>JAGXJF010005909.1:0-258012 GCA_019208055.1 Stipa capillata
CTTTACCAATAAATTGTCCATACTTAGACATACAACTTTATTGGACTCGAAAATCAACTTAAAACCATCTCGACACAAAAGAGAGCCGCTGACGAGATTTTTATTGATGGAGGGGACATGCTGCACGTTCTTCAGCCGCATGATCTTTCCTGAAGTAAACTTCAGATCGACCGTGCCAACACCATGAATAGAAGCATGTGATCTGTTTCCCATCAGCACGGATGAAGCCCTTGCGATCTGATAAGAAGAAAACATGGAGATATCAGCACACACATGAATATTAGCCCCGGTATCAATCCACCGTTCAGTAGAATGAGATACTGAAAGAGCAGTAGGAAATTTACCATAACTAGCTATCTTCATCTCAGTGTCACTAGTAATAATGTTAGCAGTCTTGTCGCTCTTCCCAAGCTGACACCTGTCATAGCGGTTCTTGCAGTCCTTAGCCCAATGCCCAGGATCACCGCAGACATGGCATGTTCCTTGTTTCTTATCAGTCCTCTTCCTTTTAAAGTTGGTAAACTGTGAGGCCTTGTTCTCGTCCTCGAACTTGTTCTTGTTCTTCATCTTGTAGGATTGAAAGTTCCTTTTCAGCACCACATTGGCACTCGAATTTCCCTCAGGTCCTCTAGCACGTGTGTCCTTTGCCATTGCCTTCTATTTAACATCAAGAGTCCCAATGAGATCCACAACGGAAAATTCCTGTCTCTTGTGTTTCAGAGAAGTGGCAAAATTCCTCCACGAAGGTGGAAGCTTGGCAATAATGCCCCAGCTACAAACTTGTCCGGTAACACACATGTGAAGTGCTCGAGTTCCTTACAAGTGATTGTATCTCATGGGCTTGTTCAACCACAGAACGGTCATCGACAATTCTATGATCATGGCATTGCTCCATGATATACAATTCACTGCCTGCATCCGAGACCCCAAACTTGGCCTCGAGAGCATCCCACATATCTTTGCCATTAAAAATAGCCATGTAAGCATCGACAATATTGTCGCCAAGAACTCTGATCACAGCACCTCTAAAGAGGTTATCAGCAACCTCGAACGCTTCCTCCTGTTGAAGAGAAAGCGTCCCTTCAGGTTTGCCCTTGGAAGCATGAAAACAGTTAATGGCCGTAAGCCAGAGCACCACCCTGGCATGCCACCTCTTGTAATTCGCACCCTTGAACACAGGATGGTTTCAGGGCCGCAGCAAAGCTAGTTGATGAAAATTGCCTAAAATAAGGTTTTTGGATTGTTGAATATGAGAACAATTTTCTACTAAATTTAATCCAGAAAAAGAATAGGTAAATCATGACAGAAATTGTAGGCAGATTAAACGAGACCACTGTTCTAAACATTGTAGATATACTATTAGAAATACACATGGGACCTAGCAAATATATCTCAAAAGATAGCACCAGAGAACCGAGAAGAATCCCTATCGGTAGGAACAAGAACACGTACAAGACGGGTGAAGTAGCCTTCGCAGCAGCGGCATTGATGTCGGAGTCGTTCGAAGCCATGGAGGTGAAGTAGTCAATGACGAGGAAGGAGACGAAGCAGCGAGCAGTCACGCAAACGCTCCCCAAAAACCTTATTCGCCCTCACTCGTGCAAGTCTTCAAAGGCGGAGGTTTCGGAGGCCTGCTCTCCCGGCGCCGACCAGTGCACACGTCTTGCCGGGATGAGGAAGATCTGAGGCAGCGCCAAACTTTGGAGCAGAGCAGTAACTGTTTGTGTTACTCACCTCTATGGGAGGAGCGACCTCTTATAGACAAGTAACAAGTAACCGATGGGAGATGAAAAAAAAATAAGCAGAACCGATCCACCGAGATGAAACTCCAGGACGATCGTTCAGATCCTCATCTTCCAACTTCCAACCGTTCACGCACAACAAAAAGAAGACAACGCGCACACTTGGCATGGGTCTGAGCCCGTTCACGCACAGCAAAAAGAAGCACGAAACACGGGCGGAGGAGGAGGAGCACGCGTGAATCAGTCCTCTTCTTAAGCTCCCTCTTCTTAAGCTCTTAGTGGAGGATAGAAAACCAAGCCTTATATGTTGATGTAACTCCCTCTCCACTAGTAATGTGGGACTAAAGTTCCACCACTTGCCATGCATGAATGGGCCTCTGGGATTTATTGGAAATTATCAAAATTGTTTAATGGGCCTAGCCCGTATAATTCCAACAGAATAAAATTAGAACAACGTGATCTCAGAAAACACATAATAAGAAAACTAAAACACATAAGAAAACTTGGCTAGAATTTGGTGGCACTCACCGGACTACTAGAGCAGTGGATCTTGTCGTCCACTTAGACGTCGCAGGTGCAACTGTGGTTGGCTGGCCTGTTAGCCCACTTACCGACCCATTAAACCACTGATAACAGAAAGGCATGAGTTTATGTTCACCTCGAGGCCGGCCTGTTATCGGAAGAAGAAATCGCACTTCAATCGAGGCCCACACTCATGTTTACTAGGAGTCCAGGGGTGGTACTCAAGTCTGTGCGATCCAACCATTTTCGTCGTTGCTACTTTCTGCAAACGCTTGGGACTAATTTAAGGGGTCGCAGGCACGTACGCTGCAAGTGTGACGTACGTGCTTGGACCACGAGGCTTTCTCCGGGAAGCTTTCGTGGGTTGGCAGAGGATGCAATGCATCTGTGCCCCTCTCTAACATCATCCTAGAATTTCTGAGATGCGCAGCAGCGTCACTCTCGACACCTTTGCAAAACGTCAGCAACAGAGTACGAATTAGTGGTGATGTAGTCATCAGCAAAAAGCCAAGTGTGATGATTCTATGTTGACTTTATTCTCCCCGTCTGATTGAAACTTCCATTATCATGGGTGCTGTAGAATAGTTTTCCTCCCTAGCTGGCTAAATGTCCTTATCGTCGTCGTCGCCAAGTTTTATCATCTAGAAGACATGAAAGCACCATCGGTTATTGTTAACGACAAGGAATGGAAGAGCTTAACTAAGGGAGTTCGCCATTACAGGCGTTTCCTCGGTGGCCGTTGTTTTCCGAGGTCTCGTAGCTTGTTTATATATGGTTTCTTATAGCACCCCCATGCCACCATAGTGCTAAGGAGAAGCCGAAGGAGTGAGGAATCGGCGAGTACGCAACAACTAATTTAAGGAGTTGCAACCGTATACGCAGCAAGTGTGGCTACGCACGTGACGATAAGTGCACACCACAAATTGAATATATGCCGAATATATATATGAATTGATTACATATTAGACTTTAGGAAAAAATTATAGTGTTATAATATAATGCATAAAAAATATGTATAAAATACATATAAAGTAGGAGTCAGACTCTTGTACCTGAGCCTCTCATAAATAGCCGTGAGCAAGTGAGGAAGAGCAAAGTAACTCTATCCGACAGTGACACGGTCAGACCGCGGGCATCGGAAATATCAATGGTCAGCATATCACAATAATATGTGGGGTGGAGCGTCTGTAGAAGGGCTTTCAGGAATGTAGGCTTATTCGTTGAACTCCGTTAACAAATTCTCATATCATCTTCTTGTGATTGCTTATTCATCTATAAATCTACGTGCAGCTCCAATCATAATAAGTGGTATTAAAACGAACTTACGAGAAGTTTGAAGAATTGATATCGAGTCGCATGCGCGGAAGCCGCCCACGGGAATCATCTTTTTTTTTGAGAAAAAGCTGAACACTTCATTAGCTTAACGCTCCATTTAGGTCTTTACACAACAGAGATACCATCAACTCCGGAGGAGCATCAAACCATGACTCATTGTACATCTCATTACATCAAGCCTTTGCTAATACATGTGCATAAAGATTTGCCGATCTTCGACACCACGCTACACGATACTCCCTAAAATTCAGAAGACGCAGCTTAATTTCCTGAACCAGTGTCGCGTGGATAGAACGGTCCAGGTGTTTATTTATTAGTCTCCTTAACACCTCCGCACAATCTAGCTCCAGCAACAATCTGGAGATACCAACTTGGCCCGCTAGAATCACCGCTTCCCTTACTGCAAGTAACTCAGCTAGCTTAGGGTCTCGGACATGAGGAAATCTGGAGCATCTTGCTGCCATAAAGCTCCCATCTTCTTGCCTAATCACGACGCCACCACCGCCAACCCCAAGTCCCACCATTAGTATTTGCCTTTACCCATCCAGGCGCAGGTAAAGACCACCGAGAGACAGGTTTTTGAGTCCTGGACTGCTCAGACTTAGTTCCTATCCATTCCTCAACAAGAAACAAGGTGCGTCTAGCCACTTCCTTTGGATTCCACATCGGATCTCCCTGATTGACTGCATTCCTTGCCTGCCAAATTTCATACAACATTTGCAAGAAAAACCTGATATGATCAGCATCCAAAGACTCAATGGAATCTAGTAGCCAGCCCCTCAAATTCCTGTTTCACTATTCCTGTCATCTATTTTCGGCCATACATAGTTACAAGCTTCTTCCAGCTCTCCCCATGCCTCTTTAACATAACCACATCCCCAGAAACAGTGTGCAAAAGTTTCTGGTCTGCAGCAATAAGGGAACGGACTCCCAATTTTACATTTCTCCGTTGCAGTTCATCTCCCACAGCCAAGCTTTTCCTTAACAATCTCCATACATGGATCTTGGTTTTACCTGGAACATTTGCATGCCAAAGCTTTAACCAGCCCCGGTGGCCAATAGGGGAAGAGGAAGAACCTCCCGTTTGGTCACCTTTTCCTACTAGATCAGAGAACCTTTTTGCATGATAAGCCGATATGACAGTGAATAGGCCATTTGCTGTCCAGTTCCAGGCTAGGAAATCCTCTCCATCCCAATCTCCAATTTTGATCTGTAGTATATCCTCAGCATCCACTTCATGAGAGAGCTCACGCACCAGTGGTTCATTCCACCTTTTAGAACCCGGAATCAGGAGATCAGATACTTGCTTACGTCATTATTATTTCTCCTGCCCAAAGGGCGTATGCATCCACCTCTAGGCAACCAATTGTCTTGCCAAACTTTAACCTTCTCACCATTAACAATTCTCCAGGTGAGGCCCTGCCTAAGGAGTTTCCTCCCATGTAAAATGCTACGCCAGGTCAGCGAGGCCCTCTTTGGGGAAGTCTGAGGCCTCCAGGAAGTCAGACTTCCTGAAGTAGCATGATTTTAGAACTCTAGCACATAGAGATTCAGGGTTAGTGAGAATTCTCCATCCTTGTCTTGCAAGTAAAGCCTGATTGAAAACATCCATATCCCTGAAACCAACACCTCCCCATCTTTTGGACAAAGCCATCTTATCCCAGCTGACCCAATGCACCTTCCTCTGCCCATTTGAAGTTCCCCACCAGAACCTTGCCATCACTGCAGTGAGTTGCTTGCAAAGATATTTGGTAAAAGAGAAGCAACTCATTGAATAGGCTGGAACAGCCTGCAGGACAGATTTCACTAAAACCTATTTTCTGCCTTTGATAAGGCCTGTCCTTTCCAGCCTTGTACTTTCCCACAAGCTCTCTCTAACACATGCCTGAACGCCCCATTTTTGGATCTTCCAACCATTGTGGGCAGACCCAGATATTTCTCATTTAGTGCTTCGTTTTCAATGCCAATGAGGGGACTTCAGAGTTTTCTTGAGGTCATCGTGTATCCCAGGACCAAAATACACTGACGACTTCTGCAGATTTACTCTCTGCCCAGAACTTGCCTCATACTTCTGCAGAACAGACCTGAGAGCAAGCAAGTTCTCCTGTGAAGCTTCAAGGAAAACAATACTGTCGTCAGCAAAAAGCAAATGGGTAATATGAGGCCCAATACCACCAAACTTGACTCCATTAATTCTCTTTTCCCGCTGTTCTTTCCTAAGCAGCCCTGAAAACCCCTCAGCACACAGGATAAAAAGGTAAGGAGAGATTGGGTCTCCTTGTCTCAATCCCCGGGAAGGAGTAAAGCAATCTGAGAAGTCTCCATTTAATTTCACCTTGAATCTCACTGTGGATACACACCCCATCACCATCCTTCTCCATCTCTCTGAAAATCCCATTTGTAGCAGTGCATTTTGCAAGAAGTCCCATTCAACTCTGTCGTAAGCCTTCATCATATCCAGTTTTACTGCACATAGATTTTCTTCCAGTTCCGGCTCTTAATGGAATGTAAGCATTCATAGGCTATGAAGACATTGTCTGTAATGAGATGTCCTGGTACAAATGCACTTTGCTCCTCCGATATCAGAAAAGGTAGCGCCCTCTTCAACCTGTTTGCCAGCACTTTTGAGGCCATTTTGTATAACACATTACATCAAACTAATCGGTCTGAAATGTGTTAACTGATCAGGACTTGGAATCTTCGGGATGAGCACCAAAATGGTATCATTTAGTTCCTGTGGTTGCTCTCTTCCTTCCAGAAAGTCCCTTATAGCCTCACAAACATCCCTCCCCACTAAATCCCAATGCTTTTGATAGAACAAAGCTGGGAGACCATCTGGACCAGGGGCCTTAGTTGGACCCATCTAAGATAGAGCCTCAAAAATTTCATCATCAGAAATAGCGGCATCCAACTCAGTAGACATTTCATCAGTAACAAAAGATTCAAAAACATTCAAGACATGGTCCATACCTTCAGCCCCTTCCGATGAGTATAGTTCCTTATAGAACTCCTTTGCTAACATCCTCATATCTTCATTCGATGTTAGCCTCCTTCCATTTGAATCTCTGAGGCATTTCACCGTATTCTTTCTTTTGCGATGAGTAGCCCTGGACTGGAAATATTTAGTGTTTCGATCTCCAGCCTTCAGCCACTCCTGCCTCGATCTCTACCTGTACATAATCTCCTCCCTTTCCAGCACCTCGTGTAGCTTTCCTTCCAGGCCTTTAACAGTATCTCCATTGTTTGTGTGAAGTCCAATTTCGTTCTCTTCCGCTAGTTGTTGCCTCAGCTTCCTAATTTCCCCTCTTACAGAACCAAACACATCTCTGCCCCAACATTGCATCCTGCCTGAAACTTCTTGCAACCGGTTCCATAAGCCAACGGCACCTCTCCTCCCTTTGTCACTTTGCACCCACGCCTCCTGGACCATACTTAAATAATTGTCATGCCTAGTCCACATCTCCTCATATTGGAAGGGTCTACCCTTTGGCCTATTCTCCTTACTCGCCGAAGCTTCTAAGCTAATGAGCAATGCAAGGTGATCGGACTCCTCTGTCACAATGTGCTGGAAAGAGATGTCCTGAAATATGTCAAAGAGACCCGTGTTCCCAAAGGCACGGTCTAGCCTAACTTGGACATTTTCCTCATTTTCACGTCTATTACTCCATGTATAAGGATAGCCTGAAAATCCAAGATCCCGTAAACCACACATATCTACACACTCCCTGAAACGGTCCATCTGCATCTCATTTCTTTCATTTGGACCCAACTGCTCAGAGGCTCTCAAGATCTCATTAAAATCACCCGCACATAACCATGGGAGATCAGATTGAGCATATAGATACATTAGAACACCCCACGTTTTATCACAGAGTTCTGTTCGGGGTTCCCCATATATGCCTGAAAATCTCCACATCCTCCCCTCCTCTTGAATATAAACCTCCATATGGTATTGTGAATAAGGTTTAAGAACCACAGAAGCCCCATCACGCCACCATAAAGCTAGCCCTCCACTTCTACCTTTACAACCAACTGCTGCTCCATTTGGGAAACCCATGCTCCACATCAGTTTTTCCATTGCCGGTGCACTCTTTTTTGTTTCACAGAGAAATACCAAGTTGGGGCTAAGGGACCTCACCAGATCCCTTAATTCTCCCACTGTCAAGGTTAGCCCCAAACCCCGACAGTTCCAGATTAAAATCCTCATGGTTCCCGGCGGGCCTGCTCTACATTAGCAGGCTCCGCCGATGGAAGAGTAAACTCGTTTGGTTTGGGGTCACTGACCACCTTCTGCCTCTTCACTCCTCAACATCAACACCCTCTCCCTGTTCACACCCAGTTGCAGTAGCATTAGTAGTAATACTAGCAGAACCATGCTGCACTGGCACCCAGATTTTCCTGACATTTCTTTTCTTTGAGATAGGGGATCTCTTTTCTTTTGCTGGCTCGCTTCCTCCACCCTCTTTTGGTTGACGAGGCTTCCTTGCATATCTCCTTTTACCACCTTAGCCGTCAGTCCTGCAGGTTGCTTTTTGACAGGAGATAACACCTTCCCTTTGCTCTTTTCGTTCAGGATCATAGCACACCCCTGGTCACCTTTCTTAATGGGGCTCGTAACTTCTCCTTCATTTCTCTTTGAGGAATCTTCTTTTGACCCAGAGCCTGAACCAAATAGAGATCTACGAGAGGGAAGATCTTTATCACACCACTCCCTTTTGTTGCTGATTCTGAAGAAAAGGATCTGCTCCCCCAGCTGCTTGAGCTCAAACTCTGTTTCAGACTCCCATCCAAACTTCTTGATTTCTTTGGTGAAATGCGCAGCCATCCTCCCCATCTTTCTTCTCCCCCTCCTCCCCCTCTCTATTGGTACAGCCGCCATTTCCATGATATAATTTTCTGCAATTGAAATAGAAATGCGGGATCTTTTCATACCTGACATCATACCACACCCCATTAGAGTCTTCTGGGCTTTCCTTCACTTGAACAGCCCTCACCAAAGGTGCATCAATTGGTAGCTCGACTCTTACTCGCAACACATCCCCTCTTGCATTCCCTTCATCATCTGCATCTACCATTATCACTTTCCCTAGCCAGCCTCCCAGGATTTCGCCATATTTCTTCCTCATCATGTTCGGAGGCAGATCCAAAAACTGAACCCAAACCGCCAGGGTGTTGAAACTCACCTCCGATGGCCTGACACGTCCTTCCATCTCTTTCAGCACTATTGCGTTGAAATCGAACTGCCATGGCCCATTCGTCATCATGTGCTTCAATCTCCCTCCGAAGCAAGCTGCACGGTGAATCTGTTCGCCCCCAGATGCCTGAAGACTGCTGGCTTATGGAGGCCCCAGGCTTTTGTCATACACCTCTCCAATGCCGCCATATTGGCCTGCCTCTCCGCTAGCAGCAGACCTACCGCCGTCCACATCGGGTTCGCCTCCAGATCCTCTCTCAAGCCCTCAATCACCAATCCTGTCGCCTCTTTTTAGTTAATTTCATACCTCCCAGACGAGCAGAGATCTTCCCCACATCCTTACCGGAACCAGGTGGCGAACCTTCCTTCTCCGCCATTATCTTCCTACAGACCGCCCTCAAGCTCCTCCCGATCTACTGCCCCGCCCTCAGCAGGAGCCGCCACCACCCTTCATTGCTCCGGAGATCCAAGGATCCGCGAATGACGATGCTCCACCACTCGCCGCTTCCTATACTCTAGAGTCACCCCAAAATCGCCTTCAGGAGGAAACTAGAGCTTTCGAAACGTCAGTAGACACTGACACCACGCATGCTCTACTACTGGGATCGGACGACTTGCCTGATGCCTGGTCGCTGCCTATCCATAATATGTCCAGTGGGTCATCTTTTTCATTTTTCTTACGAAAAGTTTAAGATTTCATATTTTTCTCCTAAAAAGATGTGCCCATATTTACCCCCCATGGACTCTGAGCGTGAAACACCAAAGGCTATTGTAACACGAATTTATAAGAAGTTGGGGAACTCAATTGAAAGAAAAAATTTCTGAGTGGCGTTTGGATGTAAGATTGCTTTAAGGGAACTCCTCATGCATGAAGCAAATATCCTACGTACTTTATAGGAATTCTAACACGATGTCCTCTATCCTCATTTTACATATCCTTTGAGAATTCCATGCATTCTCAACATTCCTCTCATTTTCCCTCTTACTACAAGCATCCACATGCTGTGAAGCGTCTAAAAGCCTTTGTTTCACATGTACGTGGTATTGTTTCCAGTACGACTCAATAAGGCCTGACATCTAATTATGCGTTTTAAAGTTATTGGTTTCTAAAGGACCATTATAGAGATTTTGTAGGTATTTCACAAGAATCGGACATGTTTGGTCCATGGATTAATATTACCATTAAGGTTGGACCAGATGTGAACATGTGACTAACAAAATTAAAGTCACAAGAACCAAGTTATTGTTGGATGTTTAGTTGAGATGGTGTTGTAGGTTGTAACCCTATTCATTAGGAATTAAAATCTAGGTTTGGCTCATAAAAAAAATTCTTTCAGTGATAGGTGATACACCCGTTGGTAGTACGGTGTTATATGATTTTGTTAATATTTTTTAAATTTCGTGACTTCAGTTTTTTAAAATGTTATGTAAAATATGTGTGTGCCATCTATGAGTTGTAGTTGCGTGTAACAAATGTACGCTAACGGTTTCTCATACAATATTTCTAATTTTCTCCTTTCTCGCATCCATGGCCTATTGTCAATAGACAGGAGATCTCTTGAACTTTCACGACTGTATTGCATCAATTTGTCATGTGTGTAAGGATATTTTGGCACATGTGTATAACAGATAATTGTTCAGCTACTTGTGCCATTATCGAGAGCGACGGATAGATAAAAACGGAGGGAGTACGTGCATTCTCACCATGTCCATAAACAAGTCCAGCACATCAAGTCATCGGCACAAAAGAAATAGAAAAGTCGAAAGCTAAGAAGCACACAAGCAAATACAAAAATAGTCGTGCGCACATGGTGGTGGGTCAAAAGAATAGATCCAGCAGAGAGGGGCAAGAAAATTACTCAACCAGGGCAACACGCCATCCCACTAACCCTAGCCCCCGTGACACAATTTCTTGCTACTGTACTGCCCTCTCGCCGATCTCCGCGACGCGCGGGCGCGCGCACGCACCACGTGCGATCCACCCCTCCGCCCACAGAGAATCCATGATTTTCAAGGTCCCCACACGTCACTCGTAGCCCGGCACGCGGGCGGCGCGCAGCCAATTTGGCTCGTATGCTCGCTCCACCCCACGTGTCGACCCCGCGCTCACGTGATGCCGGGCCCACCGGCACCTCAGCAATCGTGGAACGAGGCACTGCCAATCCGCGCGTCACCATTTCTTCCAACTGCTTCCTTACTGACATTGGGGACCCACGTCTGTCTGGACCCCGGGTGTCATCTACGTGGGTGTATTTGCGTACCGTGGATTGAACCGGCGCGCATGTGGAGAACCACGTGGGTGTGGGGCGACGCGACTGGGCGGAGCCGGTGGGCCGGTCACCACGCGAAGGGCCCACCGCCATCCAAACGCCCATCTTTAATTTAATGGGCCAAGCATTAACTAACTAATCATGCTGCTTCTCCTCTCTCTCTCTATCATCCTAAATCTCGCGAATAAATATGCGAGGGAGCGGGAGCACAGCGCTTTTAGAGAGAGAGAGGAAAGCAGGGTAAGAAAAGTCAAGCCGGCATCGCTTAGGAGGAGAGAGAGAGGCGCTTCGTCCTCCCTATTCTTGAGAGAGAAAGTTCGCTTATTCCTTCGTTCCTTCGACTCGCGTGGCGTGCTTTCTGTTGGTCGGTTCTTGAGCCAGCGGTGGCTTCTCCCATGGAGAGGGACTTCCTGTGCGCGATTGGGAGGAAGGAGGTGGAGAGCGAGGTGAAGGAGGAGGCTGGCTGGGCAGGATCATCAGGTCGGTGCTCGCTTTTCCTCTCGCTGCGCGTGATGATGAACTGATTGGTTAATCGTATCATATTCTCTTCGATTATCTAAAAAAAATCGTAGCATATAGCATATGGTGTTTTAGTTGGCGGCGATGGCGATGCGTCTCTTCTTGCCTGGTGCACGCGCTTCATGCGTGGCCACTTGGAATTCGGCATGTGATCCGCGGTTGCTTGCCGCGGCGGATTTGGGCTTGATATCGATAGGACGCGAAGTCCGCACCTTTCCTTTCTTCCTTGCTTCTTTCCTTTCTCTTCTTTTTCCGTTCTTTCCTTTTTGGTAATTTTCTGTTCGCCCATTAGCTGTTCGCCGATTAGCTGTTCGCGTCGTAACGAATCGAATTTCTTGTGCTCACATGCATGATTTAGTGGTTTTTAATCTACTCGACCTCTTTGTTATAAGTTTTTGTCTATGATACGTTTCGCGATATGTAGAAGATGGGTGCTTTAATTCTTGCTTGCTCTGTATTTACACTAGTGTGTCTGATTTGGGGCAGCTTTATGTTCCAACCACTGAGTGATTTGAGCTGTCTGTTCTTCAGATTACCTGGGAGGAGCACAGGCGATGCAGTGGCAGTTCCCGGCGAAGGCCGGCGCCGCGCCGGCGTTCATGTCTTTCAGGTCGGCGGGGGAGGAGGTCTCCAAGGAGGTCGGGTTCGACCACTTGTCCTTCTCCGGGTTCCGGCAGCCGCCGCCGTCGGCGTCGGCCGGAGATGCCTTTGACGGCATCAAGAAGCAGGCCTCCCCTGTGATGCCTCTTCAGCAGGTTTGCGTTAGCTCCGAGCTCTCACCGTCTTGTTCATGCCGTTGAGATGCTAGAGGGTAGCAGTCTGACCTGTGTGGTGGTGTTTTCCGCAGAGGCAGTTTGGGTACGACGGCCAGGTCAGCCCGCAGCAGTATGCCGCCACGGTGCACGGCCACCGGGCACAGGGCATGGATTCCTACGGCGTGGCGGCCCATCATCTCCTCGGTGGATCCAGGCCGTTTCGCCATCCGGTTCCATTCAATCCGAGCAACCCGATGCTCACAGTACAGAGCCTCCCCAGTGTTGCCGGTGGTGGCCCGTTCAAGAATCAGTGTTTCACTATGAGCATGCAGTGGCTAGTTCTACGGTTGGCGTGTATGGCCCAAGGTAGATAATTTCTCTTGAAATGTTTCTGAATTCGTAATAGTGACTGTCAAGTAAAAATTGTGCTGACAAATAGTGTTGACTTGCAAAGGGACCTACGTAATCCAAAGTTGACACAAATGACTATATTCTACAATGGTTCGGTGAATGTATTCGACGTCCCGGTGGAGAAGGTACCTTTGTGATGAATGAAACATTTTGATGTCACAACGGTGTTTTAGGTATATTTCCTGATTGTATTTTAACTATGACAGGCTCAGGAAATTATGCTTTTAGCAAGCAGGGCATATATTCCAATCCCACCCAGTGCAGCCCACAGATCAGATTCGCCTATTTCCGCCACTGCGAAATTCGCAGTGCCTGAGGTTTTACCTGCAAGACAGATGTAATTCAGAAACCAGAGCCTTCTGTTCCTCATGTATCGGGCATTTCAAGTCCAATCCCTGCCATGTCACAAGCTGTGACTCTCTCCAAGAACACATCTAGCTCTAACAATGACACTGTAGGGCCGAAATCTGCAGGCACATCATCAGTTGTTCCTCCAGTAAGTCAGGCATCCTCGTCTCAACCGATGCCACAAGCAACTGCTGCTATTATGCCAAGAGGTATATATAGTTGTTACCTGCCTGCACCTCTTGTTGATATTTCTGCATTTTAACTTAGATTCCATGATGAGTGGCCATAATGTCGTTAAGCGTTATATTGATTCATATATTTTGTTTCAGCTGTACCTCAAGCTCGGAAAGCATCTCTTGCCCGATTCTTGGAGAAGCGAAAGGAAAGGTATAAATTGTGATTTTGGCGGTTGTACTTTGCAAGCGGTATCTGAATGCTGCTGAAACCTGTTATATTCATGACACCTCTTCTGAGACTAATTTTCATCTGCACATTATTTCTTCTACAGAGCGTCAAGCTCGGTGCCATACCCATCGGCAAAGAGCCCATTAGAGAGCAGTGATACCTTGGGCAGCGCCGGCACTCCAAGCAAGTCATTGTGCACAGAAATGGCTCCATCGAGCCACAACGGCGAGGAGTCTATAAGCTTAGGGCAGCCCAGGAACATCAGCTTTGGCAGCTAAGTTCCCCAGCACAAAGTTACAGATCTGAAACCTGGCGACTGTCCATACTCGATACTATAGATTCAGCGAGGGCCGGCATACTGATGCGTGAATGATTTGGCGCTGCTTTTTCATTCAGCAGAGGAAAGGCTCATAGGAAGAATGAGGATATGGAATCATCAGATGTTTTCATGCTAGGTGCAACCCTGTCTGGATAGAGCTGTATTTATAGAGCTGTTTAGCTACCGCCGCCTCTAATAGAGGAGCTGTGTGACATGCAGGTTTCAGCCTCTTGATTGTTGTTGCCCTGCACTTGAGAAAGAAAAGCTGCTGATTATCTCTAAATTATAGGTTTACAGATTCGGGTATGTAGCGCTCCTTTTTTTGCCTCCTGTATTGCTGAACATACAAAGCTAGCTGCGGAAATTCAAGAGCGAATGCAGAATTTTATGGTACATGTTTACATGTTCTGTACTGCAATGCTGGTAACATTTTGTATAAGTATACACTACGCAGCCACGCAGGCAAATGGTTCCGGGATCTGTCGCAGTATTATGCTGGGTAGAAGCATCCACGTTAAATGACCGCACGTTCAGGTGCTTAATGTCATATCGTTAGCAGTGCATTATCTTGAAGAATGATGCACGATGGAGAGGTGGGACAAGCCCATGCAGATGGGCTACAATCCCGTCACGGGCTGGCTTGCTTCCATATCCTGCTAATTTTGTTTGAGATGGCCTTTTGGCAGTGACCCGATTTTGTTTAGAACCCGACTACCCATTTGTCAGATAGAACAAAATACAGATAACAAATATAGGCTTCTAAACTCAAATTATGTGTTTTATGACAAACTACTCCCTCCTTTTTTTCACGAACTGAAAAAGATAGGCTAGCTGAATATATGTTTTCAGTAGATGCTTTCACAATCGAATAACGAATTAAAATATGTATTGCTAGAAGTAATATCAACATGTATTCAGCAAAACCTAACGAAATCATGGATTCGATCATTTGAACAATCATAGTGAAGGAAGAGGAATCAGAATATATACTACTTTGCCACTCGTGAAATTGCGGTACGCGAGGTAGAGTACAAGTTAAGGAATTACTTGAATTGGCCAATTACAACATTCCGAGAAGTGGTACGGTCCCCTAATTGGAGTCTCCAGTAAAAAGCACCCGAAGCGGTATAGACCGTACTGCTGGACCGTACAGAGTGTTTCGCTCCGTGCTGTCTGATGGCACAATTTTGTGAAGCCAACCCCTTTACTAGTACAGAATCGTCCATCCAAAACGGTTAGGCTAAAACGCCTCTAATAACTGATATCCGAGACGGTTGTAAATATCCAACCGTGTCGAATAAGAATTTCGGAAGAAACCGCCTCGGATAATAAAATTATCTGAAGCGGTTGTAAATATCCAACCGTCTCGAATTATATCCGAGGCGGTTGTAAATATCCAACCGCCTCGGATAAGGTGCATATTCGAGGCAGTTATATATTTACAAACGCCTCGGATGTGTTCAAACCCAAAATTTTAGAATCCTGTCAACTCCGAAATTTTTCCCTCAGTACACAGGCAGAGGACTATATAATTCAATTCAATGCATGGCCAGATCCAGATTTTCTTCTTCTTCTCCCTTCCACTCTACTCTCCTCCCTTCAACCTTCCTTCTCCTCTCACCATTCCTATCGCAAGGAGGCTCTCCTCTTCCCATCATTCTTCCAGTAGGAACATGGTGGAGGCTTCACGGCAATTTCGCTTCGATTTGAGGTAAGGAAGGTCCTCCTAAGTAAAGATTTGTATCTTTTTCGGCTCGTTTTCGAAGGATTTCTACTAGTGGCTAAATTTTTTATTTTTAAAATTTTTCTTGTATTTTTTTCTAGCAGCTCTTCTTCCTCACGGTTCGGAATCCACAAAAATTACTGCATTTGGAGCTCGGGAAGAAGTTCAACGGAGGGTCGGAAGAGGTGATTTTTCATTCGGAGGGACAAAAGTCAGTCTTAGAGGCCGAATTTGGAGGTGAAAAATTATATGGGTCTAAATACTAGTAGATTTTTTAGATGCGCCTCGTCGATACGGTCATTTTGAGTGGTCGTGGAGCCAAAACAAACACCGTATGCAAAAGTTACAGCCGTTTTAGTGAAACCCTACCCGGCACTGTCAGGTAAGGTTGTTTTTTTAAACGGCTGGTATGTTATCCGAGGCAGTGTGGCAACCACCTGGGATAGCTGGTATCCGAGGTGGTTGCAATTATTCAACCGCCTCGGATAACTGATATCCGAAGCGGTTGAATAATCGCCTCCGATATGTGCCCCATATCCGTGACCACTATTTGGAGGCGGAGGTGATAACCGCCTCGGATGACGTATTTCAACCGTCTCGGATAAGCTTTTCTGTACTAGTGCTTGGAATTCTCAACGAAGCACCGTGAAACTCTTCATGACAAAGCATCCTATTTAAAGAGGAAAACACATATGCAGTGCAAGGTGAGGTAAGCAGCAACTCCCCATGAGTGGGGATGCGTGGTGAGGCCAATAGCAACACCTGAGCAAGAAACTATATACTAAAGCTGACATCGATACCTCGGTGACAAACAACCTGATGAGATCCATGACAACACCCAGAATAAGAACCTGACAGTCACTGCCAGAGAGCAAGGAAGCGATGCAAGTAGTTACCCTGCAAACTAGGGATTGCGTGAAGAGGCCAATTACAACATCCCGAGGATGGTGCTTCCTCTACCAATTAAGGAATTACTTGAAGAGCCTATTGCAACACCCCAAGCAAGAAATTGGCAGCCACTGGAGTGCTGGGTAAGGAGGAAAATAACAACTCCCCAAGGAAGAAGTTGATGTATAATACTGACAGCAACAACCTAAGTAAAAGTAGTACATGAATAAGCTAAGAACAACCCAAGCGGGAATGTGACAACCGCTGCTGTGAAGTGTGGGGAGGTGTTTGAACAAGCTAGCAATCCCATTCCCACAAAGAAGTTGTTAATGAGGCCAAAAACAATTCCCTAAGCACTCGATCTCCGGTGGGGTGATCTTCGGCGATGGCGCTGGCCAATAATGGGGAGCCGACGGAGAGCCGGCTTCTATGAGAGCATCTATGTAACATGGGTTACTCAAACGAAGAGGCATCACGAGCGGCCACGATCTCAATGGCAGAGAAGAAGGTGATCATTGAGCAGTTCTGGACGGATGCTGGGTTCTCGAATCGCCGGGATCGCTTTTGGGAGATGAAGTCCGGTGGCAGCAATGCATCGAGGGCGAACAACGAGGACATTGCACCTACATTGGATCAGGTACATATTTGGTCTCCTTTTTCAATGGGCATACCCACAACGTGGGAGAGACCTCAGAGTCCGATCGTGGCGGTTTTTCTCTGACCTCGCATCACTCTTATGGAGCTTAGCCAAATGGAGCTGGCGCGAAAGACGGCAATTGGACAGTCATTGGCCTGACGAAGAAATAATGTGGTCTGTGCCTTGAGTCGACGAGGCCAGCTCGGCGACCGCCGGCATGCCCCTCCGGGCGGGGACCTTTTCCTCTAATGCAGTGGACGAAGGTTTGCTTTTGCGATGTTCTGACTGGTGTGGTGCGCAATCCACGGCTTCCGAGAGTTCGAATTTTGAACAAACATTCCCCCAACAGTTTTGGATGTGGGCCCGCGAGGCTCACCCTTGCAGGCTCTTGCGCATGCACCAATCATCGGGAGGTGGCCCACGAAGGCCCACGGACCCAGCCTGCATCAGACCGCAATCTATCTTTGGGGCTTTTTACATCATTTTGGATCAGAAACCCTAGAAAAAACTCCACTAATCCTATACAGATGCCCTACACTCGATGGATGGTGTTTTTTGCGTGGATGCTGGTAGTGGTTGTGGGGGCATTGGCGGTTGCCGTGGGAGGACGGTCGGAGGCGGACGGACAGTGACCTTGGAGCAGCTAGCGGTGGCCGCATGGCTTGCATGGACACTGGTCGTGATGGGGCTGGCCGCAGTAGGGGTACGGACACGTGCAAGTGTTGGATCCGGCAACATAGGCGGTGGCGCACGAGGTGACCCTCAAGTGAACTTGCCGGCACCATTGGCAGCCAACGCTCAAGCTGGCCATGGAACTGCCTCTGCCGTGTGAATGCGGACGTGGCACTAGTTGCGTCTGTGGCGCCGAGGGCCCGACAAGGGCAGGCCTAGAGGAGGACCACGGGGAAACGCCAACAAGGAAACCATGTCAAAAAAATGTTTCTACTGCAAGGAGCGGGGTCACGAGGTGGCCAATTGCTCGATCAAGCTGACGTGTGACATTTGCAAGAGCACGAAACATTTGGAGCCAATGTGTCTGCTCCTACGATTGCTGAAACTAGTGGTGAGTCTATGCGGATATGGAGCAAATGGGCTGGGATTTTTCGTTATACTCCCATCGGACACGCCGAGGGTGAGCACGGATCATAGCAAGACATGCCTCTTTTGGGTGATTCGTGGATAGCTGTACCAAGAGCAGGTGGAGAAGGAGCTAGGACGGGTCATGCTCATCCCATTCAATTGGAAAATTACTAACCACGGGCCTGGATTGCTACCTAACTCGGTTCCCTTCAGAAGCTGAGCTCCACTAGCTGAAATGCGTGGGGAAAATTCAAGAAAAGGTGTATGGGACAACATGGCAAGAAGAAGAAATTGTGCAAAGGGTAGAGGCCAAAGACGAACTGCAGAAGGTGTGGGTTGATGTCTATGGCGTGTCATATGAAATTTGTGATTATCTCAGCCTCTTGCTATCGGATCAATTTTGGAGGTAACCACGGTCGTTGACATGGTCTCAACGAGACACCGTGACATTGTTCATCTTCAGGTTGCACTGTTAGATGTAGATTTAATCCCTAAGCACAGTGTTGAGATCGTGGTTGGCTACAAAGTATATGACATCTACTTCGTTGTGGAACCGTCTCAAAACGCCAAGGAGGATAACATGGACGAGGATGATCTCCTGGACGAGGAGGCGGATGGAACTTTGGATAAGGATAGTGATGCCAACATGGAGGATAGAGGACCGAAGCGTCACAAAAACGAAGACAAGTCTATGAACAAGCACGGCAACTCGAGACCGAGCTCTATTGCCGACCAACTCAGCACGGTAAAGATTATTGAGCAAACCGCCACAAGTTCAGATCTGCAGATTGCAGACGGGATTACGGTGGCAAGCCCTATCGCAGTCCCAGCTGCAAAGGTTAACTTGGTCCCGGGGGTTGAGGTCATCACTACGCCCCTTACTACATCAATTGTTGATGCTGTCACGCGAGTTACTGTGAGCAGTGCTATTGTAGGGCACCCAGGTGCAGATGCGATAGCCTCGGGTGATGCTCTGCCTCTGGCAATGGATTCAGGCACTGCCATGGCAAACATGGTTGTCTTCTTGGTGGCAACGCATGTGGTTACTGCTGCATCAGTCTTCTCAACCGCGCTAGTGGTAGGTGATGATGTTGTCATGATCTCAAGTGCGCCGGATATCACGGCTGTTGCTATCGTGTTGGCGGTGATGGATGCAGGCATTGTCACGGTAGGTAATGTCATTGCCGTGACAGCCTTCTCAGGTGTGCAGGTTGTAGCCGATGGCGCTGGCGCAACAGGCTTCTCGGGTACGTAGGCTGCCGCGGTTGTTGCCGCATAGGCAGCGATGGCAAGTACGGCAGGAAGCACGGCTACAATGACTAAACCTGAGGCGGATGTTGCAGCCACCGCAACAGTGATAAAGGCTGCCATGGCTGCGGTAGCGCCGATCCTCGACAACATTGATAGCCAAGACTTCATGGTAGAGGCGACAGGCCAAGCAGGGCTCTCCACGAGGGCTGCTGTGAACGGAGTTGGTGCTACCACAGCTACTGCAGTGGCTGCTGCAATGACGCTGACTCCACCGTGCTCGATCGATTGCTTGCGGGGAAAACAGGATGCTAATATGAACACCATGGAGCATGCAACTTTATGCGCAAAAATCAAGAACCTGGAAGTGGAATCAGGTACACCAATTTCTAAAGCTACCACCACTTTAGGCATGTCTAATCAACACATTACTTCAACTTTCTTTGATATGGGGACCGCTATGGGAAGCACAAGTTATGATGCTAATTAGTCGATTTCTAGAATGAAATATATTGAAGTAGAGTGCCTTGCCGCTTTCATAAGAGTAAGAGTAAAGGCAATAACATTGAATCATTAGCGGAACTGAGAGTGAGCCTAGAATTATCTAGACTTCATCATGTCTGTGATGACTTACGGGAAGAGTTTTTGAGCAAATTGACACTAAGGTTGATGTAGTGTCCAAGAAACTCCATGCTCAGTCTTCTAGGAATTTGCATTCGGTCATTTTGAAGGGACCAAAAATAAAAAAACAAAGTAAAAATGAAAGGCATCTTCTGCAGTAGCCAAGGTTTCAGGGATTTGGCAAAACATGGGCATGTTGCTAATTGGTTAGGGAGCACCATCTCGATTTTCTAGGTATCGTAGAGATGGTAAAACAAAATTTCTCGGCAACAAGTTTGCATCACCTCTATGGTTGTGTGAATTTTGTATTGCATTGTAAGCCACCCAATGGGAGGTCGGGTGGAATCCTAGTAGGGGTTTATAGCAAGAGCTTAAAGATTCAGTCGGTGGAGGATGGTGAATTTTATGCCAACATACACCTCCAAGACAAGGCTAATGGTTTCCAATGCTGCTTCTTCGTCATCTATGGGGTTGCACAAGAGTAGTTTTTAATAGAATTATCACAAGCTTGTGCAGCAGAACCTAGATCTATTCTAGTGTGAGGGGACTTTAACATTATTTGGTGGCAAGAGGATAAGAATAACGATAATTTCACTGCCAAATGGATCTTCCTCTTCAATGCGGTCATTGAGCATCACAACTTATGTGAGATTTTTGTTGTCTAGATGGAAATACACGTCGGCAAGCTCGGGTGATAACCCCACTTTTGAGAGACTCGATAGAGTGCTCCTGAGCACAGACTAGGAGTGAAATTTCCGATGGTTACGCTGGGAAGGAGTAGAACTCCGGGAAGGATGCCGCAAGCTCTGATGACTCCCCTAAGGCAGTGATCCCATCCTGGGCACAGTCGGAGGTGTCGACGGAGTTTCTGGAGAAGATGAAGAATCTCTAGATTATTCCCCCTTTCTCCATAGTCACCTTGAAAGGGATCTCAGGAGTCGACTAGAGGGGGGGTGAATAGGTCGGCTCTAGATATTATAATGCCTAATGGGTTTTTCTTCTGGAGATAGGTCAATCCTAGAGAAAATATATGCAACTGATGCAGGTAACTGAGACTCAGCAAGATATATCAGATAAACACCAGACACTCAGACAGCAAACTTAGCTGATGTAGAACAAGTTATATTCAGAGCTAACTGAGTCTCAGGTGTGAGAGTCAGGTGAGTGCATCAGATGACGTGAACAGGAAAGGTACTAGTTTTAGCAAGAGCTAACTGAGTCTCAGGTGAGGAAACTCAGTTAGTGTGCAACAGATAAAGGTGCTCTAGTGATCTAAACATGCATAGATAACAGAATAAATAAGAGCAGATCACAAGACAGATAGTAAAGCACACAATGATTTGTTTTACCGAAGTTCCTACTTCTTGCGAAGCAGTACGTCTCCGTTGAGGAAGCTGTTCTCACAGCCGGCACCAAATCATGCTCTTTCCTCCAGTACCTTTCTTGTGTGGAATCCTTTTGATCTTGCTGCTGCAAGACAGGCAGACCCGAATCGCCTTCACAGACTCTTGGTAGCAGCCACACAAGACTTGGCTTGCTCACCAACTCCAAGAGCACTCCCACTCTTGGAGGAACCAGTACCTCGAATGCTACACCTGAAGGACTAAGAAACTCTCTCTCTCGATGGATGCACGCAGGCAACACTCACTTGGAGACCTAGAGCTCTTTCTTTCTCAACGGGTTGCTTTCGGGTTAGAGGCAAAGGTTAGGTAAAGGTTCGAGGTTGAAAACCTCCCCAGGTTCCCTATTATACGGTCCCTGGCAGCTAGCCGTTACCCTCATGCCACGTCAGATAAAGAGCCACTAGACCTAACCTGTCTGAGACTCAGCTAACATGCACCTCTGGTAACCTACTAGCCACGGCTGAGCTACCCACCTGAGTCTCAGATGCCAAACTCAGGTGGACTCGGTTGCCTTAGGCAGCACCTGAGCACAACTCTGGCCGGCTCACTACAAGCCTACAACTGACCAGAGAGCAATGGCCTCGCCACAGTCCCTGACCAGCTCGCTTAGACCCTTGGCACTGGTTCCAAGCTTCTTCACCGAAAATGACTGCCCTTGTAGACGCACAGCGAACCCTTGATCCAGATCCACCAGCTTCCTAGCTCCTCCAGGACTTATCAAACTTGCATTCACGGCCCTTGAACTCCATCAAGCAACCATCACCTCGCTTGCCCTCGAGCACAGCCTCGGCTTCTTCGCAACTGTGCCTCAGGAGTCTAGCTCAGCTGGTCCTTCTGACCTTCCCAGTTCCTTGCCCTTTTTAGGGCTCATCATCAACAGTTGTCTCACTTCAGCTTTCACCTGTCCATCTAATTCCTGTTCACACTCATTGCAAGTATTAGACACAGGTGAGGATTGCCAATAACCATCAAAACCAAACTCTGGGGCAATATAGCCATCCTCCCAAGCTCCATGGGAGTGGATGCACTTTCAATCTCCCCCTTTTTGGTGGTTAGTGGCAATCCCTTTAAAACATTCACTTAGATAAAAAAAGAGTATTGCATTTAACCTTGTTTGACATCAACTCCCCCTTAAGATGTGCACAAGTGAGATTTTGCATTTGAATACAAGTGTACAGTTCAGATTTAAACATTGGAGAGTTGATGCAAAAACAGGTTCTCACAACATAACTGAGAGTATAAGCACAGCGGAATAGCAGGTATGTTGGAGGAGTACTCAGCAAATAAGATAACAGAAAGGATTGCATGCTTGAGTACAAATATCAAATATCAGAGCGTCAATACAATACAAAAACGAGGTGTTCAAGACTGATAAAATTATTTTGCAGTACATAGAATGTCTTGACACACATGCAGTCTAGTCTACCCCTTTTTACATACTGCTCCCCCTGAATATAATACTCTCCCCTTTAAGCTATTCTCTCCCTACTCTCTCCCCCTTTGCCACTAAGCACTAAAAAGAGATAGGAAGAAGAAAGAAAAGATCCTCAGGGAGCTGGCTTTGGTTGCAGGAGGGATAGGATCTGATCAAATTTGCTGTTGACTGAGGCCTTGAGATCTGCCATCTCACTCTTGAGTTCAGATTTCAGCAGAGCCATTTCTTGTTGCAGTTCATCTTGTCTCCTCTTGATAAAAGAGATCTGTACTGGCACAACCCGTTTAATGAAAGCATCCATAGCTGCGGGATTGTCTAGACGTTGAACCAAAGGGAGACTGTCTGATGAAAGATTCACAGAGACCGATGCTTGTCGCTCAGCAGGAGGAGATGATTCTCTAGCTGAGTCTCGGGTGGGAGACACCTGAGGCTCAGGTAGGACTGCTGGGAGATCAGTTGCTGGCTGAGGTGGTCTGACTGAGACTCTGGTAGCTTGTTCTGGAGGCTCTGAAAAGTCTGGCTGAGATGAGTTGAGGATGTTGTAGAAAGGAACTTCATTTTCATAGTCATCCTTCTGAGGTCTGAATTTGCTGAGATATGTCTTCTTGTCAAAGGAGAAGACTGAAGATGCTAATGATGTTCTTTGGAGAATCGTATGCATTAGATATGAGCCATATCTCATCTTGTCAGTTCTGTTCTTCTGGCACTCATTTATTTCTGAGAATATGTATCTGGCCACATCAAACTTCTCTTTCTTTGCGATGAGCTCAAGAATTCTCCATACTGGATTGTATATGGCATCAGTTCCTCCACCTTTAGCACAGATGGATATGTTCAAGATCTTCACTATGTGCTTGGGTGTCTTCATCAATCCTTTGAAATTGGAGATATGCTTAGGGACTGCACCCTTAACAGGAGGAGGCACAAAGCCTGTAGGGAAGAACTTCTTCCTTTTCTCATTTGGAACCCAATCTGGCAGGAGACTCTTATCTTCTTCTGAGCCTTTGGATATGCTGATCTTCTGTAGCTTTGTCCCTGATGGTAGGTCCAACAGCTCTGCAAACTCGGGAGCTGTGATGCACAGCAGTTGACCTCTTGTCATCCAGAGCATATAATCTTGATTGTTCTGCTCTACAAAGACTGTTGCATAGAATTCCTTGATAGCTTCAGAATCATAATCTTGGTTTAAGCTGCATATCTCATCAAGTTGAACAGCAGCTAAAATCTGCTTCAAATTTCCTAAGCCGTTCTTGGCAAGGTTTTCTCAATCAATTGGCATGCTGTCAACAAAACCTTTCTTCTGCAGCAAGAGATGATAGCTTGATTGCTGCTGATCATTCCAAAACCTTGGATCATTGCAATGTCTTCTTTTCAGATTCCCTTCACTGTCAAAATATGGATTTGTGGTTCTCATGGCAGTGTAGTTTGATGTGCTTCTTGAATCCAGGTTCATGGAGGCTAGACTGGCATCTGCCTTTGGTAGCTTCTTGAAAGCAGTTGCAGATATGAATTTCATCATTGATGTGTCAGATCGTGCAACTTTTGATAATATAGCTGAATATTTGTCTTCCAATGACTCATCTGACTCTTCTAACTGAGTCTCAGCTGGGATATCTTCTGAGTCAGATGCAGAGGGGGATGAGTCTGATTCTTCTGCTGACTCTTTCCTTCCACTACTCTCTTCTTCTTCTTGATATTCTTCATCTGATTCAGACAGCTTTTGCTTCTTCTTGCGAGGAGATGGAGGATGAGGATCACTTGGACTTGAATAGGAGTCATCTGAGTCTTCTGACTGAGCCTCAGTTGACTGTGCCTGAGACCTAGTTGGCATCCTATGGACTGACTCAGGTGCTGGAGAAGATACTGCTTTTTCTTGCTCTTCAAGTCTTGTTTCTTCTTGAGCTGGTTCTAAGTCTGATAGAGACTGAAATACAGAACCCATGCTCACTGATACTCCAACTGATGGATCTGCTTGTGGCTCAGTTAGATTTTCATGTGCTTTAGTTGACTTCTCTTCAAAAGATGATCTTAGCTTATCCATAGATTCCTCCATAGTCTGCTCAAGTTCTTTTTCTCTTGAGTCAAGCTCAGCCAAAATGTCTTCAATTGATTCTATGGCAGCTTTCTGTTGAGTTTCCACTTCAGTGGGGACTAATTCTAGTCCAGCTGATGCAGCCGCCTGAGACTCGGCTGGCTTACTCAGTTGAGGCACTGAACCACTGGCTTGTTGAAGGGGCACTGCATCAAGTGCTTGAGAACTGGATGCACAAAATATCCTTGAGTTTGTTTCAGCAATCTCATTTTGTAGATGCTTCTTACGAGCTTCATCAGCACAAGAGTTTAACTCAACATGTGATTCTCTATTCTCCTTTGTAGAATGATATCTGAGAACCTTGTCCAGAATGGCTTATAATCTTCTGAGAGTTGAGGGAATAGACGATCAATTTGTTTGATCAGGTCTGCTTTCTCTTGTCCAGAGGCTTTTCCTTCTTGCTTCAGCAGCTTTTGAGTTCTTCATGGATTGCCTTGTTCTTCAGCTGAGTTTCTCTTTGGAGTTTCACATTCTTTGGAACATCTGGTGATTCAAAGATTTGCTTTGCAAGGGCATCTATTCTTTCCTTCATTTGAGGCCTTTCCTCATCTGTGGCATTGGGCAACTTAGCAGTTAGGTCTTGCCATTTTTCTATAAGTTTGCTATGTTCCTTTCTTTTAAGAGCTTCTACTCTCCATTCAGCTTCTTTCTCTTCTTGCAGTTGTTTCTTTGTTTTCTTCTTGACTACCACAGCCTCTGATCTTGGCTTCTTTGGGACTTTGCTCAGAGATAAATTTGTTGGCTTGCCTGCAGCCCTTGTCCTTTTGAGTGTATCAACTACTGGAGCCTTCTTGACTTTGATAGCTGCCTCTTTCTCAGCAGCCTTCTTGGCTCTTTCTTCAGCTCTTTTCTTCTTTGCTTCTTTAGCTTGGGCTTTCTTTTCAGCTGCTTTTGCTTTCCTCTCTTGCTTCAATTGTTCTTCCTTGCTAGCCTTCTGAGCTTCTAAATCTTTCATTCTTTTAGATGACTGAGCTGTAGCTATGTCCATCTGTCGTTTCTCTTCTTGTAGCTCTTTAAGCCTAGCTTCTCTTTGGCTAGCTCAGAGGGGGACATTGGAGCTTTCACTGATCTTTGAGCAGCTTCTTCTGCATCCAATTTCTTTCCAAGACTTTAGCCTGCTCTGCCTCCCACTCTAACTGCTGCTTCTGTCTTAGGAGCTGGGTTCTCAGACCAATGGGCAGATCATCAGTTATATCCTCAGGCACATTCCTTGATCCAGACATCTGCATAGGAGAGGTAGAATAAAGAATAGATGAGAGATAATCCTATTGCAGAGAAAACTGGAATGATTGGCCATTTTTGGATGGTTTTAGGAGAGTTTCACAAGTCATCTCATGCTACCTGACTTAACTACCTGACACTCAGGTGAGATAAATTGTGTAACTCAGGTGGAGTAGTAGAGCAACCTAGGTTTATCGAATCTTGCTGAAATTTGAGAATTCTGGACAATGAGTTGCAAGAAATCGTTCTAGAGGTTAAAGGTACATCATCTCTATCTAATTCCACAACTAAGAGATACTCGAGAGCATGGGATTCGCATTAAGGCGGAAACCACCCTAGTTCTGTGAAGAACAGCTCGAGGAGGCTTACATTTGGAATTTTGATTGGAGATGAAGGCGCCAAAACAATCAGGAGAGCTTTGGGAAGCTTCGGAGAGAGCGAAGATCGTCGGAGAAGCGCACGATCGTTGAGAATCAGATGGCGGCGACGGGCGCAAGGGCACTGAGACTCTGAAGAGGGTTTAGCGCGAACCATTACAGAGGTGGGTTTTTATATCCCGAGTGGCCCTATGGCACCTGAGGGTCAGCTAGATTGCTACCTGAGACTCAGGTAGAAAAGAAAAATTGAGCTGAGCTCCAGACTTAGGGATTTTCTCCGGAATTTTTTGAATGTGTTCAGCTGAGACTCATGTGGAAGACTCAGCTGACAAGGTTTTCAATAGGATTACCAGAGAGAACTTAAGGATAAGAGATGAAAGCAATAGAGAGAATTTCTTTTCAAACACAGCTTGCCAAACGTTCAATCAATACAAAGCTAAAGCTGTGTTGAATTGAAATAGATGGTAAGATCCAACTTATCTAACCCAATGGTGAATCCATGAGTTCAATAAGATGCAAACTCAGCATGGTATCTATAAGACCTTAACCCAACTGAGGTACAACCGAGACTCAGGTGGCTGACTCATGTAGAATGCAGAGAATGAAAAATCAGAAATGCAATCATGTGTACACGTGTATCATCATTTCCTCACTGCACATTCGAGATATCCATGATATTTAGCTCATGCCTGAGGGTACAGAACCTATTTTCATCTAAAGGCTTGGTGAAAATATCAGCTAGCTGAGCTTCGGTTCTAACATGGCACAGTTGGATATCTTTCTTCTCTACATGGTCTCTTAGAAAGTGGTGTCTCACTTCTATGTGTTTGGATCTTTGGTGTTGGACAGGGTTGTTGGCTAACTTGATTGCACTTTCATTGTCACAGAAGAGGGGTACTTGAGACATGGATACGTTGAAATCCTTCAAGGTCTGCCTCATCCATAACAATTGAGCACAACACCCACCAGCTGCTATGTATTCGGCTTCTGCTGTGGATAGAGCTACTGAATTTTGTTTCTTGGAACTCCAGGACACAAGGGAACGCCCTGAAAATTGGCAGGTACCTGAGGTGCTTTTTCTGTCAACCTTACACCCGGCATAATCACTATCTGAATAGCCTACAAGCTCAAATGGTGCACCCTTAGGATACCATAGACCAAACCCAGAGGTATGAATCAAATATCTCAGTATTCTACGAACAGCAGTGCGATGAATGTCCTTAGGATCAGCTTGAAAACGTGCACACATGCAAACACTCAACATTATATCAGGTCTAGATGCACACAAATACAACAAAGAACCTATCATAGACCTATACTACTTTTGATCAGTGGACTTACCTTGTTGGTTCAGATCAAGATGAGCATTTGTTTGCATGGGAGTAGATATTGACTTAGCTTTGTCCATGTCAAACTTCTTGAGGATGTCCTTGGCAAACTTCTCTTGAGAGATGAAAGTTCCCTGCTTGAGTTGTCTGATTTGCAGCCCTAGGAAGAACTTCAGCTCTCCTACCATGGACATCTCAAACCTTTTTATCATCATCTTGCTGAACTCATCACTTAGCACACGGTTAGTACTTCCAAATATTATGTCATCGACATATATTTGGCATACAAATAAGTCCTTGCCTTTAACTTTAGTAAAGAGTGTAGTATCAACAAGCCCAATTTTGAAACCATTATGTATAAGAAACTCCTTTAGGGTATCATACCAAGCACGAGGGGCTTGTTTGAGACCATATAAAGCTTTGTGGAGAACATATACATGATGGGGTCTTTTTGGATCTTCAAAACCAGGGGGCTGTTCTACATACACAAGTTCAGCAAGCTTACCTTGAAGGAAGGCACTCTTGACATCCATTTGATAAAGCTTGATGTTGTGATGATTTGCATAAGCTAAAAGTATCCTGATAGCTTCAAGTCGAGCTACAGGTGCAAAGGTCTCACCAAAATCCAAGCCTTCTATTTGAGTGTAGCCTTGAGCAACCAACCTTGCCTTGTTCCTCACCACTTGGCCTGTAGAATCTTGCTTGTTGAGAAAGACCCACTTCGTTCCAATGACATTGTGATCCTTGGGTCTTTCAACAAGTGACCAGACTTCATTTCTCTCAAATTGGTTCAGCTCTTCATGCATAGCATTGATCCAGTCTGAGTCAGACAGAGCTTCACCTACATTTTTAGGCTCAAAGGTGGAAACAAAAGAGTAGTGAGCACAAAAGTTAGCAATACGAGAACGAGTAGTCACTCCCCTATCAATGGCACCAATGATTTGGTCTACAGGGTGATCCTTCTGCAGCCTGCTGATCACAGGGGGTTCTGGGTCAGCCACCTGAGTCACAGCTGGATGTGGATCAGCCAGGTGTATCTGTGACTCAGTTGGCTCTTCCTGAGACTCAGCTGGGTGCATGGAGGCTTCTGAGTCCAATAGATCATTAGCTGGGTTGTACTCGAACTCAATGCCATTGACTTCATCCTGCTCATCAGCTGGGTCAGGTAGGTTTGTAACTCCAGATGAAGCTTGCTCCTCAACTTGGGGCCTGACTTCACCTGTTGACTTGTGAAGTATATCTACCTTCCCTGAAATATCATTAGCAACTTGCCCATCTTGTGAGCCATTAGATTCATCGAATGTCACATCTACAGCTTCTTCAACAACCTTGGTGTTGGTGTTAAAGACTCTGTAGGTGTGAGATTCGGAGCTATATCCAACAAATATTCCTTCATCAGATTTGGATTCAAATTTAGAGAGACGCTTGCCTTTCTTCAGAATGTAACACTTACAACCAAATACTCTGAAGTAGGAGACGTTTGGCTTCTTGTTGGTCAGCAGCTCATAAGGTGTCTTCTTTAGGAGTGGGTGAAGATATAGTCTATTGATGTTGTGGCAGGCAGTATTCACAGCTTTAGCCCAAAACCTTGCTGGTGTTTTGTACTCACTCAGCAGTGTTCTTGCCATCTCTATCAGGGTCCTGTTCTTTCTCTCCACCACTCCATTCTGCTGAGGTGCATAGGGACCAGAGAACTCATGCTTAATCCCATGCTTGTCCATGAAGGCTTCAATTCTTGAGTTCTTGAATTCTGTCCCATTGTCACCTCTCACTGCCTTCAAGTTGATGTTCCATTCATTTTGAACTCTGACAATGAGATGCTTGAACCTTTTGTACACCTGTGACTTGTCCTTCAAGAAAAATACCCAAGTGAAACGTGACAAGTCATCTACAACAACAAAACCATACTTGTTACCTCCAATGCTCTCATATGTAGTTGGACCGAACAAATCAATGTGTATGAGATCGAATGGAGAAGTAGTGGTCATGATGTTCTTGGGTGGATGAGGGCTTCCAACTTGCTTTCCAGCCTGACAAGCACAGCATAGCTTGTCTTTGTTGAATTGGATCTGCTTCAGGCCTAGGACATGTTCTTCTTTACTGAGTTTGTTCAGCAGCCTCATCCCCACATGACCTAGCCTCCTGTGCCACAGCCAGCCTAACTGAGCTTTGACTATAAGGCAACATGGCACAGCTGCTTCTTGATCCTGAAAATCTACAAGATATAGCTTATCTACTCGATAGCCTTTGAAAACTTGTGAGTCATCTGTTAGTTTCTGGACATAGACCTCTTTAGGATAAAATGTGACTTTCATTCCAGCATCACATAATTGAGAAACAGATAAGAGATCATATGAAATAGACTCAACAAGCATTACTTCAGTAAGAGAATGTTCCTGAGATATAGCAATTTTACCACAACCCAATACCTTGCCTCTTGAATCATCAGCATAGTTGACATACTTGCAAGGAAGGTTATCTTTTCTTATCTCAGAGAACTGCTCTTTGCCTCCAGTCATGTGCTGTGTGCAGCCACTATCCATGACCCATTTTGTTCCACTGGAGGCAGAGCCCTGCATGATTAGTTGCGAGACTTAGGAACCCAGATAGATTTGGTTCTCAAGTTAGCAGGTCTCTTACTGTAAGCATCAATAGCAGGAATAAGATTAACATTAGGGTTCTTAGCAGTTACGGCTTTAGAAAGCTTAGAGAACCTCTGAATCTTTCTCAGATTCTTATCTCCTGCAAACTCAGATGGAAGGGTTAGCAAATTTGCATTGCACCTGAGTGAGCTACCTGAGTCACAGGTGGCTCTCCCTGACTTTGGTACCCAACCGAGTGAGTCACCTGAGACACAGATGACTACTGACTTTGGTACCCAAATGCTTGGTACCTTCTTGTACCTACTCCAAGGTCCAACATAAATTGCCTCAGGTTTACCCTTTTTCCCTGTCTTAAGCACATAGCTTGGATTAGAGGGAATTTTCACATAACCACCTGTCTTTCGATGGTTTCCTGCAAGAGAGTTAGTATCACATTTCCCTTTCTGAGGAACAAAGTGATTCTGCAAGTATTTCTTGTTAGTAGCAGAGGGAATATATGAAGACTTGTTCTTTATAAGTGCAGGAGTGAAACCAAGTCCCCTTGTACCATTATTCTTTAGTACTAGGGTGGACTGGAGCCTAGCAAAATTTTGCATGCCTATGTTAGCACTGCACAGGCCTATTCTCATGAGCCTTTTTAGCTCTTCATGCTCCTCCTTGAGCTCATTGTACTTTGCTGCATCAACAAGATTAGTAGCAGTTGAAGTGCTTAATTCACTGGGTGAATCTACAACAAACACTGTACTAGAAGTAATAGCATTGATGCGAGATGCACAGTTTAAACAAGTTTCTATAACAGTAGGAGGACTTGCATCAGGTGTAACAGCAGTGCAAGATGAGTGAGTTTCTTTGAGTTTATCATGCTCAGAGATTAGGAGCTCATGTGATAGCTTAAGTTTGTTTTGAGCTTCCTGCAATAAGTAAACCTCCTCATCAAGATCTGCCTTAGCATCTTGTGCATTATCAAGGGACACCTGCATGTCAGTTAGTTTGTCCCTGAGAGAGATGTTTTCTTTTCTCTCTTTCCTAAGGAGCTTCTCTGTCCTGTCAAGAATGTCCATTAGTTGAGCATAATCAGGGAAGTCATCCTCAGTCATTACCTTGCTGCCTTTAGCCATAAGGCATAGAGTTGGAGTCTCAGCATATGTAGGATCTGCATCCTTGTCGAAGAGTGAGTCTGTCTCGGGTGCGCAGCTGAGAGACCTGACTGAGTCTTCTCCTGGCTCAGTTGGGCTGCTGAGTGATCCACCTGAGACACAGATGGCTAACCCAGCTAGCTCAGTTTCTTCCTCTGACTCCTCCTCTGACTCTGAGTCATCTGAGACCCAAGCTTGTCCCACATATGCTCTGGCAGCAGAGGTCTTCTTCTTTCTGAAGGTGGGAGGCTTCCCTTCTTTGTACTTCTTCTTGACAATGATCTCCTTCTTCTTGTACTTGCCATCCTCTTGTCTCTTGCTCTTTTTGGGACAATCAGCAATGAAGTGTCCTGAGTCACCACACTCAAAACACTTCTTGTCACTGAGTTGCTTCTTCCCTTTGAACCTGTCAGATGAGCCTGAGAACTTCTTCCTTCGATAGAACTTTCTGAAGTTCCGAGTAAGCATGGCAAGCTCATTCTCCTCATCAGTGGACATCTCTTCATCTGGATCTTCTTCTTCATCACTTGAGTCCCTGTGAGTGGCTACTGCCTTGAGGGCTATGTCCTTGTTCTTCCCAGAAGTGATAGCATGCTTCTTGGAGTGGTTTAGCTCCATCTCATGAGTGAGCATCCTACCAAGGACATTAGTGGGCTTTAATCTGTCAAAGCCATCCTTTTCTTTCATCATCAGATGCAGAGTGTGATAAGGCTTGGGAAGCACAAAGAGGAACTTCTTGATCACATCACAATCTTCTACTCTGTTGGACCCAAGGGCCTTCAGCTGGTTAGTGATCATGGTCAGTCTTGTGAAGATGGAATTGATGTCCTCTCCAGGTTGGTAATGGAAGTTGTCAAGTTCATGCTCCAGCACATCTTTCTTGGACCTCTTCAACGTGTCACTGCCTTCATAGATAGCCTGAAGTGTGAACCATATATCTCTGGCTTCCTCAAAGGTACTGACACGGTTGAAGTCATGCTCTTGCAGTCCCATATAAATAGCATTGGCAGCTCTAGCATTGTTCTTGATGCTGATCTTCTCTTGATCAGTGGGATTGCTCTCATCAACCACATCGAGACCTGTTGTGACAATCTTCCATACATCTGGGTCAAGTGCAGTAAGATGCATTTGCATCTTCCGCTTCCAAAAGGCATAATTAGTACCATCAAACATAGGAACTCTACCCTCATAGTTTGACATCCTTTAGACTCTGGCTGTTAGGCCAATTATGAGCAACGAGGCTCTGATACCACTTGAAAGGGATCTCAAGAGTCGACTAGAGGGGGGGTGAATAGGTCGGCTCTAGATATTATAATGCCTAATGGGTTTTTCTTCTGGAGATAGGTCAATCCTAGAGAAAATATATGCAACTGATGCAGGTAACTGAGACTCAACAAGATATATCAGATAAACACCAGACACTCAGACAGCAAACTTAGCTGATGTAGAACAAGTTATATTCAGAGCTAACTGAGTCTCAGGTGTGAGAGTCAGGTGAGTGCATCAGATGACGTGAACAGGAAAGGTACTAGTTTTAGCAAGAGCTAACTGAGTCTCAGGTGAGGAAACTCAGTTAGTGTGCAACAGATAAATGTGCTCTAGTGATCTAAGCATGCATAGATAACAGAATAAATAAGAGTAGATCACAAGACAGATAGTAAAGCACACAATGATTTGTTTTACCGAAGTTCCTACTTCTTGCGAAGCAGTACGTCTCCGTTGAGGAAGCTGTTCTCACAGCCGGCACCAAATCGTGCTCTTTCCTCGAGTACCTTTCTTGTGTGGAATCCTTTTGATCTTGCTGCTGCAAGACAGGTAGACCCGAATCGCCTTCACAGACTCTTGGTGGCAGCCACACAAGACTTGGCTTGCTCACCAACTCCAAGAGCACTCCCACTCTTGGAGGAACCAGTACCTCGAATGCTACACCTGAAGGACTAAGAAACTCTCTCTCTCGATGGATGCACGCAGGCAACACTCACTTGGAGACCTAGAGCTCTTTCTTTCTCAACGGGTTGCTTTCGGGTTAGAGGCAAAGGTTAGGTAAAGGTTCGAGGTTGAAAACCTCCCCAGGTTCCCTATTTATAGGGTCCCTGGCAGCTAGCCGTTACCCTCATGCCACGTCAGATAAAGAGCCACCAGACCTAACCTGTCTGAGACTCAGCTAACATGCACCTCTGGTAACCTACTAGCCACGGCTGAGCTACCCACCTGAGTCTCAGATGCCAAACTCAGGTGGACTCGGTTGCCTCAGGCAGCACCTGAGCACAACTCTGGCCGGCTCACTACAAGCCTACAACTGACCAGAGAGCAATGGCCTCGCCACAGTCCCTGACCAGCTCGCTTAGACCCTTGGCACTGGTTCCAAGCTTCTTCACCGAAAATGACTGCCCTTGTAGACGCACAGCGAACCCTTGATCCAGATCCACCAGCTTCCTAGCTCCTCCAGGACTTATCAAACTTGCATTCACGGCCCTTGAACTCCATCAAGCAACCATCACCTCGCTTGCCCTCGAGCACAGCCTCGGCTTCTTCGCAACTGTGCCTCAGGAGCCTAGCTCAGCTGGTCCTTCTGACCTTCCCAGTTCCTTGCTCTTTTTAGGGCTCATCATCAACAGTTGTCTCACTTCAGCTTTCACCTGTCCATCTAATTCCTGTTCACACTCATTGCAAGTATTAGACACAGGTGAGGATTGCCAATAACCATCAAAACCAAACTCTAGGGCAATATAGCCATCCTCCCAAGCTCCATGGGAGTGGATGCACTTTCACACCTACATGCCGGCGGAAGGGGAGGTGTATCCCAGTCCGGACACGAACTGGACTGTGGTGTTCACCGAAATCTTCCGGTGCAGGTTCCACTTCCCGCCGTCGAGCTTCCTTCTTATCGTCCTTTGCTTCTACGGGATTGAGCTCATCCACCTCAATCCCAACTCGATCGTGATGTTGAGCGTCTTCGTACATTTGTGCGAGGCGTACCTCGACACACGTCCCCTCCTCAACCTCTTCCGGTACTTCTACGTGCTGAAGAGGTTACCGAACGAGGTCGTCGATGGTGCAGGCTTCTGACTACGAGACTGGAAGAAGGAGGAGTACCTCGACTTCGCCAGCAACAGCTCATGGTTGGGTTGGCACAAGAGGTGGTTCAACTGCCAGCCACACACGCCCGGAGGTGTCAACTACCAAGGACTTGCCCCATACCAGAATAACAACTGGTCAGAGCTACCGCGCCAAACCTCGCGGCTCAACACCTTCGTCCTTGAGATAGCTGATCTCAAGGCACGGGGTCTGACAGCATGGAATGTCACCGAGGACTTCAACAGGCGGCGCTTGAGCCCCCTATGCTCAAGGGTCTTAGCTGCTTGGGAATACTCGGACAAGGCGGACCTGTACAGCAACAATGAAGTGGAGTTCAAGCCAAAGCCTGTCCCGCTCCTCCACCATCTCTCCCTGAGAACAAGATTATGCTCAACATTCGCCGGCCAGTGAGAGGTGGAGGATTACAAGTCCATGCCCAAAAGCAAGTATTAGAAGATCAGATGGGACCCTATGTGAAGAAGAGAGACTACATTGACCCAAGGTTTCACACCTTGGGCAGCAGGACATTTATGAGTCCATCTACCTTAAACTGGAGCATCCTATTATTCATCAGCAATCTGTGGACTGGAGGTACATCAGGGCTCATTCCAACAAGTTCCATGAGGTGTACGAGGCATGTGAGGAGAAGGGAATGAACCATCTCATGGGGATCTAGTACATTAAGGGTCATTCTATGCTACCCTCTACATTGAGAAGGATGATGGGGATCTGGTATATCAGGGGTCATTCTATGCTACCCTCTACGTTGAGAAGGATGATGCCAAGATGCTGCATTGGATGACCAATGGCAAGACATATCAGGCCACATTTGATGACTTTGCTAGGACACTTGGATTGCCAGGGTCTAAGGATACTGAGTCCAAGAGACTCCATGATGTTGACTGCCCTTGCTCCAGATGCATTTCCAGTCTGTATCAGCAAGGCACTGTGGGGATACATTGGCACATCAATGGCTTGAAGTTAATCTGTGAACCCAAACAAGTTTTTCAGGCACAACATGTCACTCAAGGCAGGGGATGCTTCGTATGTCAGGAACTACTCCCTAAATCTCCTGAGAAAAGAAGTATCAAGGTCAGGGGAAGATTTATGTGATGGATTTCATCTTCAATGAGATCTAACTCACCATTGTGGAGCAGAAGAGGTCTTTTCCTTTTGCTCAATATATTGAGACGTCGGTGGACACCATGTCCAGTGAAGAGTTCCACAACGATGTAACTCATGGAGTGTACCAGCCTAGGCCGGAGAAACCTGCCCCTGTTGTGGTGAAGCCCTCTTCCTCCAAAGCCACCAAGGACGAGAGAGAGTCCTCCACCTGACCACATATGCTTTGAAGGAAATCTTCTTCATGTGCAAGAGCATCAAGACTAAGCAATCCTAGATCCAGAAGGCCCAAGAGAAGAAAGCTGAACATGTTCTACTCTCCACTGTTCTCGCCATCTTCGGAAGTTTCACCTCCTTCATCCCATGGAGTGTTGGAAATATGCCCTAAAGGCAATAATAAAGTTGTTATTATTCTATTTTCATGTTCATAATTAAGTTTATGTTCTATGCTAGAATTGCATTGGTTCTTGAATATGAGATTCAGAGGAAAACCTAATTGCATGTGTGGAATAATAAACACCATTCAGATCCCTAGTCAGGCCTCTAGACTAGCTCATGTATTGTTGATGGTCTTGTTTTCCTGATCATGGGCATTGTTAATGTAACAAGGATGCCGGCAATAATGGGAACACATTGTTAGGGTAACAATGGTGTTGGATAGACCCCCTTATGAGATATTGCGAGATCACTTCGTCAATATGTTGTCAGTATCTTCTCATTATGTGTTAACGTTTACTTGCGTCCTTAGACCATGAGAATATCGTAGACCCGGATATTGCTTTGGGGTCATCAAACATTACTCCGTAACTGGGTAATTATAAAGGCGACTTTCAGGTACACCAGAAAGTATATCGTGGTTCTAGATATCTCAAGACTGGGATTTGCCCATCCGGCGATGGAGAGATACACTCTGGGCCCACTCGGTATTACGGTGTCCAGCATCGCCTGGCCAGGTATTGTGACTAAAAGGTTAGTCACGGGGATACCGGAATACGGAAACGAGAAAAGAGTACAAACCGGTAACGAGGATAACTAGGTATGGTGATCAAGGAGTTGATCACAGGGATACCGTCAAAGTCTCGACTCGGGTTGTGTAACGTATCGTGAGGCAAAAGGATGATATGCGGTAATACGAGGTTTGCTCGATAAAGATCTTCGATGATATGTGGGAATCGTTATGGGTGTCCAGATCCCGCTGACGATTATTGACCGGAAGGTGTTCCGGACATATCCACATATACTCGAACCTATAGGGTCACACTCTTAACGTTTTAGCGACATTTAGGAATGCTACGATTTATGGAGAACGAGAGAGAAGGGTTTCGAAAGTGTTTCGGATGATCTCAAAAAGTGTTCCGGGAGGTCCCGGATGGTTCCGGTGATGTCCGGAAGTGTTCCGGAAAGTTCTAGAAGTTCTAGAAGGTTCTAGAAATTCTAGAAGGTTCCGGAAGTTCTAGAAGGTTCTAGAAGGTTCTGGTGGAGTTGGACTCCAACTCCAACAGGGTGTCCCTGCTGGAGTAGGACTCCACTTGCCTAGGGAGAGCTACCCCAACCCCTATAAATAGAGGGGCAGGGCACCTCAAAGGGTATCCCCGAGCAGCCCCAGAAGCAGCCCTAAACCCTAGGCCGGCCATCTCTAGATTGGCCACAGCCTTCTTTTTCTCTCTCTTCTAGATTGGATCTAGTACAGCTGCCGACGCTATTCTTGTGTGCTGGTCCACACATTACCGCGGTGTCGCTGATCCGGTACGCGTGGATACCTCGGAGACGTCGTATACTTCGGCATTTGATCGGGCGAACTATTTGCGAGGAGATCGCTCTCGCGGCTAGGAGGTATAACTGCGGGAGTCTGCGGACTTCATCAACATCGGTCAACTTCTCCGCTGCATTGACGTGATCGTCGAAGGTATGATCTCGTTGCCTGCACCTCGATAGTGATCTTGGGGTGGATTGTGCGCGGTAAAATTTTGTTTTGCGTAGCACGTTCCCCAACAGTGGTATCAGAGCGGTACTATGCGTAGTTGTAGGTACGACTAGAGCATATGTGATATGCGGCATTGCACATATGATGTGCGGGGTGTTAGATGAGATCTACCACCGAATTTTCTTGTTGTTTCCCTCTCATTGCAAAATTTTGATCTCGGTGGCATCGTGAAATTTTCAGAGGTCCGGCGAACCTTACGATCTTCGGATCGAGACATGCTAAGGTTGACTTTGGTTTCACTTTAGTTGAGAAAGATAAATTTGCAATGAGCGGGCTTGTAGATGTGATCTACACGGGGGTCATGCGTATGACGAAGTTTAGTATGGGGTTCGAGATTTCCGAGTCTCCAATTCCATATGCCTTATTGTATAATATGCACTCCCACAGAATCTTGGATATAGAGGGAGCTCTCACATATCACCTCTCAAATATGTGATTAATGACGAACGATTAAGGGTTTTGGTGATTAATGACGGACGACTAAGGGACTAATGGGAATATCAAGTGTATGGACAGGTTTTAGTCCCATATGTGAAGTCCAACTGGCAGCGACGACCCCACAAAAATTTAATCAAGGGATACGGGGAGGAAAATGTGAAGATTAGAAAATTTCCTAGTCTTAGTGATTTAAAATCACATTGACTATATCAAGCACCACACTATTAAGAGGGGTGTAATGAATTGTTGGAGATTAGGCTAAGTGTTCAAAATGCTCATTAAATCTTTGTCTCAATCTTTCTATCCATAAAACCCTAGACCATGTTCTGTCTGTGTCTCAAAGTATCCAAACCTTGGTCCGAAGTCTATGAATCCATTGAATAGGGTTTCTGGTTAGTCCTGACCCGGAGACTCTGAGTAAGACTATGGGTGTGGGTTGCTCTATTTCTTGTGTTGCTTAGAGTGTCCGCACTTGTTCCCAGAGACTTTGGAAAAGTCTCCGTCCGACTCCCGGAGTGTCTATCATTTTGGACAGATACTCCAGATGAATTTTTTTTTACTTTGGACTGTACCAATTTGAATCTTAGAGTCTCTGGAATTGATCTCGGATACTCTAAGAAAGTCTCTGTCGGGCTCCCGGAGTAGCTAAGGGTTGCTCTAGGCTCTACTCATTTGAACCCAAAGTCTCCGTAGTTGATCCCAAATTCTCTAGGAAAGCATCTGTCTGGCCCCCGGAGTCTCTGTAAATCTTTTCAAATAGTCCGGACATTTGTCTGTTCAGAGTGTCTAAGTGTTTTCTCTAGGGTGTTCTCTCTGTGTGTCCGGAGCCTCTGGGATCTGTCCCGGATACTTCATGTATCCTTCTGCTAGACTATCTAAGCCAGTCTCTGGGCATGAACATAGCCGTTGTTTTTGAATCCCGGATACTTTGGGTCTGAGTCTCAGATACTCTGAGCATGTGTAAATCTGCCCCAACGGCTAGTTTTTCAAAGTGAATTATTTATAACTCCACCCACTCATCCAAGCATAACTCTTTGCCACTTCAATTACTGCACTCTTAGGAGCTTGTCCCACTTCCTCAAGCCTAATCCTTCGATTATTGTGAGGAGGAACAAGAGAGAGTGAGAGATTGAGATTGATTGAGCACTAGAGTATCGAGTTCATCTCCAAATCTTTAGCGTGCTTATTTCTCTTCGAGATTGGGTCTACTAGATGGCTAGGAGTACTTGAGAGCTGTCAACCTTCGTTTGTGAAGGCACGGGATCCACCTCCACAAGGAAAGAATCACTGAGAAGGAATGGAAGAATTGCTTCGTGCACCTTCGAGAAAGAGGCTTGAAAGTGAGCTGACTTTGGTCTTTGTGACCGAATCCCTCAAATTGAGACATAGGACCCTCCCAAGGATCCGCACTTTGGCAATAAATCTCCATGCCCCTTTTGATTTCTCATTCCTTCATTTAATTTTCGCAAGTTTAATTTTTATTGCAATACTTGTGCTACTAGTATCTACGGTGATCATTCAGCTCTTGCATTAGACAACATTGAATTCCACATAATTGCAAGAAAATGATAAAATTTGGTTAGAGTTTGTAGTTGCCTATTCACCCCTCCCCTCTAGGCTGGCATCTTGATCACTTAGGCCTCTTTGCTCAAATAGCACAAATGAAGTGTAGAACCAAGACATCCATAAAGTCCTAAAGCAGAGCATGCTGCGGCTCTCTACGGCGACCAACACACCTCTGACTCAGGGTGCTTGGTGACTATCAAGGAACTTTCTTGGTACAATGGCACCACTGGACTAGTCATCAATGGTCCTAGGCGGTAACCAAGTGGCGCCAGCGCCGAAAAAGTCCTAAAGAAGAGCACATCGCGGCTCTCTACAATGGCTGACATCCCTCTGAACCACGGTTCGATGACTACCAAGGGAGACTCATCTTACTTGGTACAATGGTTCCACTAGACTAGTCATCCATGGCCATTCAGCGGTGAAAAAGTCCTAAAGAATAATACATTGCGGCTCTCTACAGCGGCCGACATGCCTCTGACCCAAGGTGTCGAGTACTACCCAAGGAAAATTCATCGTCCTAGGTATAAAGGCTCCATGGCTTGTCACCATGGCCCTAGGCACCAATCGAGTCGTGCCAATGGCATCAGACGTACATGGCAAGCCCTGAGCCAACTCGCTAGCCATCATGCCTAAAACATCAAGGCATAGCATCCTTTACAAGTCATGAAAATCACTCCAAATGTGCAAACGTCTGCTATCAGGCCTAGGTTAAGTCACCACAAGCGGCGTGGAAGGCTTCAGCCAAGTTGCAACTCTGGCATACAAAGCAAAGTTCCTATTAAAAAAAATCGCATGGAGGAAGGACCAGAGCTCCAAATCGTGGGTAGGAAGCTCTAGGGGCGACCCTGAGAAGTCACCCATGGCCTAGGTTGCTAGTCAAGTCACATACGGGCCTCTTCTCATAAAAACTCCCAGCTGAGTGTCATGTGGCCTATCCCGAGCTACATGCATCATCATAAAACTATTTCAAAGTGCTAAAATATGATGACATGAGAAAAATGGCTCGAAGCTCATGGTACTATGAAAATCGTAAAGCAACGAGCAAGGTCACCTCAATGGTCGACTCCCTCGTGTAAAAGAGGGTTGTTGCGGATCACAAATGCCCTGGCCCTTGCCCATGAGGCATCGCCTTCGTCTAGAAGGTATCCCTTCATCTCCAAGCTCAAGGGAAACTCAAGACCCTTCGAGCTGATGCTTCACGCAAGGATGGCTGTCACACTTGACACCATGGGGCGGCCAACCAACATGTGTTAGTACCTCATGAAGGCGCCCTTGATGTGTTGAACAAGGCCCAGTACCTGCACAAGCAAAGCCAATGAAGGTAACTTAATCAACTTCACCACCACAAGGCAAAGAAGATAAACAAGCAACGCTTACCAAGCGAAGCACTTGGTGTGAATCGCCCATGATGACCTCCCTTACCCAGAGCTCAGTGAAGGACTCCTCAAGCGGCACGAACTGATCATCACAAAGACTCGAAGGGCCCTCCTTTGGACCCCCAAATCGCTGAAAGGGAGCACTGTTAGAAACCTAGGGGAGTTGTCAACAACCCGAAGTCTCTGATGGTAAGCTCTAGTAAACAGCCTTGGGAAGTTTATAATAGCCCAAGATGCTGGTCAAGTCTCGTGCGAGGCGCCGACCTCAACATAAGACTAGGTTTTTCTCCACGAGGCCATGGTGCCTCCACGCGGGAAACAAGAAAGGACTTGGACCATTGGGCTTCGGCCTACACATGTTGCCACACAAGCCCCCCATGACTACCTAGGTGGGCTAACTGAGGCCCTTGCAAGATAACAGCCCGCTCACAAAGGTGGATGGTGGGCCAGCTCGCAGACATGTTCTGCAGGTGTCAACATACAAACGCCGATGTCGGTGGTCTGGAAGGACCCCCCTTTGGGATTCGGCCGGGGAGGAGCTGGAACAGGAGCTACGATCGATCTAGGCCGGGTTAAACGATAGGAAAAAAAGACTGTGATTTACCCAGGTTCAGGCCACCGTTGAGGTGTAAAACCCTAGTCCTGCTTTGGTGTGTGTATTAATATTTTAGGGATTACAGAGGTCACCTCTAGCCCGATTGCGGGGAGCCCTGATCTTCTTCTTCTTGCTAGCTCGAGAGGAGTTTTGTCTCAAAAAAGATCCAACCCTTTGCATGGCCTCGGTTCTCCCCTTATATACCCGGGGGTTTACCACAATGACCGAAGGGCATTAAATGCAGCAGGCATGCTGCTTACGTAGGGGGCGTGGGCACGCCACGCCGGCCGCCGAAGGCTACTGCGGAAGGGATGCTTGCTGACGTGACAACCTTGGAAAACGGGTCTTCATCATGGGTTGAGACGCGTCGGCGAAGTCTTAACGGGCAAGCTCCCTGCCACGGCTCCAACCACCCGGTCCCACGGACCGAAGGGATGCATCTAGGCGTGCCGTATCGTGCCCGAAAGTCATAAAGTATGTCAGATGATAAATAGCAGGCCTTATCACGCCGGGGGACGCCCGCTTTGGGCCCGGAGTAGGCACGCCTGCTGACAGGCATTAAATGCGCCGGACAGGCCTTAAATGCACCCGATGGGACGCGTGGAAAGGGCCCGCCTGTAATACCCAGATTCGATAATTAGGGTTTTGCTCTGCATTCCTGCATACATGGCATCATCATTACCCACACCTTACTTAAACTTAGTTGTACATCAACTTTACTTTATAGAATATGTACATATCTCATCCTCGGTGGATATGTTAACGAACACCAATCAACTTATTCGAAGCATCGAACTCCGACAATAACATTAGCAAGTGGTGGGGCCAGTGAACCCCATCGATGAATCCCCTACTAACCTTCTCTCCCTTCTTCCCAAGATTGCCCCAAAAACCACATGAGATGATAGCTCGAATAGACTCTCCGAGTGCAAACCCTAAAATGCCGAAGAACTAGGGTTAAGGGAAAGGGGAAACAAATGTGGATGAAAACTTGTCAAACTTTGGGGATAGACTTGAATATGGAAAGATCAGCTCCATGCCAAATTTCAAAAACTTTGGAGCAACCCAAGACCTAGTTGCAGTTCAAATCGTCGAACAAGGTCAAACCCTAGATTTGAACTAGACCCCCATTCAAATCAACTCCAAATTGATTCAAACTTCTACAGTAGCTCACAAATAATGTTTAGAACCTCTTGTGAAAATTTTAGAATTTTTGGATAAAGATTTGCACATAAAATGACATGAGGCATTGATCTAGCATAAAGAAAATAAAAAGGACCAAAAACCCTAAACCGTATTGGGCCGAAACCCGCTCGGCCGGCCCACCGGAGCAACCTGCTCGACCCCGCCGCCCAAACCCGCCTTCTACTCCCCCCTTTCCGCTTTCCCCTTCTCGGTCGCGCCCGCTCCCAAATCCGCCTCCTTCCCTCGCCCGTTTCCCGCTTCCTTCGCGAGGAAACGCCCCGAGCGCGTGCGCCTTCCCCCGCTCCCCGCCAGACGCCCGGGCCCGCCTGTCAGGGCGTCCCTGCCACGTCCCAACCGCGGGTACACCGGCGTGGGCGGTGCCCCGTCCCGACAGCGGCTGTCCGAGCCCGCGCCGCCCCTTTTAAGGCCCCCTCCCGACAGCCCAACCTCCCCTCTTCCTCTCGTTCTCCACAAACCCTAGCCATTTCCGTTGCTCCCGTGCCGAGCTCCTCTGCACTGCCTTCTTCCCGAGCTCCGGCCGCCTCTCCGACGAGGAATTCCTCCCGGCTCCGAGGTCCTCCGGCCCCCAATCCACCTCCCCGAGTTCCTCTTCCCTCCTCTCTAACCCCCCCTCCTCTCCCTTTCGCAGGACCAAGCCTCGAACACCCTCACCGACGAGCTCCCGAGGCCGCCGCCGTTCCCCCTCGTCGCCGCCTACCCTCCGGTCTCCCCCAACCTCTCCGCACCACCGCATCCGCCCGAGGGTGAGCCGCCGCCTCTCCCTGCCACGTTTCCGAGCTCGCCGCCGCCCCTAACGCCTCCGGGCTCCACGCCGGCAAGAGCGCCGCCGTCGTCTCCCCCTCCGGTCGGGTTCTGGAGAGGGAGAATGAGGGAAAGGGGTGAGAGAGAGAGAGACATGAGGCCGCGTGGCCCCTTCTGATTGGGCCACGGGTGCTCGGGTAGGACCCATAGGTCAGTGGGGTAGGCTTATGGGGTGTAGATCTGGTGTAGGGCTCGCTCGGGTGCGCGTAGAATTTTAGATCCGACCTGGGCAGCTCTCGGGTGCACCTAGCGTTTTAGATCTGGCCGAGAAAGGAAGGTTAGGGTTAGGGTTATTTTCCATTTTGGGTAGGAATTCAAACGCCCATAACTTTTGAACCGTAAGTTCAAATTTGACAAATTTTATATGTCTGGAAAGCTTACGAAATTCTCTACGACTTGGCTGGAACCAAATTCTAACACCTATAATCAGATTTGAACATTATAAAGAGATAGCTATTTAACCCCTCTCGCGTATGTGAATCTTCGGAAATTCATATTATGCGATTCATAGTCTCGATGCATATGATTCCAAATGTTCTAGGTTTAGACTTCAGAACCCTTTGATATCCTTAACAACCTTAGGGTTTAACCATTCATTCTAGCTAATAAATGACTAACCCTAATTCTACATAAGGGCTAATATTACATGCATGCATGCGCAAGACATTAGGGTAACACCAACCACTTTAATTATATATGCCTTGTCGCAGTAGAACCCTAGCCATCCTAGCATCTTCCTGACATGCACATTCCACATAAATATCATGCATACATGTTGGACCTTATGGATTCTTTTACCGTTTCTTTTCCGGTACTCGCGTTGTTCCTAACAGAGGCCAAAGAAGGAGACCACCCGGCTTACAGCTCCCCGCAAGATCAGGAACAACCCGAACAAGGCAAGGAGAGCTTGTTGCATTTTATTATAAGTTTACTGTTATTCCATGTGTTGCTTATTCACGTTGTGATCGACTGTGCCAACTAGCATGCTAGGGTTGCGTTGTATTGTACATCGTTGTAGTCGAAGATCGAACTTGAACATCCTATCTGCTAAAACCTGAGATAAGTGAGATGCGAGAGCCGAGGGTGGAGTAAAGATGAATAAAGTTGGTATTAATTGGTGCTAACGGAGCGACCCCCGGTGAAAGAAGTTGTGTTGTCGCTATACCAACCGGAGGTGACTTCATCGTATTACTCCCTCTGCCACGCGTGAACGTTATCGGAATCTCTGCCATGGGTTTATCGAATTGGTGAGTCCCGGTCACTGGGAGGCTAGCTACCTCCAGTGGAGGGCACATTGTTAAGCTCATGGGGACGTATTGCCGGTAACGGTTCGAGAGAGAAGTTGAATATGTTAATTGATGGAGGTGTGGTCTATTGAGAATGTGTAGTCATTAAGGAAGTTGGAATGCCATGTTTAATGCCGTATGTCGTATTTGAGTTGTGTATCACTTGGGACATCGGCTGCTCATTATGTTTCTATCATACCATGTGTACTACCCGTCCTACCTTCACTTGCTTATGCTATGTTCTTAATTTCTGTATATTGTTACTCTGAGAAGCATCATGTTTACTCCTGTTGTAGTAAAACCATGGGTAGGACATCTAATCAAGCACGAATAAGTCTTGCGAGTACTTTTGTACTCACCTAGGTTATTCCTAGAGCTTGCAGGTGAGCCGGTGGTCGAAGACTATTTCGATGACGCTTAAACTTGTGGTTTCCTTGGTTAGCTATTCGACTCATGGGATAGGTGGTGACTTTTGGTCAGCGGTCAATGCGCCGCTGTGGGACTCCTTTACTCGTTTCCGCTGTTGTTTAATTACCCCGTACTCGGATATGTTTCCGGCTATGCCCGACTGATGTAATATTATAGTCCGATGCGGACATCTGGTTTATTATCGTAATTTAGTGCTTTGTTGTGATATCCAAGATGTTATTCAGGCTGCCCATATGCAATGCGTGTATGATATGAAGCGTGTGGGTATGCCGTGAAGGGTTACGGCTGTTCCTCTTGTTACTAGGTCGAGCAGGAATCGGTTGAGTGACCCGCTGGCTGAGATGCTGTGCCGGCCAGGCAGGGTGTGGGCGTATTCTACCGGGCTTTCGAGTGACCCACTAGCTTCCGAGCTAGGTTAGGGTGTGGGTAGAGTCGCCGGGCTCCTCCGACCTTGTTTTGCCTGGTAGCATTCAGGAACGACTCTAAACCTTCACCGGATCAGGAATTGTATGTGGTTCTGGGAAGTCTAGTCGCTTCCGGCCGGCTTGCGTTGGGCAGGTGTCGGATCACTCCGCCTCGGTGAGTACGGCGCAGGTACCGTGCCACCAGGTCGACTGGTCCTTTGGCCCTTGGCGATCAGTCATTCCCCTAATCATATGTAATTCCCGGGTCCGTGACACCGCCGGGGCCCTACGGAGGGCGCCGCGGAACCCCCGCCACGTGTACTGGTCGACGGACCCGCGAGGACTGCTCGGGGAAGGGTCCCCCGAGGGGTGCTCGGGGCACCTCACCACGTGGCACCGTGGGAGGAACAAGAGGTGCTCGGGGTACCCCCGAGCCCACAACTTCGCCAGCTCGCTGCACGTGGGCCATTTGTCCAAACCAAGAGGGGCCAAGCGGACACAGTGCTCGGGGGGGGGGAGCCCCCGAGCGCATATTCTCAATTCTCACGCCCTTGGGTGACGTGGCATCAAGTTTGGCCCTTTTGCCAACGGCTTAGGGAACCCTCGTTCCCATACCGCCGACAGTAGCCCCCGGGCCTGCTTCCAAGTGCTGGCCCAAGAAGAGGACAAGATTGGGAGCGGGCCCAATACTCTTTTGGGCCAACGGAGATGCCGACCCATTTAAGGAAACCTGCGGGGAAGATGATTCGACCTCCGCGCGCGGCGTGCGGGGGGAACCGCTCTGGTTTCCGTGGCTCGTGGAGGGACGCAATCAGTTACGAAAATCGAGCCGTCCCCCACAACCGCGCGGCGCACGAAGCGTCGTAGCCTTTCCGCAGCTTTTTTGAAATCCTTCCAACCTTTTAAATGCTCCGCCGCCCGTACGCCTCCACTTTTCCACGCCTTTCACGACTTCTTCTTCTTCTTTGCGCTACCTGCCTCTGCTACGCCTTTCCGCCTCCTTGCCCGAAACTCTTCCTCTTGCTCTCTACGCCATATGCCACCATGCCACGGAAGTCAAGGAGCTCCAAGCGCCGCTCCTCCCCGCCGCCCACTGTCACCCCCTGGCATTCTCCCCCGGTCCTGCCTCCTTAACGAGGAGGCCATGGACAAGGTGCGGATGCTGCTGGTGCCGCAGGGGAAAAAGGGCTGGAGGGAGGTGCGGCTGGCCACGCACCCGCCGGTGCCGTAGGATAATGAAACCGTTATCTTCTCCAGCTTCGTCGCGGCGGGTCTGGCGTCGCCGTTCTCCGCCTTCTTCCTGGCGGTGCTGGAGGAGTATGAGATCCATCTGATCCATCTCGCTCCCAGCTCCGTCGTCATGCTGTCGATCTTCGCTCACCTTTGTGAGATGTTCGTGGGGGTGATGCCATCGGTGGCGCTCTTCCGCCACTATTTTGTGCTTCGGTCAGCGGGTACGAGCCGTGGCTCCGACCGGAGGGAGACCGCTGGGAGCTGCAACTTCTAGCTCTGGGAGAAGGTCGGGGACTCCTACATTCCGCAGGAGACGTGGAACAAGTGGGACGACTGGCGCCAGCAATGGTGCTACATCGCCACTGATCCGCACCTCCGGCTGCAGCTTCCTGACGGCCCGGCGGAGCCACATAGGCGGACATGGGAGTTCATGCCGGAGCACGACGACCTTCTGCGGCCGGTGGTGAACCGGATCGTGCATCTGCGGTCCTTGGGCCTGACGGCGACGATGGTCGTCGGGGACTTCATCCGACGGCGACTGGCGCCGCTGCGGGAACGCGGCCGTCCGGCATGGATGTATACCGGCGTGAACGATTTTGGCCGGATGCAGCCCGACCTGGCGGGGGAGCTTTCGCCCGACGCCATCAAGGCGCTGCTGCAGACCCTCCTGGGCTCCGGAGCCTCCGCGGGCGCCGAGCTGTCCCAGCCGGATCTTCCGCTCTGCATTCATGCGAAGCGTGATGAGATCCGGGCATCTCTCCCCGAGTTTGACTCAAAGGGGGTGATGTCGCAGAAGGCGGCCAGGACGGCGCAGATGGCCCGCCACATGGTGCTCTCGGAGAGCGAGGGCGTCGATGAAGGCGGGTCGAGGGCCGGCGCCGCAGGCGAGGATGCCACGGACCCGAAGGGGAAAAGGGTGCGGGCGCCGTCTCCTCTGACTCCTCCATCTCCGCCATCTCCGCTGCCGCCTCCGCCGCCTCCCTCACCTCCCCGCCGGACGGCGGAGGGAGCTGGGGGTAGCAGCACGGGGCAAAGCAGTGCCCAACCGGCAACGGCCGAGGGCGCAGCGCGGCTGAGCTCGGGGGCCGTCGAACCGACAGCCGCGAGCAAGAAGCGGAAGGAACCGATGCCGGCGACAAGCCTGGGATTCCAGGTCCCGACCTCGCGCTGGCGATACCAAGGGCCTTCGAAGAAGTAAGTCGCAAAACTCGCTTCCTTTGCCTTAAAATGGAGTATGCTGCGCTCGGAAATTAACCCGACCTTTCTTGTTTGGATTTCAGGGCGCCCAAGAAGGCTCGGACGACCCCGAGCCCCTAGACTCAGCCGAGTCCGGAAGCCAGCTCGCGGGGCAAGCCTGCCCCGAGCGCGGAGGCTGGTCCGAGGGAGGGGCCTACCTCCAGGGACGAGCCTGCCCCGATCACGGAGGCTGGCTCGAGCTCAGAGGAGACCCCGAGGACTGAAGATACCCCAGGGATGGGGGGTTTGCCCCGAGCGCGGAGGAGACCCCGGGGACTGAAGATACCCCGGGGACGGGGGCAGCCCCGAGCACAGAGGAGGCCCCGGGGACGGGGGCTGCCCCAAGCACGGAGGCTGTCCCGGGGGCCGGAGACTTCCATGGGGCGGGGGCTGCTCCGAGCACGGAGGACACCCCGGCGTCCGAGGTTGTCCCGACGGTCGCAGTTGCTCCTGGGGCCGCTAATGCCGAGAGGTCCGTGGCTCTCGCGACTCAAAGGGGCGCGGGAGTGGAGAACGAGATGGCGTGGCCCGAGGGAGAGCTCGGGGACTCGGGAGTCCCGAGGATTCCAGTGGGCCCTAGCGCTGTTCGGGGGAGCTTGGCGCCCGGAAGTGAGGAGCCCTCCGAACTTGAAGAGTTCCCCGGGAGGGCAAGCTCGCACCCCGCTGAGCCAGCCGGGGGGCCGAGCTTGGCGCACCGCCTGCTGGACCAAGTCCAGGCTGCCCTCACCAAGGAGAAAAAGGCCTTGGAAGAGCAGGAAAAGGCCCTGAGGGAGCTGAGAACAGCTCTGGATGAGCGGGAGGCAGCTCTTGCTCAGGCCAAAGATGACTTCTCTGCACGGCTCCGCGTCGCCCGCATCGAGCACCAGAAGGTCATTGAAGACATCGCCAAAGACAGGGCGAAGGTGTCGAAGATGCAGGCGGCGGCGATAGACGACGCCGAGGAGCTGCTCGAGCGCGAGAAGGAGATAGCCTCCCGCGAGGCAGAGGCCGCCCGGCGCCAGGAGCAGGTCGCTCTTCGAGAGACGCTGCTTGCCACACAAGAGGAGGCGCTCGGGGAGCGAGAGAGGCAGCTCGAAGAGGGCGAGACCTCTCTGAACTGGCGGGCGCGCGAGCTGGACGGCGAGGTGGAGCGGCGTGCTGAGGCCGCCCACAAGGAGGCCGCCGATCGACTCCAAAAAGAGATCGAGGAGAAGGATCGGCACATCCGAGACTTGAAGCAGCGCGTCGAGGACGGCAATGTCTCCAAGCGGTGGTCGGCGGAGCGGGTGAAGGATCTCCAGGAGATGCTGCGGCACGAGGAGGAGAAGGCGACGACGGTGGAAGAGGGCCACGTCGAGCTTCTGAAGGAACAGGATGACGTGACCGAGCTGATGCACAGCATCTTCCGACGGGCCAACAGCGCGATCGAAGATGTCGGGCTTGGCCGTGTCGGCCAAATCTTGGGCCCGGACTCCTTCGGCAACCTCGCCCTCCACTTCGGCACGATTGCCGATCAGCTGGGGGCGCTGAAGGCGGCGGTGCAGGACTTAGCTGTTCGGGAGGGCTGCGAGTTGGCCGCCATGGTGGCGGAGCATGTACTTGCAAGCTACCGCAGTTGAGACCCCCACTTCTCCTTAAAGCCGGCAAAGCTCGGGGTCGCCGAAGAGGGGGAGGAAGCCGCTCGTGAAGCCGTCCGCGAGGTCGCCGTGGAGATTGCCCGCAACTTCTCTCGGGACGCCAACGACGCTGATGACGACGCCGAAGACGACGCCGGCGGGGACTAGACAGTCCCTTTGTACCTTTTATGTTTTTGCTTTTGCTTGAGGCCCGAGAGCCTCTGTAAAGACTTTTATGCGATCTTAAATGCAGACTTTGCTCCACATTTTGTTTCACTTCTTTTTTGCAAGTGTAGAGCGTGGACTTGGCTCCACTTTTTTAAACTTGCTACTGATGCGACGATCGGTGTGGACTTGGCTCCGCACCCTTGGACTTGTTGAAGCTTTGAGGTTGAGTTTGAGGTTTGCCGAAGACGCGTCCGACTCGCCCGCCTGAGTGGGCCGACCCTTCGGTGGTGGCCCCGAGGACCCTAGCCCCCGAGAGTTGGATGCGTCCGGCTCTTGCCCGAGCAGTCTGCCCCGAGGACTCCAGCCCCCGAGAGCTGGATGCTTCGAACTTGTTATCTTGACATGCCGTACTTCGGGAACCCGAGGACCCTAAGTACCCGAGAAGCTGGAAGCGCCGACTTTCTTGGCGATGCCGCACTTTGGGAACCCGAGGACCCTATGTCCCCGAGAAGCTGGAAGCGCTGACTTTCTTAGCGATGCCGCACTTCGGGAACCCGAGGACCCTATGTCCCCGAGAAGCTAGAAGCGCCGACTTTCTTGGTGATCCTTGACGCTCGGGAGCGCGCAACTTCGGGGTCGGACGCCCCTGCAAGTTCGTCCGAGTGCTTGTGCTCAGGATATTTTTACGAGTGGTTTAGGCACCAACGGACGTCTTATCGTGTTGATTTTTTCTTTATTTAGTTTCAACAGGTTCCTCTGTTACACAGCGAGGTTCTCGCACGACACGGACCCCCTGTGTCGCGAGCCCGTCTATTGGGGTGCTCCGAAGTACCAATGTGAGCACGTAGGGTACCCGGGCGGCTTTCGGCCAGGCTGGTGCCCAGGGTTTGGAAACCAGGCGAGGAGACCAGGGCTTTTGGGCGACAACCCGGAATACTTCTCGTGACTCACACTGTTACTTCAGAACGTCCCTGCTTTACGAACGAGCGGGGCATGGGATCGTTGGCGCGAGAAACTATCCGTGGAGGCGGTAGAAGAAAGCTTTAAAGCCAAGGGAAAACGCGGCGAAAAACTTAGCTTAGGAGTGGCAACAAGTGCCTTTTCTCTTGCTCTTGTATATTGACGCTGGTTTCACCCTGAGTTTCTGCCTTGATATTGGCGATGGCACTCGGGAGCTTCGCCATAGTTTATCTATAAACTTCATAGGCGGTTATAATACTTTGTGGGCAAGGATGCCTCTTCCTGAGTATTTTCAAGGCTTCCCTTTGTCAGGACCCACTGGTTTTCGAATCAGCCGACCGGTCCCGAGCACGAGAGGTAGGGTTATCCGGACACTTTGAGAGTTGGTAGTGCTCGAGGCAATTGACCAGGCCGAGCGCCATTGGCCAGGGGCTTATTTGCCCTGACTCAGGGGCACTCGGGGTGCGATTGCCCGGCCGAGCGCTGACGGCTCATCACCAGAGGCCAGATCACCCCAACTTCTCATGCCCCGACCAGTCGGGACCTACTCGCACAACGGGGACATGGGGACCAGATACTCGCGAAAGCGACCTCCTTGTCGACAAGCGAAAACATAGACAACAAGATACTTGAAACAGGCTGAATACTGCTACCAAAACAGCTTACATGCTATTCCTGAGAAAAACTTATAATACTACTAACGTAGTTTATGATACAAGGGAGCCCCCGAGCGTATATGCAAGCACACGGGCTACTCGGGCGGCCTTTGACCGGACTGGTGCCCAGGGTTCGCGAACCAAGCGGGGCGACCAGGGTTTAGGCGACGAACCCGGAACACTCCCTAGACTTGTTTTTACTACTCGGGGGGCTGACCTAAAGTGTAAACAAAAACTTACCTGGGCTATTCACGGATAAAACTTGCACAGGTGCTCGATATTCCACGTGTTGGACAGTGGCATACCATCCTCCGCGGCCAGCCAGACTGATCCTGGTCGGGAGACACTGGTCACTCGGTAAGGGCCTTCCCACATGGGGGAGAGTTTGTTCTTTCCTTCCCGCGTCTGGACGCGGCGAAGTACTAGATCCCCGACCTCAAGTGACCGGGCCCGAACATGGCGCTGATGATAGCGTCTCAGGCTTTGTTGATATTTGGCGACACGGAGGGCAGCTCTGCAGCGGTGCTCTTCAAGGTAGTTGACGTCCTCGCGCCTTCTTTGCTCTTGATCTTCTTCCGAGTACGCCCTGACCCGAGGAGAGCCCAAGGAGATCTCAGAGGGGAGGACTGCTTCCGCCCCATACACGAGGAAGAAAGGAGTCTTTCCGGTTGCCCTGCTTGGGGAGGTCCGATCTGACCAGAGGACGGAAGGGAGCTCGTCGATCCAACCAGCGCCACACTTCTTGACTCGGTCAAAGGTTCTCGTCTTGAGCCCTCTGAGGACCTGCGCATTGGCGCGCTCGACCTGTCCGTTGGCGCACGGGTGGGCGACCGAGGCGAAGCAAGTCTTGATCCCGATGGACTCGGAGTATTCAAGGAATGCGTCGCTTGTGAACTGCGTACCGTTGTCGGTGATAATCCGATTAGGCACTCCAAAGCAGCTCACGATCCCTCGAATGAACTTGATCACCGTGTGCCTGGTGATCTTGACGACCGACTCCGCTTCTGTCCACTTAGTGAACTTGTCGATGGCGACGTAGATGTGCTCGTAGCCCCCGACCGCTCGGGGAAACGGACCGATGATATCCAGCCCCTAGACCATGAAAGGCCATGACAGGGGGATGATTTGGAGCGCCTGAGCTGGCTGATGAATCTGCTTGGCGTGGAATTGACACGCTTCGCAGTGTCGAACCAGCTCGACGGCGTCCTGGAGAGCAGTTGGCCAGTAGAAGCCTTGCCGAATGGCCTTCCCGACCAGCGTGCGGGATGACGCGTGGCTCCCGCACTCGCCCTCGTGGACATCCGCAAGCAAGTCGCGGCCTTCTTCCTGGGAGATGCACCGTAGGAAAACGCCATTGGAGCCGCACCGGTAGAGTTCCCCATCTACCAAGGCGTAGCGCTTTGCTTGGCGCGTGATCCTTTCAGCGGTGGCATCGTCCTCGGGGAGGATGTTTTCTTTCAGGTATCCCCGGATCTCGGAGATCCAGGAAGCTTCCTGAGGACAGGTGGCGAGCACCAAGTGCTCGCCGGGCGGCGACATCCTGACGGGATTCCCCACTGAAGGTGTCGCCTGGGTAGGCTCGCCTGGGCGCGAGGTTCCCCCTTCGTCTTGGTCGACAGCCTTGACGAACAGCCGAGTGATCCTTTCTTCAAAGACCCCAGCGGGGACCGGTTCCCAAGAGGACACAGTCGCGATAGGTAATCGGCGGCTTCGTTGTAGCGGCGCGGGACATGTTAGAGCTCCAACCCGTCGAACCGCCGCTACAACCTCCTGACTTCGCTCAGGTACGCCGCCATTTGGGGATCCGAACACTGGTACTCCTTGGATACCTGGTTGACGACTAACTGGGAGTCGCCTTTGACAAGAAGTCGCCTAATGCCGAGGGACGCAGTGGCACGGAGCCCCACGAGAAGTCCCTCGTACTCGGCCATGTTGTTGGTGGTTCGGAACAGGAGTTGCACAACGTATTGGAGCTCTTCACCTGTTGGGGAGGTGAGAACCACTCCAGCCCCCGTGCCCTTAAGCGTAAGGGAGCTGTCGAAGTGCATGGTCCAGTGTTGGGTTCCTTCTTGCCCCGGATTGGCGGTTATTTCTTCCCCTTCGTCTTCAGGCACCAGCATCCACTCGGCGACGAAGTCGGCCAAGGCTTTGCCTTTGACTGCCCGGTTGCTGACGAAGCGCAGATTGAACTCACCGAGTTCAATTGCCCACTCGACGATCCGGCTGGTAGCCTCTCGGTTGTGCAGGATGCGATCGAGGGGGAATGCAGTAACCACCGGGACCTCATGGGCTTGGAAATAATACCGTAGCTTTCTCGACGCCATAAGGATCGCGTAGAGCATCTTCTGGGCTTGAGGGTAGCATGTCTTGGCATCTCGTAGTACTTCGCTAACGAAGTAGACTAGACGTTGCAAGACATGGCTTCTGACTAGAACTTCCCCGGGTAAGGCACCCGGGGGAAGTTCTCGGGCCTGAGCACTGGTGACCGCTCGGGGTCGCCGGGGAGCTCGGACCCCGACCTCTCCATATTGCCAGGGTGCTCGGCCCCTGACTTAGACTCGTTGCCTCTCGGGAGCTGGAACCCGAGAGCCACCTCCCCAGGCTCCATGCCTGGGAGATCGTCTCTTGCCTCGAGCAGGCTGGGCTGCTCGGGTTTGTCGGGGAGCTCGGGCCTCGACTTCTCGGGACCATCGGAGAGCTCGGTCCTCGAGGGAGGCGTTGGGAGCTCGGACCCAACCTCCCGCTCAACCACGAAGACGGCACTTGCCACCCGGGGGTAACCGAGAGGTAGAGGAGCAGAGGCTCCTCGGTGCTCGGGCCACCAGGACCGGGGGTGAAGTGAGGTACTTCTTGAGGCTGCGGAGGGCTTGTTCAGCCTCCGGGGTCCACTCGAAGTGGCCCGACTTCTTAAGGAGCTTGAACAGGGGCAAACCTCGCTCCCCGAGCTTGGAGATGAAGCGTCCCAAGGCGGCCATGCAGCCCGTTAGGCGCTGCACGTCCTTAAGACGAGCCGGCGGGCGCATCTGGTCGATGGCCCGGATCTTCTCGGGGTTTGCCTCTATTCCCCGGTTCGAGACCAGGAAACCGAGGAGCTTGCCCGATGGGGACCCCGAAGACGCACTTCTCGGGGTTGAGCTTCATGCGAGTACTGCGGAGACTGTCGAAGGTCTCCGCCAGGTCCTCGATAAGCGTCGCTTGATCCCTTGTTTTGACGACAAGATCGTCAATGTAGGCCTCGATATTCCGACCTAACTGGGATTGCATAGTAATACGCATGGCACGCTGATATGTGGGCCCAGCGTTTTTCAACCCAAAAGGCATGCGAACATAGCAAAAGGTCCCCACAGGGGTTGTAAATGAAGTTTTTTCCACATCCTCTACCGACATACTAATCTGGTGATAACTAGAATAAGCATCTAAAAAGCATAAAAGGTCGCATCCCGCAGTGGAATCAACTATCTGATCAATGCGAGGTAAAGGGAAAGGATCTTTTGGACATGTCTTATTGAGGTCAGTATAATCGACGCACATCCTTAGCTTGCCGCCGGCCTTCGGAACCACGACGGGGTTAGCGAGCCAGTCCGGGTGGAGAAGCTTGTCGACCTCCGCCCGAACGAACTCTTGACATTCTGGTGCTTGACGGCGCACCTTCTGCCGGACGGGCCGCGCGTCGGGGCGCACGGCGAGGCGGTGCTCAATCACCTCCCTAGAGACCCCGGGCATATCCGACGGTTGCCAAGCGAACACATCGGCATTTGCCCGGAGGAAGGCGATGAGCACGCTTTCCTATTTGGCGGCCAGACGGCCGTCGATCTTGACGGTCCTGGACTCGTCTTCACCAAGGATCACCTTCTTGATGGGGATGGAGTCATCGGGGGCCACCCTGACCTTGATCGGAGGAGGGCCCGAGGACTCGGGGAGCTCGACGATGTCGTCGATCGCGGCAGCAGTGGATGAGAACAACTGCTCGGCGCAGAAGACGGAGCTCTTCAGGTCAGCCGGCACCGTGATGGCGCCGTTAGGCCCGGGCATCTTGATGGTGAGGTAGGCATAGTGGGAAACCACCATGAACTTGGCGAGCGCTAGACGGCCGAGGATGCCGTTGTACGGGAGATCGAAGTCGGCGACGTCGAAGACGACGCTCTCTGTCTGGAAATTGTCCCTGGTCCCAAAGGTGACCATCAGGGACACTTGCCCGAGGGGCACCGTGAGGCCTGGAGTAACGCCATGGAAAGGCATCGTCGGCTTTAGGCGTCCGGCTGGCAACTGCATTTTGCTAAACACCTCGGAGGACAGGAGGTTAAGGCCTGCGCCCCCATCGATTAGCATGCGAGTTACCTTAATGTTGCACACCGTCGGGGAGACCACCAGCGGGAGATGGCCCACACCCGAAGTGCTCTCGGGATGATCCGAGTTGTCAAAGGTGATCGGGGAGTGGCCGGGACGCACCAGTACTCGGGGTAGCCGAGCACACTTCTCGCGCCATTAGCTTGAATTGGCGCCGGGAAGCGTGCGTCGAGGCGCCCCCGTTGATGCATGCGGCTTCGGGTTCCTGGAACCCGAGACCATCCTCCTCATCGTTGCGCTTGTCGCCGCCGTCTTCTCGGCGCTCTTCGCGCTGAAGCTTGTTTTTGTCGGCGAGGAATTTCACCGTTCGGCACTCAGAAAGGTCGTGCCGGTCGGTGTTATGAATCGGGCACCATCGGCCGGCACCCTAGACAGGGGCCTGGGATGGCTTTTTGCCACCGCTCGCTCCTTCGCGCGGCGGCTTGCGCGCCTTGGCCTCGGCTGCCGCGGCAGACTCGGGCTTGCGCTTCTTGTTCTTGCCCTCCCGCTTCCCGGAGGGACGGGAGGATGACGTGCCGTCGGCCGACAGCTGGTCGGGACAGGAGTCATGCCACGCGCGAGCCTCAGCCGCCTTGGCGCATTTATCCGCGACTGCGAAAAGCTCTGCCGTGGACTGGATGTCGCGCGTGCCCAGCTTCTCAAGCATTTTCTCGTCGCGCACTCCTTGCCGGAAGGCGACAATGACTGCCTGAGGGGTAATCTTGGGGATGGTGTTGCACACCTGACTAAAACGCTGGATGAAGTGTCACAACGTTTCCCCTTTGCGCTGCTTGAGCGCGTGGAGATCACTCTCCATGCCAGGGCGCTCGAAGGTGCCCTGGAAATTGGCCACGAACTGGCGGCAAAGGTCCTCCCACGAGCCGACCGAACTTGAGGGGAGGTTCATGAGCCATGAACGGGTGGAGCCCTTCAAGGCCATGGGGAACCATTTGGCCATTACCTTCTCATCCCCCCTCGCCGCCTGGATGGCAGTGGTGTATATCTAGAGAAACTCCTCCGAGTGGAAGGAGCCGTCATATTTTTGCGGTAACTCTGGGCGGAACTTGTCCGGCCAGTTGACGCGGTGAAGATCCGGGGTGAAAGCCTGGCAGCCTGCTCCGTAGAGCGGCGTGCCGGCTTTCGCCACCGGCTGCGCCCGGGTGCGCACCGAAGAGCACTGACGGCTTGCGGCAGGGCAGGAGGAGGATTGGCCCTCATCTGCCCAGTCTGCACGCCGCCTCTCCTGGTGGCGCTCGATAGTGACGCGGGCGTCTTCATCCTCCCTTTGTCGGTCGAGCCGATGACGAAGATCGGGGCAACGACCGCGAGGGAAGGCGACAGAATGATGGGAGCCGCGGGGCGGTTCCCTTGCTCCAACGCGCGATGGACGCGATGGGAGTGGCGGCGGCGTGGCTACTGGGACGGCGCGGATGTCGTCATGCCTGGAAGAGGTGTGGGAGTTCCGGGCCGCCTCCTGACGGCGAGCGGTGGCCACCAGGTTGGTTACCTCTTGGAGCCAAGGGCCCACAGGAGATATTCCTTCCACCTGGACGGGTAGATGTCGGAGGAGCAGCTGTGCAGCGTGGAGCACGCCGGCGGCCTCTCCTGGCGGGTCGAAGTCCAGCCGGCGCCGTACCGGCTGGGGGATCTCGACGACAGAGGGATCGGCTTGCGCCTCTCCTTCCGCCATATAGCGGGACTGCGACGAAGTGCCGCTGGGCGCAGCGTGGCGCCCTTCCATCAGCGTCGGTGCTGATAGCGCTGAGGGCGAATGTATGGAAGGAGTCGGCAGCCGATGCCCCCTCCGGGGACGCGGCTGTTGACTGGCCATGGAAGATATAGCTTCGAAACCTTGACCTCCCCTACCTGGCGCGCCAGATGTTGACGTATGAACACCGGCGTCGGTGGTCCGGAAGGATCCCCTTTGGGATTCGGCCAGGGAGGAGCTGGAACAGGAGCTACGATCGATCTAGACCGGGTTAAACGATAGGACAAAGAGACTGTGATTTACCCAGGTTCAGGCCACCGTTGAGGTGTAAAACCCTAGTCCTGCTTTGGTGTGTGTATTAATATTTTAGGGATTACAGAGGTCGCCTCTAGCCCAATTGCGGGGAGCCCTGATCTTCTTCTTCTTGCTAGCTCGAGAGGATTTTTATCTCAAAAAATATCTAACCCTTTGCATGGCCTCGGTTCTTCCCTTATATACCCGGGGGTTTACCATAATGACCAAAGGGCATTAAATGCAGCAGGCATGCTGCTTACGTAGGGGGCGTGGGCACGCCACGCCGGCCGCCGAAGGCTGCTGCGGAAGGGATGCTTGCTGACGTGACAACCTTGGAAAACAGGTCTTCATCATGGGTTGAGACTCGTCGGCGAAGTCTTAATGGGCAAGCTCCCTGTCATGGATCCAACCACCCGGGTCCCACGGACCGAAGGGATGCATCTGGGCGTGCTATACCGTGCCCGAAAGTCATAAAGTATGTCAGATGATAACTGACAGGCCTTATCACGCCGGGGGACGCCCGCTTTGGGCCTGGAGTAGGCACGCCTGCTGACAGGCATTAAATGCACCGGACAGGCCTTAAATGCACCCGATGGGACGCGTGGAAAGGGCCCTCCAGGGCCCTACGGAGGGTGCCGCGGAACCCCCGCCACGTGTACTGGTCGACGGACCCGCGAGGACTGCTCGGGGAAGGGCCCCCGAGGGGTGCTCGGGGCACCTCGCCACGTGGCACCGTGGAAGGAACAAGAGGTGCTCGGGGTTCCCGAGCTCGGGTACCCCCGAGCCCACAACTTCGCCAGCTCGCTGCACATGGGCCACTTGACCAAACCAAGAGGGGCCAAGCAGACACAGTGCTCGGGGGGGCAAGCCCCCGAGCGCATATTCTCGATTCTCACGCCCTTGGATGACGTGGCATCAAGTTTGGCCCTTTTGCCAACGGCTTAGGGAACCCTAGTTCCCATACCGCCGACAGCAGGCTAGAGCACCACCGTCATATGGTCTGAGGAGAAGGAAGCCCAATGGCCGGTAATGCGGGCTGCGCGAGCTGGCTAATCAATCAACTGGGCTTGTCACGCACACCCGCCACGCTCGCTTGTCACGCTGCCTCGTCCGAGTGCGCCTTCCAGGTGTTGCACTCCTTTGCTGCAACCTCCTCGACTCGCTCCATCGTGCACACTCACGTTCATCACCACTCCACCGATGAGCCTTGCACCGAGGTGTGTCATGCGTCGTGCACACACGCGCCCACGACAGCACCGCCGTCCCTGCTATTGCAATCATACCACCGATGAAGCCATGCACCAAGTTATCGCATGACATGCTCCTGCCCACGAGCCTGACGTGGGATGGTAGGGCTCGCACCATGGGAATAGCAAGGAATCCCTACCGACGTTCGCCTGTGGCGTCACGATAAGCCATCATCTCACGTGGTGTGAGGAGAGAAAGGACCTCATGGTACCAACACCCTCACCATGCCGCCCATGCCCTAGGCCTCCGCTTGTCACATCGATTGTCACACAGCGCCGTTGCCGAGCGCTCGCGCATGTGTGAGGGCCCGCTCGCCATGACTTCGTTACGAGCTTCCCTTGGTGTGCCGGACTATGTTGCCGTCACGTCGACAACCACCACAAGAAATAAAGAAGATGGGAGGGGGAGCTCACCCCCACAGGGATAGCTCGGCCTCACCTCTCGTCGTGCGTCACCTAGAGAAAGCTAGAAACAACGTCGGCAGTGCCTCACGGCTTCAAGCACCTCACCACCACTAGACATGGTTTGGGCCACGAAATAGCGACGACAAACCAGCGTTAGTGCCGCTCCCCTAGCACAACACCACGATGTGCAGAAATGCCCTCCAGTGCTCACGGTTGAAGGCGGCACCGAGGCAAGACCACTGCGTTGCTGGCACCTTGCCCTCTAGCGTGTGACCTCACCCCTCGAATCTCCCCACCCCCTCCACCATGTTGGCCTCAAAACTTCGCGCCTCCACTCGAAGTGACACCAACGGCATCTTCGACATCAACAAGGGACGAGCGGGTTCAGTGTGGCCTCCACCTCGGGTCCCCATTTTATAGAAATAGGGGACCCCTTCAACGTCGTGCATGGAGGGCACGCAGCAATATGCCCATCATCGGTTGACTCCAGCTTTTCAGTAAAACAAGACCTGCGTCAAAAGCGAAGGGGGTGAATGCGCTCAAGAGGGGAACCCTAGGCGTGACCATGTGCAAGAGGAAGATGCGCAGGGGCCATTTGATTTGGATGAAGCTGCGTTGCGCCAGCCGTCCAATCCAACCAAAGCAGGCCTCGACATTAAGGGCCCCCCCGGCCCAGGCCATAAAAGGGAGGAGCAACCCGTGGTCGGAAGCCCCTCCCCCGCCTGTTGATCAACTAAGTTGGGTCCATCGCGCTGCGCTAAGGCCCAATTGAGGCCAATCCTATTCCCCATAGGACGAATGAAGAAAAAAGGGTTGGGCTTGATCACCGCACAATTTTGTTTTATTTTATGGATTTTCTCCAAGTCTACCATAAGGAAAATCAAGAAAGCAAGGAAGAGAAGAAGAAGAAAACCCGAAAGAAGAAAAATATGGCCCTTGAGGGGCCTAATTTTCTAAAGGAGTTTCTTTCTTTCTACTTCCCGCTAGCAAGAAAGGCCTATCCCTGTCCCCAACTACCAAGACCAAGGCAAGAATCTCCCATAGAATCAAAGCAATCAATATTCAATCCGAGAGTCAGGGAAGAAGAAGAAATCTTGCCAACATCTGGTGATTGACCCACAGCCATTACACTACGGCTCGAGAGGGCTTCTGTTGGGATATAATTATTTCATACATGGGCCGGCCCATAAAGTCTTACGTGGCATAAAGTCAAGCAACAAGTCAACAAGGAAATTAGCAAGTCAAAGAGAGGCCCATTAGGAGGTGTATGAGAAGTTTTAGTCTGCCATGGACCATGCACCATCCTACCTCCCTAATCCACCATAGACTCATGAACCAAATATTAATAAACACCTCTCTCACTCATTCCTCAAGAACAACCATGGTCATTTGTCACGGGGTCTTACCTATATAACCTCCCCCCAGCCCCCCTCCCCGGCAATGGGAGATGTAAAATCCATTCTATAAATGAGAAATCTCATGAAGGAGCCCTAGAACTTCAAGTCATGGACGAGGAGCTCTAGGGGTGATATTGGAAGTTGCCGATGGCCCAAGTCCGCTAACGCAGTCACGGACGGGATTCCTCAATATAGGACTAGGCCGTGCTCCATGAGACGGCCCAACATATTCAAACAATATCGAGGTGTCTCATATTATCAAGTGTATAACGATTTTCTAATAACCATCGTATATAACCCATTAATATTACACCCTAATTGTCGAGATATCGACGTCTTATCTTCTATGATGTTTTCATAAGGACAAGTTCCTTAGCCTTTTTAATCACATCGCGCAGGCCTTGAGTGTGCATCTTTTTCTTGACAGAACATTTCATATGTTTCTCGAAGCTTGGTGTACTCTTCGTTCGATGAACTGTCACATTGCTAACAGTACAAATTACATGTCATCATTCTTCGACCTTAGGTACGTAAAGCGGTAAATTGGTTGACAACCTGTAAGAAATGTAATCTGAGATATCTCTTTGGAAGTGTTTGACAGTACTTTCAACAAATTCTGCCTGCACATGCAAATAGAAACACTGATTAGTACTAGTACATTCTTAATAAACATAAACATGAACCCAATGTTCATCAAAGTGACATTTGGCAACTATAAAGACGTACCAGTCATGCATAGTGGCGCCGATAAAACTAATCATGGAGATCGAGATGGACCGAGATCAACAAGATTCCACAATGATCTAGCTAGTGCCTGGCTGCATGCATATGTACGTTCGAGCAGCTTCCTTTTCTTTTCTAGTATATATCGGCCACGAACGGAGGCGTGCCCAGGCGCTGAGCGACGCACGACGCCCCCTGCCGGCCCACCGGCCACCGTCGGAACGCTTCCGCGTCAACACGATTCAGAGCTCGATCTCATGGCCGGCCGGCGCGCGTGCATGGCTGACACCGCGTCACCACCCAAATGCGGCAACGCGATGCCCAAAAGATTAGCCTTTTCATGCATGACCTCCATCACCGTGCCTCACACACGGGAATGGCACATTCATACTTCCACTACAGGCAACAATATTAGTAGAAAGCCACAGTTGGCACTATCCATTGTCGAGTCTAGCTGTGGTTAGTACTCTCTCCAGTTTTCAAAAACATGATGACTTAGTCCCTTCGGGGACATCCGATAAAACATGATGACTTAAACATATAGGTGTAGTGAAACTTCCAAAACTTTCCTTATACTAATAAAAAAAAATTTATTTAGGTTGGACACTTGAAAACCATACATAGATTTGTTTTGAAAAATAATTTTACAATACTATATTTTATTATGTTTTGTAAATATATTTGTCTCAAACGTCATGTTTCTGTGAATCAGGGAGGATTTACTAATGAGAAATTGATTGCTACTAGATATATATCCAGTTCCCTTAAAATAAGTGTTTGGTGGGCACTCAATCATTAGCCATGGCACCAAAAATACATCTTAACATCACATACTCCTATCTGTCCCCCTCCTCCCCAAAGTGAGTGGTTTGGTAGGGTTGACGCTCTCGCATGCAGGCGTGCACTCCTGGTTGGTTGCTGCGTTTGCTTTATTGATTCGCTGTGTATGCAACTACTACTATATGCAGGTGCAGGGATAAGATGGGGCATGCAAAGCAAGAACACCTGAAGGCTCCACCTAGAATGTTAGCTTTTCTGGTCCTGACATGTCGATTTGTTCGTGGAGTATATGTTCTGGCGTTTCCTTTTCATCTGCCATGGATGCATGACTGGCTTTCTTTTTTCCAAAGCAGAGGTTATATGGCTTAAACTTTTGTTATTTTTCGCCGTGGATGAAAATGGCCGGTCGGAAGGCCATTCGCCATATAAATTAAGGCCGAATGCATGTTTCCTGTGCACATATGCACAATTGGTCTTATTATTTTCACTGACGGGGAGAAACAACCACATATACGAAGAACAAGTGGAGATCAAAACCTGTGTTCGAGCTTCATCGACAAGTTCTTTTTGAGCATTGCTTTCATCGACAAGTTACCTTTCAACGGCTGCAGATTATCTTCATGATTAAGACCCGACCCCACAACATCTCTAGCACGTAGGAATGTTCAATAACTGACGATTAATCCTGGTATTTTCTTGACTCGCTATTGGAAAAAGCGGGAGATTTTTATAGGAAACCAGTAAATTGGTTGACAATCTGCAAGGAATGTAAGTGACGATTAGTCCTGTTATTTTCTTGACTCATTATATTTTCTTGATGAGTGATGGATATGATCTTCTTGAGCAAGAGTGATGGATACGATGCAGTGGCTACGTGCGCATGACTTCATCATGAGCTCATCATGATCGTTGCGTTCTTTGGGCAGGGGGGGTGTAAATTTGTGAACTCGGCTGAGTCTGGGATCTGCTTAACTGTAGGAACACTCACGACCACGCTCAAGTTAAGAGATTTTGTTCGAAATTAAGCGGTTGATCTCCCGCATTTGGAATTCATTCCCTGCAAGAAAATTGCACCAAATTTGGAGCATATTTGTGACAATACATCTAATACCCATTTAATCGTCAGAATGCGAAATATGTCGGTTCTGAAATGCGAGCAAAAGACCAATTTTCGTCGATCTTGCGAGCTCTGCTTGCAATACTTCAGATAATTAAACGGATTTGTCTCGGTACTTCTATATATGATTAGCGCCATGCATGTGCAACGTTTGTTGAGTTACCAAGCTAGGGCGTGATGCACACGCTGCACATATGTACGTGGTTCGTCCTCGCGGGCGTTGTGAGCTTCCGCTCGAGTGGATATGGATATATACGTTATGCATGCTTGTCTGATCGATGTCTCTTAATTACGTAGCTAGCTAGCTGTGCTCACATCATTTTTCGCGGCGTCATGGCCACAGTTTCCTTTTTCACATTCTTGGACGCTTTTGCCGTGGCATCATGGCGAGCACGGGTGTCGGAGTACACGTGTGTCCCATCCGACGCGCCTCCGTACGTCCGTGAACGGTCCAGACGCGCATGCATGCAAAACCGCGTCTCGCCAAAGCGGCTTTGCAGGGTGAGTGACATGACATGGCCGAGTTTGCCGAAAGTCAAGAGGGAAAAAATTCACACCTTTTCGGTCTCAAAATATATATAAATATATTCTTCTTCCAAAGTACAAGGTTGACGCACGAAGCATACATATCACACGTGTATAACATACAATCTACTACATATGTTAAAAAAATATTAAAGACTTCACTAACCTCACGCAACACGGACCCGTGCTATAGCACTGAACGCCCATGCACGCTTGTACATACTTCGAATAATTACGAACAGAGTGTCAATCCTGAGGATTAAACCCAGATGACTAAAAATGAACAACCTTGTGTCTCATAGTGAGCCACGAGCCTATCCATTACATGAGACATAATATTTGTTGAGATCGAACTGAGTAGTATCTCTTTATTGTAGGTTTTGCCTTTTTTGGATTGTGCCAAGTGCTTCTTTGGATTCGAGGATTTTTAAAATAAATTTTATTTAATTTTAGTTCATATTACTTTTTCTTGTAGAGGCAGTTTCAAAGGAACGAGGTCATAGGAATCCTAAAAACTTCTATGGAATTCATAAGAGAATTTTAATCCACAAGAATTTTAGAGAAATTCTACCATGAGCTTTACCTCATGGAAAAATTCTCTTATGTCTTGCATGGCTCTTCTCTCTACAAATTCCTGCAAAATTCCTATAAAACATTTAAAGAACTACATTTGCAAATACATGTATTTTTGCTTTAGGTAGGTCTCAACAAATCATGATATCTCAAATTCTAGTTTTTCTTAGCCCCGCGTTGGTAGCATCCTGGGTTCAGTATGTTTGAAAAATGCCAAAGTTATATAGTTCAACTACTATTGTGTGGATCCTAGAATTAATTCTAGGTTTTCTATAGGCAAATTACTATAGTAATTTTATCCGGGAACAGGTTTGTAAAATTGGCTTTTGTATAATAATTTTTCTCCCGTATTTAATTGTCAGGCAGTCATAGAGGGCAAGGCAAAAAATTTAAAGAGTAACTAAAATGGACAGGGTTTGACTCGGTAACCATTGAAAAGGCTGATCTTAATTCCGTGGCTTGCTTTCGTTTCCAGCGCGTCCAAGTGGATGTCATTATCTAGAATCTTCGTTCCGGAGCATGCATTTGCCTCATTCGACACTGCAAGTGGTATAAGTTCAAGAAACAGTTCAACCACTCTGAAGTATGAACACTAAACTCTTGCCTGGCAAAAATTTGGTCTTTTAAGTACACACAGGACACTGCTCTATATATGCCCTAATAGATAATGCTATCCACCATCAGGGTGTAATCATGTAACCTGGCCTGGTCGGCTGAGGCACCAAATACAAAATTGTACATGTGATTCGACATGTCTTGATATAACTTTTCAACTTAGACTGAATTCTGTGTTAAAAGAGTAAAAAACTGCAAGATATTCTTACAAATAAATTACCTTATTTTTCTTCGAAGAAAATTTTCATCCATTCTTTTGTAGAAGACAACATTTTCTTTATAAAATGTAAAATAAAAAGTAATAAATTCGAGATACCCCATTTGATATAAACGACAAGCCAAAACTGTAGTGTTCACTGCCTGGTAGAAAATTCAAAAGCAGAGTGGTTTTCCATGACAGATTTAAAGTAGCTGGGGGCGCTATCCTGAGTCCTGCACTCCTTCATCCATTCCATGTACTGATGTACATACAGCGCATCCCTTGACATTGTTTTGACCTGCTTGGAATTAGGAATTTCATTTCATAGTAACTTCACAGAAAAAAAAACTCTCATGTTTGAAACAGGCCCTTTACATATACATATCATGGTGAAAATTTCACGAGCATACGTGCAGTTTTTTGTACATTAGTCGGTGGTCAGTGCCTAACATGTAGCGTGTGCTTCTCGATTAATGAGGTGAGAGACTGACGAGCGACGAACGGTTGAAGGTTATATACGCCAATGCGACTTTGGTCTCCACAGCTCGCAAGTTGCATGACATCTCGCTAGGAGCCGGGCTTTCGTGTCTGATATGTGAGCATGTGGCTAAGGATGACCACCATGCGTCATGCATGATGATCTACCTTCTTAATTTCTTTCTTTTCTTTTTGCGAGGATGATCTAGCTAGTTGAACATGCACAATGATAAACATTGTGCGTGCATACACTTTGTCTTCACACATATACTCTCTGTAAGAAAGAAACAAAATAGTGACATCAGATCCTAAGTTTGGACAGGAAGATGCATTTGGGGGCTTAACGTATATGTACACAGTCCGGTAGTAGATATGACAACAGCATCCTCTCACCTGAATTCCTTTTTGCCCCTAAAATCCTTGCCTTACCATTAACTGTACATGTGCACATTCACAAACAAAAGTCCAATTCCTTTTTCATTCACAGTACGTGCCAAAGACTTGCATGGGAATACCGAAAGACAAGGCTGAAAAGATGAAGATACATTAAACACTCCCTTTTTCTCCTTGCTTTAGCTGTTGTTATTGTACTTCTCTAGCTAGTGGATTCTGTAAGAACATCACATCACACTACACTAATTTAACTCCTAGGAAACTAACCAGAGGCGCAGCAGTAACTGTCCTGTTTAGTTCAGTAATAACTAAAGCATAGTAGTTAGTAGCAATTAGAAGAGCTCAAGCTTGTTCCATGCCTCCTGGTCGAACGCGGCACTACTCCTCTGGTATTTGTACGCGCCAAAGATGTCCTCCTCGTACACCGGCGGCGGCAGCTGCACGAGGCAGTCGTCCCACGGCGACGGCGCCGCCACGACCATGTCGTCGTCCAGCCCCATCAGGTACATGGTGTCCGGCCACTCCAAGATCGGGAACAGGGCGTCCTGATCGTCATAGCTGGTCGACGCCGACGAGGAGGAGTAGGACGTCGTCGGCGGCGGCGAGGCGGCGGTGATCGTCGACGCTGCCGGCTCTGGCTGGTGGTCGCACAGTGGCACCACGATCTCGTCCGGGTGGAGCATCGGCACCTCGTCGGTGCAGAAGCCGGGGGACTTCCTTAGGAGGAGGATCAGCTCCTCCTCGCGCTGGTCCGTCACCTCCGTCTCTGTCTTCTTCTCCTCTCGACGCTCCTGCTCCGGCGGCGGTGATCCTTGAATTTCCGGCGAGTCGGCGGCAAGCGGCGGATGCTGGTGCTGGGGAGCGGCCGGGAGGGGCTTGTGGGTGAGTGGGTCGATCCCGATCTTCCTGAGTTTCTTCTTGATGTGGGTGTTCCAGTGGTTCTTGATCTCGTTGTCCGTCCGCCCTGGCAGGTGCGACGCGATCTTGGACCATCTAAGATAAATTTGTGAAAATAACTTCCAGTCTTAACACAACTTGTGTATAAACCATGCATTTGGAAAGGAAAAATTCCTTAACTTTTATAAAGAAGGGCACCGGAGCAAACTCCATCTAAAAAGAAAAAGAATAGACAAAGTAATGGTCCTGATATCATACATACCTATTGCCCAACTGGGCATGTAGGTCGATGACGAGCTTCTCCTCGGCGTCGGAGAGCAGGCCGCGCTTGAGGTCCGGCCGCAGGTAGTTCGTCCACCGCAGCCGGCAGCTCTTCCCGCACCGCAGCAGCCCTGTTCGCGCAAAAACACATACGCAAAAAAAATTCAGGACACGGAACAAAGAATTGTTTCGCGAGACCGTACCGAACCCGATGATGGGTGATGGGGTATGCACTGCACTGCACGCACCGGCGAGCTTGGGCACGGCGCGCCAGCAGCATTGGCCGTTGCTGAGTATGAAGCTTACGAGCTTCTGGTCCTCCTCCGCCGTCCACGGCCCCTTCTTCAGCCCCACCTTGTCGCAGCACGGCTGCCTCCCCATTGCTCCTCTTAGCTAGTGACTTGATTAATCTGTGGTTGATCAAGAACTAATTAAGAGCAAGCAAGCAAGCAGCTAGCAATGGCGGCACAGGCCCTGATCGACAGTGAGTTTGTGAATTGAGATGGGAGGAGAAGTACTAAGGAACAAGGAGCAAATGCTCACCTTCCTTTATAAGGGTTTAGAGGGAGGAGACAGGACAAGTGAGTAGCCAGAAACTAACCGCATGTAGTAATCGCAAAGGTTCGTGCGCGTGACTGCTGAACTTTTTTTTAAATATTATTTTTTAAACTAAAAATTCGAAATCTGTAGGTCTCATTTCGGAAATTTCAAAAGTAGTGCCCTATCGTCCCACCATCGGACGACAGGGCTCCAATCCTCCCACCATCGGACGACTGGATCCCTGTCGTCCGCCGAGCCAACGACAACCCTCCCGCACAACGATTACTCGCCGAAAGCGCCGGGATTCCCGGGCCCCAGGGGCCTGTCGTCCGGCCGTTGGACGACAGGAGCCTATCCTCCAACGGTGCAACGACGGGGGCTTTATTCCCCCGCCGGTTACGCCCGTGACTCCTGCCTTTTTCGGCTGCTGCGCCCTCATATCATCCACCAGAGCCCGAGCGTTCACCAGAGCCCGAGCGCAGCAGAAGAGAAAGAAGAGGGGAGAGGAAGGAGAGAAAGAAGAGGGGAGAGGAAGAAGGAGGAGAAGGAAGAGAAGGAGAGGAAGAAGGAGGGAAGGAAAGAGGAGAGGAAGAAGGAGAGGAAGAAGGAGGGAAGGAAAGAGGAGAGGAAGAAGGAGGGAAGGAAGAGAGGAGAGGAAGAAGGAGGGAAGGAAGAAGAAGAGAAGAGGTGAGTTCGCGGGAGTACGGTAAATTTTTTGTAGTTGTTATTAGTTACGTATTAGTTTGAATTTTATTAGTTTAGCACGTATTAGTTCGTAATAATATATATTATTTAGGTTGTTTAGTACGAATTAATTTGTAATTTCCATATATTATTTAGGTTGTTTAGTATGAATTAATTTGTATTTTCCATATATTATTTATATTAGTTCGTAATAACATATATTATTTATGTTAGTTCGTAATAACATATATTATTTAGGTTATTTATGGGGATTATGCAAGTTAAATCTCGTAGTTCAATTAGGTCTGTGAAGGTTAAATTGATTAGACGATGGGAAAAAACTGTGGTTAACCTAGGTCAAACTATTTAGTTATAGTATTAGAGACGTAGAATATTAGTACGTAGTTAGGTTAATTATTAGCTGTTCGTGCTCATCGTTACATTCGATCGTGCTAAAAGTTCTATCCCGATTTGTCGGTCGATAACCCTGGTGTGTTCCGGATCACCCTTGTACACGCTGTAAGCGTGTACTCGACCTACATTTAGCACGAAAGAATTTAGCGGTCGCGCGACGTAGTAGAACTACATGTTAAACTAGGTCGAACTATTTAGTTATACTATTAGCTGTTCGTGCTCATCGTTACATTCGATCGTGCTAAAAGTTCTATCCCGATTTGTCGGTCGATAACCCTGGTGTGTTCCGGATCACCCTTGTACACGCTGTAAGCGTGTACTCGACCTACATTTAGCACGAAAGAATTTAGCGGTCGCGCGACGCAGTAGAACTACATGTTTTACTTAGTACGTGACGAAGATGTCAATTTTTCTTACGGCAGGTATGTCGGACTTAGTTAACATGACGGTGTACTATGGTCCTGGGGTTGTTCGATCAAATCAGAGTGGGGTTGATCTGAGTGAATTCAGCCATGTCGATTTGCCTATTTCCGATCCGGAAAGGTTGAACTTCAAGGAAGCCAATCATTGGCTTACACGTACCTTCTCGATGGATCCTGCAGTATATGCTGTGACCATTCAGGCAGTGTTTACCAAGTCCTGCACTAATATTAAATGGGACTTGCTACCGATCGAGAGTAGTAGAGACTGGAGATCGTGGTTGCGGGTTTGCAAAGCTAGGCAAAGTCCTCCGGTCGCACTAGTGCAAGCCATCCTGAAGGGTGCCGGGTCAGAAGGCGGTGGTGCGTACGAAGCGGAGCAGAACAATGCAGAACCACAGGTGGACGAGGTAGTTCAACCCGCTTGGGAAGGTGGGCAAGCTGGGCAGAGCAGTGAACCGGCAGAAGTTGGTCCCACGGGGCAGGCGGATGAAGAAGAGGATTTGGAGACCATGCAGGAGATAATGGAACAGGAAGATGAAGATGGCTTGGTCGAAGATATTGACGAAGGTAGCGGTGAGGAAGATAACATTCATGAGTCCCCGATTCCGAGTGCATGGAATCAAGAACTTCTTGGAGGCATGACTGTCGATGATGGCCATGATTCTGCTTGGGAATATAACAAGAACCAGATCCAAATTGGTTCGATGTATGCTACCAAGAAAGAATTGAAGCACGCCGTCACGCAATGGGCCATGTCCACGCAGAGGATTTTCAGGACTGACACATCTTCCCCAAGTAATTTAACCTTAACATGTACGGCTAATGGCTGTGAAAGCAAGGTGCACGCCCATGTGCCCAAGTATGAAGTGAATTGGGTCGTGACCAACGTCGTGCCGCACACTTGCATCAGAAGCAATGTCCTAGCACGCCACCCCAATCTGACATCCACTCTCATCGCAGAACTGATGTACAGCGAGATAGTAGAGAAAAAAGACATGGAAGCAAAGCACATACAAGTTGCAGTAAAGAACAGGTACAAGTACGAAATCCCATACGGGAAGGCTTGGAGGGCTAAGCAGAAGGCCATGGAGATGCGCTTCGGCACTTTCTATGACTCGTACGACAACCTCCCCCGTCTGCTTTATACACTCCTCCTCCGGAACCCCGGGACACATGTTGACATACAGCACTCAGTGAACCCCCACTTTCCAGGCTATAAAGTGCTGAACAGAGCATTCTTCTCTTTCGGTGCATGCATTGAAGCTTTCAGGCATTGTCGTCCAGTGATGTGCGTGGATGGGACATTTCTGACAGGCAAGTACAAGGGGCGATCCTGACGGCTATTGGTGTGGACGGCAACAATCAGATCCTCCCATTGGCGATGGCGTTCGTGGAGGGTGAGAACTTCTCGAGCTGGTTATGGTTCTTCAGGCAGCTTAAACATGGAGTAGTGAAGAATCGGGAGAACGTATGTGTCATTCACGACAGGCACCCTGGCATACTAAAAGCCGTGAAGACACTCCAGGAACCAGAGGATGATGAAGAACAACCTTGGCCGGACCTGCAAAGCCGTTGGTGCGTGCGGCATCTTGGGGCTAATTTTTTTAGCCAGTTTAGGAACAAGAGGCTGATGAATCTGTTTAAGAGGCTGTGCAAGCAGAACCAGGAGAGGAAGTACAAAACTTTGTGGCGGAAGCTCGATGAGTTCACTAAGAGCGAGATCAGTGATCGCAAGAAAAAAAATTTGGTGCTTAGCCCAGAAGAAGAGCCACAAGAGCTTTCTGCTATTCCAGCAATTGATCCTCCAGGTACGAGGAGGAGAAAAGCGAAACAAATAAAGAATTTCTCTCAGTGGATAGAGAAAGAGCCGCCTGTGAAGTGGTCTTTGCTTCACGACACTCATGGCGCTAGGTACGGCATCATGACGACCAACCTTGCGGAGGTGTACAACTTTGTGCTTAGAGGGCAGCGGGGTTTACCTCTAACTGCTATCGTCGAGGGTGCGATGCATGGCACCGTGAGGTATTTTCAAGAGAGGTACAGAAATGCTGCACTGCATATGAACCTTTTTCCTGCGGCCCCGTACTGTGCGAAGATCATGAAGTACATGGAGGATAAGATTCAAAAGGGATTAGGGCACACAGTCTACAGCATTGGGAATCTTGAAAGGAGGTACGAGATACGTCTAAGGGATAAATCTGGTTTTGGGTCTGCGAACGAGACGAAGACCCATGAGGTTATAATTGGAATGGAAGGCACGCCCACTTGCAATTGCACATGCAACAAACCGAAGCTGCTACACCTGCCCTGCTCTCATGTGCTTGCTGCATGTGGCCAAATAGGGATGGACTCAATCTCGTTCGTGTCACCGTACTATCTAAAGCAGTCTGTACTCCATACTTGGAGCGGCGAGATAAGTGGATTCCGTGCGGTTGGCAACTTCAACAAGGTAGACGAGGCTCAAAGGGAATATATCCCAGATGTAAGACTTCTCCGGGTAAGACGAGGTCGACGGCAGGTTCGTCGTATTCGTAACGACATGGACCAATCGGAGGCCGGTGGTCCAACTAGGCAGTGCATGCATTGCTCAAGGTATGGGCATAGGATGAAATACTGTCCTGAATTACGAAAGCAAGGCCAAGGGGATACTGCAGTTGGCGCTAGCACATCGGCGCCTGGAAGCGCAGGAGGAGAAAGTTGAAATGCTATTTCAGAATTTGTAATTTCAACTTAGTTTCAACTTAGTTTGTTCCGTAAAACTTTGTATTTCCTATAAATTTGTAATTGCTGTATGTTTGTATTTCCTATAACTTTGTATTTCCTGTATGTTTGTATTTCCTATAACTTTGTATTTCCTGTATGTTTGTATTTCCTATAACTTTGTATTTCCTATAAGTTTGTAATTGCTGTATGAACCCTTAAGTTTGTAAGTTCGTAATTCATGTACGTTTTGTATAGGATAAGTTCATATTTGTATGATTCCATTATTACATAAGTTCATATTTGTATGATTCCATTATTACATAAGTTCATATTTGTATGATTCCATTATTACGGCAGGTATGGCGTCGTATCGTCATCTGGACCATACGGTTGACGCACGACACCGGGGGAGGCTACTGGAGGCAGGCGAAAAGCTCCCCGTGCTCATCACTCGCACGCCTCAGGAGGATTGGATGATACACCCAGACTGGGTTGACAGGTAATTACGTACGTTATTCGAACTAATCGTTATTAGGTAACTAAATTTATTGTTTTGTACTTGTTTCACAGGTTGGCTTGGGCGGGTCTCCTACCCCTGGCACGCATGGTTGAGGCTACTGCGGCAGAGTGGCGGCTCATGCCGGCAGATGACGATGAAGAGGAGCCACGAGAGCAGTACACTGAGCAGTCCCGTCGTTTTTGTTACGACCGGTCACTCGTCACCTGCTTAGTGGACCGTTGGAGGCCTGAGACCCACACACTTCACTTTCCGTGGGGAGAGATGGCGCCTACTCTCCAGGACGTCTCGTTCTTGCTGGGCCTACCGTTGGCTGGAGCCGCAGTTGGTCCGTTGGAGCCTCCAGTAGATTGGTACGAGGACATAGTCTTCCGTTTCGCCGGTGTTGCTCAAGGGGTCGGGGAGTTGGTCCGAGATGGCAACGGGCCTAAGTGGCGGTGGTTGCGCAACTTTCAGGTACATCCTCTTGCCTTTATTATTCAATGCGAACGTGCTTTTCACAATTTTATAACCTTATCTGATGTCATGTTTTCCATGTAGATCGCCACGCTAGGTTACCCTGCTGTCGCGCTTACGGATCAGCAGGTTGACCGTTGTCTAGAGGCGTACGTCCTGTGGCTCTTCGACAAGGTGATGTTCACGTCCAATCACGTGGACACTGTGGACGCTCGCTACATCGGAATAGCGCGTGAGATCGTGGATGCACGTTGCCGCGAGGACATAGTTCAGAGGAGTTGGGGTTCCGCCGTCCTGGCCGCTACTTTGAGAGCCATGTGCAATGCTTGCAGCAGGCGCGCCGAGAATTCAGCGGTACTAGGTTGCCCACTGCTGTTGCAGCTTTGGTCGTACGAGCGTTTCCCGATCGGACGGCCAGACGTGCAGTTCGAGGTACCGTACGACGGTAGGGAGTACCATGGGGATCTCATCGACAGGCCTACTTTTGGGACACTCTGGACACGGAGACGGGTTAGTTTTATACAAAATATGTTTTCTTACTAAAATACTAAATTTGTTCATTCGTACTAATTATTTCAATTCTCGACAGGTACGATATGCTAGCGAACAGGTCAGGAACTGCTACCCAGCCTTCACGTCGCAGTTCGATACGTTGCACCCTAGTCAGGTGATATGGGAGCCGTACAGTGCCGAGGCGTTGACGCGACGAGCGCCTGCCGGGATTTCAGCCTTGTGTACTAGAGACGTCGACTACTGGATGACGAAGTCTTTCGTAGTGTTCGACGTCACTGTGGAGGTAACCGCTGTGCACCGAGTGATGCGGCAATTCGGCAAGCGCCAGTTGTGTCCTCCCCCAGCACCGCCCACGCTTCAGCCTCACATCCACAGGTAAGAGCATACATACAACGTTTTAATGTCGGATAGTAATACCGTGATATGTTTTGTTCACTTCGCACGAATGATCACGAAATGTAGGTACAACCGCAAGGGTGGAAACAAGACGGCATCAACTTGGGCACGAAACCTCGCACCGTTTGTCGAACGGTGGACGACGGCTTCTGCAGACGGCTGGCAGGAAGACACGGCCTTCGACCAAGCCGAGTACGATGTGTACCTCGAGTGGTATCGCTCCGGTACGAGGTTGTTCTACGTACCGCGTGCCGACCCAGATGAGATGCTGCAGGGCCGCACGTCAGATTACTACCCGGCTGCTTCTGTTGTTGGCGTCAGGCACCACGCGGTAAGTGCCACGATTTTCTTTGTTTCGTATGTAATATCAGAAACACGAGTATGTAGGAACTAATAATTCATTTCGTATTTGCAGGCGCAGTTGACGCTTGATGCCCAGGAGGAGGTTGCCGCACTAATTAACCGGCTTGACATGGGGGTTCAGATGAGTCAGTCCGATCATCGATCCGCGTGGGAGCGTCTCAATGGCAAGCTCCGGAAGATCTTCGATACTTTGACGTGCGCGCGCGCTTCAGACGTCGTGGCTGGACGGTCTAGTCGTCATGCGCACCGTCCCCCACGGCACTCCTCGTCGTGGCATCAGCAGCCACAGTCCACACCCCAGCCATCGCCACCTCTCCCCACGCAGGCGGGAGGCTCGGCCTGGCATCAGCAGGCACAGTTTCAGCCATCGCCACCTCTCCCCACGCAGGCGGGAGGCTCGGCGTGGCATCAGCAGGCACAGTTTCAGCCATCGCCACCTCTCCCCACGCAGGCGGGAGGCTCGGCGTGGCATCAGCAGGCACAGTTTCAGCCATCGCCACCTCTCCCCACGCAGGCGGGAGGCTCGTCGTGGCATCAGCGGCCACAGTGGACCTCGCAGGCAGCACCACCTTTCCCGACGCAGGCAGGTGGCTCATACCCAAGCTATCCACAGTCTGTCATGGTCCACACTACAGGTAAAGCCGTATTACTAATATGGTCATACTAATTTTTTTGAATTATATTACTTAATTCGAGTGTTTACTTTAGGTGACACAGTCCCCGTTTTGGCGTTCGGGGGTTCACCAGATACTGTTGTTGACTACGGCGACGTGTGGAGCCAAGCGGACGCTTCAAGGCTTGTTCCTCACTTCCCGGGATTTCAGACTCCACCGCCACCACCCACGCAGGTCACACAGTCGCCGCCTCGTCATCCGGATGAGCCGATTTACGGCAGGGGTCACCGTCAGCCACAGCCGGTACAGCCCTTGACACTGTCGGGCCGTCGCAAGAGAGCACGTCCTCGTACTCGTAGAGCCGCCGCACCCGCCGCACCACAGGGAGGCCCCGGAGGACCTGACCAGGGAGACGAGCAGGACTAGTTTTTTTAGCCGGACACTAGCACCATTTCCTTTTGTATTTTGACTATCTTTAGTTGTACTGAATGGCATGGAACACTTTCATTATTTCTTCGAAATCTAGAGTCGGAAACATCGTCAGCACTACAGTTACAACACGGTACGATATCATTCGCATACAGTCGAACAACCTACCTAGTCGGAAACGGTACGATATCTTCTCACCTCGCTCCGGAACACTAACCCCTCTCCTCTGCTTTCATTTCTAAAATTCTCGTGGATGGGTGAGAGGTACAGATGCGCGAGAGGGGAATAAATAGGGGATGCCGCACTGCGTGAGGTACTGTATGCAACAGAGGAGACTTAAAGCCGTGATATAGGGGAGCAGTGGAGCGTACACAGGGGAGGGGACGTAAAGAATGGACAGGGAGGGGACTGAGGGGACGTGAGGGGACGTGACAGGGGCGTAGGGTGGACAGCGAGGGGACTGCAAGCGGTCAAGGGCCCTGTCGTCCCACGGTCGGACGACTGGGGCTTGTCCTTCCACCGTCGGACGACAGGGGGGCCCCACTGCCGCGTTGGCAATTTTGGCGCTTAATCGCTGCCACGGCGGACAATTGCCGCTTATCGCTGCCACGGCGGACAACAGAGCTTGTCGTCCGATGGTCGGAGGATTGGAGCCCTGTCGTCCGATAGTGGGACGACAGGGTACTACTTTTGAAATTTCCGAAATGAGACCTACATATTTCGAATTTTTAGTTTAAAAAATAATATTTAAAAAAAAAGTTCCGTGACTGCTTGTGTGTATGTGTGAGTGACGTGTCCATGCATACGTGTCGCAACGTTGAGGCCGGGCGGTGGGCCCGGCCCAGCGTCGGCAGTGTTGAGCCTACGTGCCAACCTGAGGCCAGGGCTTCTGCTCATGGGTCCCTTTTGCTTGCTTTGCAATTGCAAGTGCTGCACTACAAAGCCTCCTTGCTTTTCCTTTTGTGTTTTAAGAAAATTATCCTTAGTTCATCTTCAGTATACCGCCAGGTTTTTTACGCGAAAATTTATTGCAAAGTAGTTCTCTTTTTTTTTCCTTTTTTACAGTGCTCTATTCGTCGGATTACGCGGTTGTTGTGAAATTGACATCTGCAAGTGTGCAGTCATTTTCTGTAGTTTCAAATACAAGAGGTTCTTGCACCCCTAGCATGATGGAAAATTTTCGTCCTTTTCTATTACTGAATAATAAGATATCGCGACGGAATGCCTGTAGATATTGGGTATTAAGCATTGGTCAGCAATTCAGAGGTTTGTAGCCGCAGTCTACTCTACTTGGTTGGCAAAAAATTGGCAACCAGCAGCGCGCTGCAAAATTTGAATGATGCCAGCCATACAAAGGTCACATTTTCACTCTTCTGGTCAACATATGAAACTTCCCCATGACATCATTTATATGAAGTGCTCACTGATTTGTCTTAGCAAGCCTCAAGCATTTTTTGTTCTGTTCCTACAAGTAAATGTTGAATCCTGAAAGGGCAGTGGAGGATTTGGGACTGAATTTAGAAGCCTCTTTGGATCGAAGGATTCTCAAAACGCAGGAATAGAAAAAATGTAGGAATGAAATGTCATGGCTTGTGGAATCCTATAAGAAATGAAAACACATGAATTTGAAGAGAGAGAAGGTTTCATGCAAAACACAAAGGAAATTTTCTATGAGGTCCAAGCTCATGTTAGAATTCCTCCAAAATTCCTATGAATTAAAACCATTCCATAGGAATTTCGTAGGATTCCTATGGCCTCATTCCTGCAATCCAAAGGGCTTCCATAGGAAAAATTCCTATGGATTCAAATCCTACAAAATTCCTTTGAAAATCCTTCGATCCAAAGAGGCCCTTAAATGTGAAATGAAGAGTACATGAAAATTGAGTGGTGAAGGAAGTTCTGAATTGTAGCAGTGACAGGGATACTTTGATAAGATACTAAGCCTGTATTTTGTTGTATTAGTTGACCTTGGATTTAACTGATCCACCAACCAACAGTACCCATCAAGACTTCATTTCAGGAACTGCTGAATGACCAATTTTTTGCCTTTTCTTTTTCTTAAAAAGGAAGACTTCACTTCATTCATTGACTGACCTTTTCAGCAAGCAAGAATTGCATGCTTAATGTGAACTCCCAGGTCAAATTAGGGTACAGTGGTCCACTTTATCATTTCTCTTCTCTCACCGGTCTAGAATGCAGAACTAATCCTAGGTAGTAGCTAAGAATAAGGATATCTTAACACCAGCACAACGAAGCACTCTACAGACAATCAAAGCGTCCAAATTGACCCGTCGGTAGACCGTGTTTCGGTGTCGTTGCAAGGTCCGGTTTCGCACTCATAAGAAACCATGACAGATCAGAGATTATCAAATCATGGATGCACTTTTGCTGCTATCATCCTTAATCATTTCACAATTAAAAAGGGGTTGTTAAGTTCTTGACATGGGATGTGAAAGCGTCAGCATCAACACCCCTAAAGATGGAGGATGGCCAGATGCCAGTGCAAGCCATGCAAGATAGCCACTTCCACACAAAGGAAGAGATTACCACTCATGATGGGTGGATATGGGGGTGGTCCAAAGATTGTGTTCTCCCAGCCAACGCCGGCTCATGCAAGATCCAAGGTTGCAACCGGCTCATGACAGATGTATCGCTCAAGATCACAGAGCTCTCTTTTCGCTGTTGCTCTCTGCAAATCCAGTCTCTCCGGACGCGTGTTCCCCGGGGCGTTAGTGCTCATGTAAATGTCATGGATTTGGTGGTTAGTTCTAGGGTACGTACCTGACGACGGTCACCGACAGGGGGAAAAGGTTAGTGGATTGGTGGTTAGTTCTAGGGTGAGCTAGCTGCTGCTGTATTTTTTGTGTGAGGAGGAAGAGGTGGCCTTCACTTGAGTTCATGGCAAGGAGCAGGAGATTGGATGGAACAGCCCAGCTGCTGCCTTGCCTTGGAATTCACTGGTGAAGGGTGTAGCAGTAGTTAGGTTCCTTTGTGTGTCTGAATTTTTCGGGGACGTATCAGGTGCCGCCATTTGTTCCATCGGTGCCTGTTTTAATTTCAGAATTTAATTTCAGAATGCTTTTAGAAATCCGTATAATCATGTCATGATGATAGCACCATCAATGCAACCGTAAAATGGTTGGGTAGCACTGGATACGTCCCACGATGTTCGCCGACGTACCGATTTTGCTTCTCCTGGAATGAATGGAAACAGCCGTTTCCGATTTCTTATCCCGGAGGAATCATGATCTTGCCTTCACATCTGGTCTAGCTGAACTCTGAACTCTAAACACTCTAAAGTTAGAATCGGGCTTCACTGTGTTAACCATTGGATTCCTTAGTGAAATAGATTTGTAGAAAGAACGGAAACGCATGAAGTTGAGTAGAAACTTTTTGCCGTGGTTTTCCCCTTCCATATTTTGTTTGATCCCCTAGAGTTCGATGGTGTGTACAAAAGCAGCTTATTTTCTCAGATCAAGAAGCAACTGGGAGTGAAATACTGATATTGACCAAGTCGGGTAAATTTGGTGGCATAAACAGTGCTGTGACTACAGTATTTAGGCAAGGAGATTATACGTTCTAACAGTTTTTGGTATGGAATTTCTTTCAAAAACTGGTCTGCATGCTCAACAACTACCCACATTCAGATTCGCCTTGATTTGAGGTTTCAAAAAGAAAAATTCAGCCAGACTTGTGCTCACCTGACTCTGATTTATACCCTCCATTCAGATTTTACACAAGTTTTGTAAAAATAGTTTTCGGACACATAGCATTGCTCTTGTGAAATTTGATGCAAGTTTGGAGGCAAAAGACCAGAAGCAAACACTGAAAACATGAAGAGAGACTACCATTCTGCAGTACGTTTTTTACCAGAATATCATCTTACGGTTCCAGATGCATGTTCCAATCAGCATAAAGGATGCTTAAACATGTATTCAAAGGGACCAAAATTATCTATTAAGGTGAATAATGGTGTCCTTTATCCTTCCAGCTATCATGTTTGTTCACATCGTGGCCTGGAAAACTAACGCATTCATAGGCATATAAGAGTTGAGAGCATTAGACTGCCACTCAGACCAGCTGCACAAGTTCATGAAGTCTGCAGCCACTTCATTTGACTAAATCAGTTGATCAGCATTCTAGTAAGTTCAGCTAGTCTCATAAGCTCGACGCACCAGGTAAAAGTCAGCAAATGGTAGTACAGAACAGTAGTTGCATATCCAAGTACCCAGTTACTTGCGGTTACAGAAGAGGGACAGAAGCTCACTTCTAATAGATTTCTTCCTGACTCTCCAGTGAGGGACTGAGCTCCATGCAACGTTGGCAGGAAAACTGGCCATACGGAGACAAAGGGACCATCTCATTTTCATGTCTCTTGCAGTAAGGACGATTGCATGTGCTACATTTCGGGAGCGTAAGCCAACAATTCAAGCACATAAAGTCTGAGCAGGCAAGACCAGCCTCACCAAGATCCTCCAAGCTGATGCAGCCACCGCATTTTCGCATCTAGTAACACAGAAGAAGCAGCCTCGACACCGAGGCCAACTGTCCTTCACTTCGCTGAAATACAATCAAATTATCAAAATGGAGGTACACCAAAACTTATTTTCAACAATATGAATTGGTTCAGGTCCAAATCATTAGGTCTGCAGAAATACAAGAATGCTCAATTATTTGAATCAGTTGTTCCGGAGACAAGAGCCAAAAAAAAACAAAAATTAGTCACCAATTTGCTTTCATTTAGTAGGGGGGAACAAATAAGTTTTGGGACCATTACTCAAAAAAGCTATTCACAAAAGAAGACATCACCAAGTCAGCTATTGCACAACCACAGGAGAAAGCACGATGGCAAGCAAATATCGACGTGCACTGACTCTTGTGACCATCATAAATCAAAGATGAATGTTGAACTAGAAAGATTAAAAAAAAATCAAAACAATGACAATTCTTCCAATAAACTGCAAGCGGAATTTCCAATGAGAAGATTAATGGGAATTTGAAGGATCAGAAGGTACCGACCTACAGTCATCCCTTGTACAATCAAATACCAGCCTCACATTTGTGCACATAGGACAGACATCAACATCAATAGGGCGTTCATCATTGGTGTTGAGAACTCCACGGACTCTATGGTTGTAGAATAGTGGTTGTCCATCTTGTTGTCCTTGTAGGTTACCTTTGCACATGAGAGAGTTGAGAATATCAAGATGATGCTTAGTCATCCTGCTTATACCATCAAGTCGGAGACGATTTAGATTCCCCTTGTGTTCATGCAGAAGCTGCACAATTTTGACCACACCATCACCAGTCAAGCCTGTACATGTTGGCACATATAGCTGCAAGTTAAAGAATAAGTTAGATTAAATGCATCTAGAGGTCAATGTAGCTATTGCATAGGAGGAAGTGAGCAATAATCCTAAGTAAATTTATACTCTACAGTAAATAATAGATTTTTTGTCATGCGCATATAACCATGGTTCTATCATCCGGAGATAACAATGTAGCAATCAAGCAAATATATCTGAGATATGCACTAGCTAACAGATTTACACAATAGAAGAGCCATAAATGCAGGAAACCATCTATTATGTAAATTAAACAACAAGACCAATAGACATACTAACGTAGGTAGAGGAGACAGCAATGTTATATATAGGTGCAGATGACTTGAAGGTTTCATATAGTAATCAGTGTTAACGTACTAATGCATGCCTGCATGCTTCTGTACCGGGTCTTTTGTACCGTTAGTGCTAATCCTAGATTTGTGCATCCACTAACCAGAGACTAGGAGAGTTAGTTAGTCACGATTGATTCTTGTACATGCATATATACTCATACATGATGAATACGATCGATGCGTTGCATCTAAACCTCCTCTCCAACTCTAACATGGTATCAGCCTTCTAATCGATTCCCCTCTTCCGCTGTCAATCTCCACCTCTCGCCATGAGCGACGTCTCCTCCGAGCCTGATTCCCCCCCGGCTCCTCTCGGTGTTCAAGTGCAGACCACCCCCGCTGCTCCTTCTCTCATCCAGGGCATCCACATCCATGGCCACGTTCCGATCACTCTTGATCTTGCGGAGGCCAATTACTCCGAGTGGTGCAAGTTCTATCACGTCCTCTTCGGCAAGTATGGTCTCTCCGATCATATCGATGGCTCCAAGCCAGCTCAAGGTGACTCGGATTGGGTCCAGAACGATTTCGCGATTCTCCTTTGGTTCTACAACACCGTGACCAAGGAGATTCGCCAGATCGTGTCGGACGACGCCGACACCGCCTACAGCTTCTGGCGCGGCGTCCGGTCGCTCTTCCGCGACAATAAGGACAGGACACCCGTTCGGTCTACGTCGCCACCGAGTTCCATCAGATGGTCCAGGGCGACATGACCGTCCTTGCCTACTGCACCAAGATGAAGCAGCTTTCCGACACCCTCCGTGAGCTTGGTTCACCGGTGAAGGACTGCGACCTCGTCCTCAACCTACTGCGCGGCCTCAGCCCCACTCTCCATCACGCCATTCCTCACATCACTTGGAAAACTCGCCTGCCATCGTTTCTGCAAGTGCGCTCCTTCCTTCTCCTCGAGGAGCACCGTATGGAGCAGATGGCTCGGGCACAGGCTGCGCTTCTTGCTCAGGGACAAACCGCTGCCTTCTTCGGCGCCTCTGCGCCAACTCCCTCCGGCCCCTCATCCCTCGGTGGCATCCCCGGCCAGCTGCCTTTCGGCGGTGCCGCCTTCAGCGCCGCGCCTCGCCAGCAGCCACCTTCATCGGCATCCAGCTCTTCCTTCGGCAGTGGCCAGCCGTCCTCCGCTTCGTCCTCGGGCAACAAAAAGAAGAAAAAGAAGAACACCAGTGGCGGCAACACGTCTGGCGGTTCGGCTCGACAGCCGTCATCACCGTGGTCACCCGCGGCACACCCCTGGGCTGGCCTTTTCCAGGCGTGGCCGGCGCCGTGGCGTGCTCCTGTTCAGGGGCTCCTCGGGCCGCGTCCTGGCGTCCCTCCTCACGCCGCGTTCACCGCGGCACCTACTGCGCCTCCGCCGTCGGCACCCACGTGGGATCCTGCCCTCGTCGCCGCCCTCTCCAACGTGTCGCTGCAATCCCCATCCTCCGGCACCGGCGACTGGTTTCTCGACACCGGCGCGACGTCTCATATGGGCTCCACCTCCGGTACTCTTTCCTCTCTCCAACCCTATACATCCTCCTCTCGTATAGTTGTTGGTAATGGTGCATCACTGCCCATCACCCACACTGGCAACGCTTCTATTCCCACTAGTGCTTCTCCTCTTCATCTCAACAATATTCTTGTCTCTCCTTCCTTACTTAAGAATCTTGTTTCCGTGCGAGCGCTAACCCGTGACAATTCGGTATCTGTTGAATTTGATCCTTGTGGTTTTACTGTTAAGGATCTCAAAACCAGGAGGGCGGTTCTCCGATGTGATAGCTCCGGCGAGCTCTACCCGATCTACCCGATCAGTTCGTCGTCTTCTACACTGCAGTCCCTCCATGCTTCCACATCCTCCGACATTTGGCACCAACGGCTTGGCCATCCAGGGCGTGACTCTTTCTCCAGGGCTCTTATCTTATTATCGCTTCTCCTGTAATAAAACGGCACCTCACACTTGTCATGCTTGCCGCTTAGGAAAACATGTTCGCTTGCCATTTTCCTCTTCAACTACATGTACTTCTTCTCCCTTTCAATTGATTCATTGTGATGTTTGGACCTCCCCAGTACTCAGTGTGTCTGGCTTTCAGTACTATCTCGTTATACTCGATGACTTCACGCATTATACCTGGACATTCCCTTTGCGTCGCAAGTCCGATGTTCTGCCCACCCTCACTGCGTTCCGTGCTTTCGTCCAGACATCATTCTCTCGTCCCATTGTCTCTCTCCAAACAGATAATGGACGTGAGTTCGACAACCACGCCACTCGTGCCTTCTTCTCCAAACACGGCATCTCCCTGCGTCTATCTTGCCCTTATACGTCGCAGCAAAACGGCAAGGCCGAGAGGATCCTCCGTACTCTCAACGACTGCGTTCGCACACTTCTCTTCCATGCCGGTATGCCGCCCATGTTCTGGGCGGAGGCTCTGTGCACCGCCATGTTCCTCCTCAACCGGCGCCCATGCACTCACGGCCCGCTCACTACTCCCCACGAGCTCCTCCACGGTGAACGCCCCGACTACAGCTACCTGCGTGTCTTCGGATGTCTGTGCTACCCGAATCTCACAGCCACCGCCGCTAATAAACTTTCTCCCTGCTCCGCCGCATGTGTTTTCCTGGGTTACCCACCAGACCATCGCGGCTACCGCTGTTACAATCTGGAGACCAAGCGCATCCTCATCTCACGACATGTGTACTTTGATGAGCTTGTTTTTTCCATTTCAGCAGCAGGGCAGCACCTCGGCGACTTCCTCTCCGGCGCGCCCTCTTGCCGTCTCGAGTCACGCTCCAGCTGCTGCAGCACCATTTCCTCTGCCACCTGCTTCATCACGGCAAAAGCAACCTCGCACGCACCTACCGCGGCAACGCACTCCTGTGCCACCGGCGGCCCAATCTGGAACCAGCCCTGCCACATCTTTCGCGCCTCGGAGCCCGGGTCCTTCGCCGTCCGGTACGCCACACTGCACCAACGTGCCTGCGTCTCCAGGCGTCGTGGCCGCTCCCGTTGCAGCTGCTTTTCCACCAACGTCATCTCCTACAGCCACTGATCCAGCGAACCTCCATGGGCCTTCTTCATTACTGCTGGCACCAGCACACCCGATGGTGACTCGCTCCCGTGCTGGCATCGTGAAGCCCAACCCTCGCTACCTCCACGCCGACGTCGCCCACGCACCATCTCCCGTTCCCAAGTCTGTGCGAGCCGCGCTCCGTGACCCGCACTGGCACGCCGCCATGCGTGAAGAATACGCAGCACTGCTTGACAACAAGACATGGGACCTGGTCCCTCGACCGCCTGGTGCACACATCGTTTCGGGCAAGTGGATTTTTCACCACAAGTATCTTGCCGACGGCACTCTTGACAGGTACAAGGCTCGCTGGGTGGTGCGCGGATTTTCCCAGCGTCCCGGTGTGGATTACGACCAGACTTTCAGTCCGGTTGTCAAGCCCGGCACCGTCCGCACCGTCCTCGCAATCGCCGCCTCTCGCCACTGGCCGGTGAACCAGCTCGATGTGAAGAATGCATTTCTTCATGGGATTCTTTCCGAGCAGGTCTATTGTGTGCAGCCGGCCGGCTTCGTCGACGCCGAGCATCCTCGACATGTCTGTCGCCTAAACAAATCCTTGTATGGACTCAAACAGGCCCCGCGTGCATGGTTCTCCTGCTTCAGCGACTTCATCTGCTCCATCGGCTTCCATGGCACACGATCGGACTCCTCCCTCTTCGTGTTGCGGCGGGGCGACGAGATGGCTTTCCTACTCCTCTACGTCGATGACATTGTCCTTACGGCTTCTTCCACAACGCTGCTGCGCTTCGTCATCGACCGGCTCACAGCAGAATTCTCGATGAAGGACATGGGACCACTCCATTACTTCCTCGGGATTCAGGTCACGCGATCCCGCGATGGCTTCTTTCTATCTCAGGCCAAGTATGCAGAAGAGATCCTTGAGCGCGTCGGCATGACCAACTGCTCACCAGCCTCAACTCCGGTGGACACCAAACCCAAGGTTTCGTCCTCTGTCGGGTCACCGCTCGACGACGCCTCCAACTACCGCAGCCTCGCCGGAGCTTTACAGTATCTCACTATGACTCGTCCGGACCTGGCGTACGCCGTGCAGCAGGCTTGCTTGCACATGCACGACCCTCGTGATGTGCATCTGGCGATGATCAAAAGGATACTGCGTTATGTCCGCGGGACTACGGCGCATGGCCTTACCATCTCTGCTTCGCCAACTCTCGACATTGTCGCCTACTCGGATGCAGACTGGGCCGGTTGCCCCGATACTCGACGCTCGACGTCAGGATATTGTGTCTTCCTCGGCAATGCGCTCATCTCTTGGTCGTCCAAACGGCAGGCCGTTGTGTCACGCTCCAGCGCGGAGGCCGAATACCGAGCAGTCGCTAACGCTGCTGCCGAGTGTGTTTGGCTTCGGCAGTTACTTCATGAGCTGCAATCTCCGGTCACCAAAGCTACGATCGTGTACTGCGACAACGTCTCGGCATGCTACCTCTCCGCAAACCCCGTTCATCACCGCCGGACTAAGCATATTGAGTTGGACATTCATTTCGTCCGTGAAAAAGTAGCTCTGGGGGAGCTACGAGTTCTCCATGTGCCCACGAGTCTTCAGTTCGCCGACGTTCTCACCAAGGGATTGCCGACAACGACGTTTGAAGAATTTCGGTCCAGCCTGTGCGTCTCCTCCGGCGATGTCCAGTCTGCGGCGGGGTGTTAACGTACTAATGCATGCCTGCATGCTTCTGTACCGGGTCTTTTGTACCGTTAGTGCTAATCCTAGATTTGTGCATCCACTAACCAGAGACTAGGAGAGTTAGTTAGTCACGATTGATTCTTGTACATGCATATATACTCATACATGATGAATACGATCGATGCGTTGCATCTAAACCTCCTCTCCAACTCTAACAATCAGATCAGGCAAGTATTTCTCGTTTTCATTTTGGCTAGAACCTCCTAAATCATTCCAATAATTCAAAAAGTGGCAACTTAGAAGCTCATTAGTTGCTCCATATAAAGTTGGGATCAACAATCATGATTTTGGAATGAAACTGGTCCGCATAGTGACTCAATATTGGTTCCCAAATTGTTACCCCGGGCAGAGGGTGGGCGGGGATACTTTTTAAGGAAAACTTAGTTATGGAGAGTGCCTACAATTTGGTTTTCAAAGGAAAAGGTTGTATACCAGTGAACAGTGATAATCAGTTTCTGGATTATGCAATTGAAAATAAAAATATATTCAAATAGACATCATGTATGTCTAACCCTGTTCATTTTGAAAGTTAGAAAGGTTGGAAGAGCTAATAGTGGCAATCGGCAACCTGAAGATGCAAATTTTAGCCCTAGATAGATAACACTGCCCTTCAGTAATCCTGCCATAAAAAGCAAAAGAGAAATGTAAATTGGAGACTAACAACTAACTACAGTACAATACAGGTCTTGATCCATCCAAGGCAAATCTATCTTGTAATGTCCCCAGCAAGGCAGCCAAGTTGAAGGTAGTATCAGATATTATATGCAAACATTGCAGTGGCCTAACTGCTCCAACTTTTTGTAGCAAAGATTAAACAAGCATCTCCATTCCAATGTACTGTATGGTTTTTTACATTCCGGGCAAATCTATCAAGGATCCAACCGGTCACTGTATATCAGTGTATTAATGTCAGTAGAGACAGTAGGTTCCCTAACCCCAGTCGTTATCACTGTTAGCCAAGGTAAGGAAAAAACGAATAAGTATAAAGAAATCCCAATCCTAGAGAAAGTGAGGGATATCGGGAGAGATATCCAGTAGGATCTGTAACTTAGTTCTATTTTTTTTTAACTATATTGAGCCGCACAAGGGTTCTGCATATGCAGCGGTTTCATAATGAAGTTGGGTGATTTAAGAAGGAAAAAGACACTCCACCGTTAGATGCATCTTGCGCATAAAATGAAGCATCCAATAGTACCAAGTTATAAATAATGAGAATCATATTGAACTCAAGTTCAATCAGCAAGTACCAACCAACCAAAGGAAAAATAGTTAAGGTGGTTCTCAAATCTCAACTACTTATCTAACCTTCTGTCTAGGATCTTTTTCTTAAAGCTTTAAAGGTAGTGGTGTGTCGGTTTTATAAGAAAGGAAGTGGTGGAGCCAGAAGTTTATACTCATATGGTCAAATTATTCAAGTAATAATTTATTAAAATTATGTATTAAAAATTAAATAAACTTCTCTATGAATTATTATATGTATCAGATTTTTTTCATTTAAAAAACGACTGTTATTACTTGGCTCATGGCTGCTCATGGGTGAGGCATCCATGTGAACAATTGATGAGAAAAATTAGGGCATGCAAAGAGTACTTAGAAGAAAAAAATATTTATGTGAAATAGTTTGATCGAAGAGAAAAACAATAACCTTCGACTGTGGCTACTATTTTTTATCCCATGCACTGGGAACTGTGATAAATCATGTCTCTCCATTCCAGTACATTCTTTCCAGTGAACATAACAGGTGAATGGCGGCGCTAACAGAGAAGAAGAAAGAGAATGATGGGGCGAAGAGGGTCAATGATGAGAGGGATGTGCCATGACACAGCCGGCGTGGCTAGGAGGAGTCGGATACAGTGGATAGCTGTATGGGGCAACACGGCCAGCGAGGCAGCATGGCGTCGAGGATTCCTGGTGTCGATCTGAGGAAGAACAATCATCACCGTGCACTGGTACACCGTCAACTACCATGCGGCCTCTTCTCCTGCAACAGTGTGCTCTTCGACCGTCTCCCCGTGCAGCCGTGGGATCACTGTGCACGCTTCCACCTGAGCCGCTGGATGCTGCTGTCCAAGGGCCATGGGTTTGGCGCAAGATCTCTTATTCTCTTTGCTGCTACTCCATGGAAGCAGATTTGGCCGGCAGCGCCGGCATGGATCGGTAAGTAGGTAGTTAGTGAGGGAGTGAGAAAAAGGTGGAGAGAGAAGAGGAAGAGTTTGTTGGAGTTGCTGGCTGACATGTAGGCCATATATGGCGGTGCCATGTGGCAGTAAGGGAAAATGATCTTTGAACTGTTAGATATGTATTAGAGTTGTGTCATATTTATGTGTTGCATTAGGGATATACCTCCTCTACTTGTAATATATATTGGCCTAGAGCCCCATCGAATACACAAGTTGCTATTCCTCCTAACATGGTATGAAGAGCCCATTTTTAGGGTTTTGGGATCGATCTCATCTCGATCGTTTCTTCTCTTCCCCCCTAATTGATCTCTCCATTGCGCGCAAGCAACTCGCACTCGTCTCCACCACGCATGCTGCTGCCCTCTGCTCTCTCTCCGCGCGCATCACCGCTTGCTTCTTCTCTGAAAGGATGCCACTGCCCCGGAGGTCCCCCACAAGCTCAATCCGATTCGATTTTGTGGCTGCAGGGGTGCTATTCGACACGAACTCAGCTAGCCCCCCTTCGAAACAAGGGGCGCCAGACCCCAAACATCACAATGAACAAGATCAAACGGATGCTATGACCTTGACTCACTAGAAGCATTAGAGTTGTGTTATATTCATGTATTGTATTAGGGATATACCTCCTGTACTTGTACTATATATTGGCCTAGAGCTCCATGAAATGCACAAGTTGCTATCCTCCAAACATGAACCACTCCACCATGGTTTAACTCATGGAATTTGGTCAACACTGGTATAAAAGGTTAAGGTTTCAAAAAGCAGTAGTATACAAGGAAGCAGAGGCATTTGAGGGAATCAGCAACTTTCCAAGGGGAAATAAAAAGGACTCCCAGTAAAACAAAGTACGGAAGAGAAACTTCGGTCTCATTTGTTTCTTCATGTTTCGATCTTTTCTCGAGAGAATTATGTTTCTTACTGTTGCCATGTCTAACCAATATTTATGCCAGGTTCTGTCAAAAAACAGAACTCCAACTAGATTTTTATAAGATTTCTTTTCTTCCAGGGCATTTGATAAGGGTACAACCCTGAGCTGTTAATATTTGCAGTGACGAAGAAGAGATCATCCAGAGCTCTGCAACTAGCATACATATTAGCACCTCATGGAATCACTTTGCAGGATACAAAATGGTAACCAAACAACCAGCATCTTAGCACTTGCAGTTGATTGAGTAATGTGCTCCACAAATTTAATCAGACTTCATGAGATTCATCTCCTACCAGCAATAATTAGCTTTCGTTGAGATATGAGATACCATAAAAGATCCGATAGATACTTTGTATCAATAGACTCTTATGACATAAATTGGACTGTCATCAAAACACAAAGCTTCTACGGTTCTACCTCAAGCTGATCTTCAGTAACACTATATTGTTTCCTACAGGCTACAGCAGTGGCTAAGATAATACGATTATTACATCCTAACCTTCCAACGTGTGCCAGCCGCATGTGAGCATGGCACAGCAAAGCAATCCTAACCAAGCTCTGGATGTGATGAACAGATGAATAATGATGTTTGAATAACGGTTTGTATGTGCAAATATCCAAACTTGAAAGTCAGTCCTTTTTAACATTGCCCTCTTCTATTCATGATAACATGAGCCGAATTGCTAAACGTAAGCAACCACCGCGCACAGTCATAACAACAAACACTACGCGCGCGCCACCCATTCCACACCCAAGCATGCAGCCTACTCACCAGTTCACGATCTCACAAACTTGAAGAAGAAATATATACACGCAGGAAACCTCCCAATACCTCGGTGACGCAGGGATTGCGCTCGACGACGCGGAGCAGGCCGGCGTCGGAGACGAGGAAGCACCCGAGGAGGCGGAGGGACCGGAGCGTCCCCTCCGCCCTCGCCGTCAGCTTGAGGAGGACGTCGTCGGTCACCCGGTAGCTGAGCGGCGGCTCGATCGCGACGCGACGCCACAGGAGGGGGTCCCCCGCGACTTCCTCGCCGAGGAGACGGCAGACGCGCCAGCAGGCCAGCAGCTCGGGAAGCCGCATGTAGCCCAGGGCCAGGAACAGGGCGGCGTGCGGCTCGCCTGGCGCGGCGGCCGGTGGCGGCGGAGGCGCTGAGGCGGTCACCGTGGTCGGGAGCATTGTGTGGTGAGGATGGTTGCCTTGGGAGAGAGGTGTACACACCGGCAGTCCGAGAAATCAAAGGCGAGTTTGGTTCGTGCAAATTACCACCCCCAAATATGCCGTCAAATTTTTCTAATTTCGATTATTAATATATAAAATAATTATTAAAATTTATTAAACGAAAATAATATTATTAATTTATTATGAAAAATATTTTATAACTTTCAATTTTTTCTAACATATTCGAGACAACGCTCACATTCAGTATGTCATGTACTTTTAAGAATATCATTGAGATTAATCAAAGTTATATTGAGATTCTATTTATTTCTAAAATGTCATGTATTTTAGAATGAAGGAGTATCAGTCTAACTACAAATGTGACAGTTAGATTCATGAGCATGAGTAAGCTCTTCCTCTAACCCTTCATCTTCCCGTTCAATTCCACGTGTCCCAACATCCACACAGTGAACCTGCTCTCTTCACTTGCTCTTCTTAGTCTTCATGAGCAACCACATTCACACCCATTTATATGTTGCCTCCTCTCACTAATTCCAATCACATCTCCTAATTAGTAATCTACATCCGTGGGATCCCATTTTCTCAATCCCCTCCATCTTGATCACTATCTTCTCAATCGCCTGCTAGTTTGGTCCCTAGGTAAGGTGTGCAGGTCCTACAATAGCAGCAGCGCCCAATCGCCCAGCATCGACGACAAGACGACGGCAACGGGTAGTGGCAACCCCATATGGAAGACGGTGGCCCTAGGATCCCGAATGTTGCCTAGGGCTCAAGCATTTTGTTCTTTGTGTTATGAAGAGGAATGTATTATTACAAGTTGTGTTATTTTTGGTGGGTCTTTTTGTGCAGATATCTCTTTGGTTTATACTATAGTTAATCCTTTTTTAGTATTTGGTCATTCCTTTTCTCCCACTATGCCATCAAAGGTCATGGGTTTGAGTTCTAGTCGTGCCTATATCTATCTCTCAGGGCTATTTTGATTACTGGTCTGACATGTGGGTCCCTAGGCGATTTAAAAGATGAAAATAACACAATGGTATGTAGCATGCAGAATTTGAACCAATGACACCTTTGAAGGGAAGGGAGCTTGCTAACTAGTGATATTTGTTGTGATTGAAAGTTATCCCAAACAGTAGTCAAAACCATGATCTACTCACTAAATTTTTGAGTTGAAAACTTGAATCAGTAGCGAACCTATAACTAAAAATAGCAAGTGTCTCCATACAGTGTAACATCTCAAGCTTGTAATTAGATAATGTAAGCATCTATGCATGAAATTATGTTACCCTTTTGCAATCATGCAAGACATACTCTTAATCTATATTATCCTCCAAGTTCTTCGCAAACTAAACAAAACCTAGAGCTATTATCACTATGATTTTCCAACAAAGGTTTATCAAACCCTAGCTAGCACCCTAGAATGATCCATAATCCTCCTTAGACTACAATTGAAGAAAAACCATAAATAAAAGGAGTGAGGAATCATTTGAACCTTTTGAAAATCATCCAAATCATTACAATGACAGAACTGTGGATATATTATTTTATAGCAATTAATTCCATATAATGTTATGGAACTTCATATGTAGAAAATATAGTCTAATATGCACCTCCAGTTGAAATTTCATAATTTTTGGAAGCCTAGCACGCGTAGCTACAGCTCAAACCCAATTTGGGGCTAATTTGAAAATTTGGACAAAATTTAGTCAAAAACTTTTTTTAACTTGAAATTTTCACAGTAACTCAAATATATAATATAGAGCCTCCATAAATTTTTCCAAAATTTTATACCAACATTTTAGCCTTTGTTTAACCAGAAGCTTATCAAAGTAGTGAATAAGAAATAGGGAAAAAGAAAAGGAACCAAACCCCCCTCCCCCAGGCCGCGGGCTGTCTGGCCCAATAAGCTTTCGGCCCAGCAGGGGCCAGCCCACCTAGTCACTGTCGCGTTCCCCTTTTTCCACCTTCCTTGCGTGAAGGCGTCTAGGCGCGCTGCCGCCTCCCTCCCTAGCCCTAGCAAACAGGGCCCACTTGTCAGGGCCCGTCCTCCACGTCGCGGCTGCCCGCTGGGACATGGTGGCTCCGATCACCACAGGAGCTCCGTCCTGACCAGCCGACACCCCATTTAATGCCCAATTCGGCCTCCCCTTCCTCCTCTTTTTGCCTCCCCCTCCATTTCCTATTTTAGAATTCCCGCCGGTAAGCCCTAGCCCTGCCGCTAAGCACCATTGCCGCTGGGGGTTCTTTGCCAGTGAGCTCGCTCCTTCCTCCCCGGTGAGCCTCGGTGTCCCTGGATCTTTGTTCCTTCGCTTCCGCATGAGTTTCTCATCCCCACCCGACCTCTTCCTCGATGCATGCATGCCCTAGGCTCGCCCGCCAACGATGTCCTCAACGCCTTAGCCACCGCTGCCGGTGAACACGGCCGCTTTGAGCACCCAGACGAACTCCTCGAACAATTGTGGATCTTTCCCGCCATCACTGACTCCCTATTTTCCTCAGCTCCGCTGGAATTTCTTGCCACCGTTCTCTGTCTTCTTCAACTCTAGCGCCCCCTCCCGGACCTCGAACTCCTCGATGAGCCTCCCCGACCATTCTCTCCTTCCCTCCGACGCTCCAAACCGTAGCCCCAAGCACCCCGCCAGCATGCAAGGTCGTCAGACCTCACCGGCGTGTCCAATGGCCAGGTCAGCCAGTCTGACCGGTTGGTCTAACCGCAACCGGCCGTCTGACCAGCCCACTCGGCTTAGATGCCAAGCCCATGACACATGGGCCCCACATACCCAAAAATGCCCTAGAAAAAGGAAAATCAAAAGAAAAGGAAATCCCCTCAGAACCCCATCCGTCAGTGTCTAGAGCTTGATTTAGGCTGGGTAGAAAGTATATATATTTATAGATATTTAATGAATTTCCTTTACTGAGAAAAGACAGAAATATTTATAAATAACTGAAACTTGTAAAAATCCCAGGATATTCATCCTAACTCCAAAAATTTCAAATTTTATATATAAATGCTTAGGACAAGATATACTATCCACCAAAAATAAATTCACTCATGTTTTGTTACTAGAAAATTTTGAAATATTCAGAATACTTCAAACCCTGCAAAATTGATAAGAAATTCATTCTATTTCCCAAAATTGTGAACCTTATATGAAACTGACCAGTAAGAAGAGTACTACCAAACAAAAATAATTGGATGCATGAAACTGTCCTAGAAAATATTGATAGTAATGGTCAATAAATGCTTAAAACAAACATTTTCACTTGGAAATTTCTTATCTTTATTTCTGTAAATCCAAATGCCATGAAGCCAATTGTAAAATTTCTCAAAATTAATATGTTATCCACTGAATTGCATCACATGCATCTCCCATCTCATTACATCATGAGTTAGCACTAACTTTTTGCCGTTCTTTTCCTTTCTTTGTCGTTTTTACATTATGATAGAACTCGACGACGAGGGAGCAGAGCCATAATACTCCCTCCTTTTCAGTTTGTTAGGCACAGCTCCTAATTTCAGAATTTCTAGTTTATAAGCCCACTTAACCGTGTCCAACGTGTTGTCGCCTTGATTTCCCTGCATGCGAGCCACTGCGACGCTTTGGGAGAGCAGCAACCTTAATTACCCTGCATGCAAGCCGTTAGCAACGCAAGAATAAAATGCGAGCGTTTGTACTCTGGTTCTATTATTTGCACTAGATGAGAGAGATGAGACGAGAGATTAGCATTTGTACTCTGGTTCTATTATTTGAACTGACTAGAAGGAGTATTGGACGTTTAGTGATTGATCTTTTGTTGTCGGATGATGAACAATAGAGTGATGTATTCATTTCTGCTGCCATGGCAGAGAAAAGCTACCGCTAATCCCCGTTGGCGTACTCATCCGCTTGGGCCACAAACTCCGGCTCGCAAGTCAATCGAATCGGGAGAACGCCATTCCTCTCGAGTTTACTTTTCTTCAAGTGCGGAATCTTGTAGAAAATGGATCCTTTTTGTAGGATGATCTCTCTCATGCATGCCATATGAGTCAAGAAAATCTTGTTAGACCTCTTAACAGGATACTCATCAAATGTTTCCTGTAAGTTTGTAACAATGTCTTCAATTTTCTTCGGCATCTTCTTCTGAAACGCCGCCTGCAAGGTCACAAAATAACCTAGATCCAAAATGTTTGTATCTGGGGAGTTCGGTGGCTGGCACATTACCCTAATGTCCCAACCACCCACCTGCGATGCCTGAACGACCGCTTGGTCATCGATAGGTACATGAGTCTTTTGCGTTGTCCTGCTGGATATAAATAGGAGTATCACGGTCCGGCCACTTCGCCTTGATCACAGGCAAGACTCGGGTGATGAGGAATTGTCGGCTAATATCCATAGTGACAGATGTAATTGGCTTCAACTCCATAGTTCCCCACGGCCGGTTACAACTCTTCCTCTCGGCAAGCTTGAATTCAACGAACAGCCAAATTCCGATCTTGCCGTCAAAAATACAGTTCCCATGCATATCAAATCTCGGTCTAGCTATAGCCACGAGAAACATCACTTTCTCGATCCATCCCTTGTTCTTCGTGTGCCTCTCTGGGTTTGGCTCTTCATTCGTCAAATAAAATTTCTGGTTCTTGCGAGTGCGGTAAAACCATTTCTCATCTATATGAACCACATTGAATGAAGTCTTGAAGGTAGGATTCTCACGCAGGCTCGCAGGCTCTAACATGGACAAGCAGTAACGAACCCGAGCCTTCTTGTTCTCCTCAGTGATGGTCGGCTTGATGTCGTTTGTGTGGCGCCGGAACTTACCCTCCTTCAGACGTCTCCATAGAGTGGTCACGCTCATGTGCATTGCCTCACAGAGATCACTAAGTGTCGTCCGTTCTTCCAACAGCAACTGAGCCATGTGGTCGGTGTCCAGCACTATCCGCTTTTGGCCACAGTTTTTGGCCCTCTTGTTAATGACCGCGTTCACCCCACCACCTCGCAAGCCATTGTCCCATATCCGGTTCACACACCTCCGCGACACGCTAGTCTCACGTGACACTGCAGAAGTGACCCCATGCTTCAACTTCCCACGACCATTTTTCTGTAACACCAAGTTGTATATGACACGCTTGAAGCGACCCTGCACACCACTGCATGGTGTAGTGTGCTAGTATTTGACATAATATAACAAAATCTCATCTCATTATATTATATCTATCAGAGTGTACAACAGGAGCATTGATGGTCCAACAACTATATATATTACAAACTCCAATATACAAAAGTTACAACGGAAATACAATAAGATACGTTCAACTGGAAATAACAACTGAAATATAGAGCTAATAAAAAGCAGAAAACCATATAAACAAGGTTTTGTTTAACTACGATTAGAACTAAGTTATTCTTGCTCTGCTGCTTCTTGTTCCCCGTAGTCGATGTAGTAATCGACTCCTTCAATTCTACCTGTTAGGTCCGGCTCCTCTTTTTCCTCCTGGCACTACCTCAGAAAACCCCTTCACTGACGGGCACTAAAACCCCACCGCTGACGGGTTTCCAGCCCGTCACTAACGTCGCGTCAGTGGAAGTCCAGCTTTCACTGACGGGCACGAGGGCCGTCAGTAGATGTCAACTTTTACTGACGGGCCCAACTAGCCCGTCAGCAGAGATGTAGTTCAGGGCGCCTGGAAACATCCTGACAGTGACTTTCACTGACGGGCACTTATATCAAGCCCGTCAGCGATGATATATTTCCACTGACATGTACGTTTATGCGCCCGTCAGTAGATGTCAACTTTTACTGACGGGCACAACTGGCCCGTCAGCAGATATGTAGTTCAGGTCGGCTGGAAACATCCTGACAGTGCCTTTCACTGACGGGCACTGAGACCTAGCCCGTCAGAGATGAGATATTTGCACTGACGTGTACGTTTATGTGCCCGTCAGTGAAAGTGTGGTCACATTTTTTTAAAATTCTTTTCTGGAAAGGCAATATGAATAATATACAGCAATTAATATGTCAAATATTAAGCATATGTAACATTTAATATCAGAAATATGAATCACATATACCAAATTAATATCACAAATAGTAAATACACATATAAAAACAAGTTTAGAACGAATTAAAACGACAAACAATTGAATTTAACAATGTTTATTCTCAGTAGCCCTACTAATCTACGTCTACGACGCTTCGCTAGTACTTGCAGGGCGGCGAGAAGGGGGTAATTGGACTCCCGCGTAGAAATCTCCGCTTGGCCGGATGACTTCGTTGTTGATGACGTACGCGAAGGTCTTCTGGATGCGGGCAAAGTCCTTTCTCCAGTCGTACTTTTCCTCGGCCAGGTCGTGTATGAAGTTATTGAACTGCTCCCGACTCCACTGAGGGTTCTGGGACATGACGAACGAGTCCATGTGAGCGCAGACGTAATACCCACATGTAACACTATTTTTCGGTTGTTGCCTGCAAGGGAAGTTGAATTTGTGGGTTAGCTTCTTGCTCTTGCTCTCTGCTCCTCCCCCCCGCAAGTTGTATTCCCAAAAGGCGTCTTCCAGAACTTGCTTAATTCCTGAGAAGTCCCAGTTGGCACTTCTTTGGGAATCAAAATAGTATATGAATCTGGAAGGCTTGTCGATGATGATGAGGATCCAGTGGTCGCTGCGTAAAAGGTAACAAAGGAATATAAACAGACGGGGATACGTGATTAAGAACAGCAAACTAGGAACGCTAGTAAGTAACTTACGGGGGGTTGTATGGCATGAGCAAGTAGTCCTTATCCTTATGGTATATCAATGAGACGGTGATATAATCTGTTAGGAGCTGCTTCGCTTCTCATATATAGTACTCGTTCATGAGGATGGGATCGATTATTCCAAAAGCGCAGCTGCGCAGACGCCTAGACTCTTGAGCTTGGTAAAGCGCCCATAGCCTGACGAGCATGGTGTCGAGCCGGAAGAGGTTGAACAACAGAAAGATATCTTCAAAATTGATGTCGAAGGTGTCATGATGTCTGTCCAGGAAGAAACCATAATCTTTAGGCACCTCGACCTTGAAGTGTTGCACATAATCATCCCGATTCCGTGCTCTCATGATGATCGTGTCATGGAGCATTTTCATCTGCGTGGGCAACCTCTGCACCTCATCATCTGGGAGCAAGGGCTCACCTGCCTCGTACACTATTCGTCGAGGAGGCTTCTTGATGGTTTCGGCAGATGTCTTGAAGGATAAGGCCTTCTTCTTGCTGTCCTTGCTTGCCTCCTTCGCAGCGGTGCCGCCCCGCCTGTGTGGTCTTTTTCTTTTCCTCTCCGGGTCCGGAGAGGAGGCCCTCTTGCCTCCCGTCAACGCTTTGCCCACCGCGGCGTTGAGCGTGCTTGGAGATAGGATCTTCTTTTCCGCTGCGCTCGGGTCATGGCGATGCTTGGTGCGCTTCTCACGGGGCGGCGAGTCCTTCTTGGGTTGCTCCTCCTCCTGGGACGGAAGGATCGTCGTGTGCTGCTGCCCGCCAAGATCGTCGTCCTGATCATCGAACGAAACCGGCGTCCTGCACACGCCGAGCGGAGACGGGCCGGCTCCGGCTGATGGAGAGGGGATGGCTGACGTACTAGGAGATGACACCCCGAGGATAGTTATCTGGCTCTTCGGCCACAGGATGTAGTACCCTTTGCAGTCTCCCAGCTTCGTGACATCCTCTTCAGGGGCGACAGGGACTGTGACGTCACTGAACTCGCCGACAACACGGTCCACCTGCACCCTCGCCATGTGGGGAGGTATTGCAACGTTGTGGCATGTCGCGCCCTCCGCCGTTGGGAAGACTAGGCCGTGTGCAACAGTCTTCTTCATGCCAGGCAAGGGGATTGTGAGGTGGCATTTCGTGGGGTCCTGCGTAATAAACAATGTGTCGAATTAGAGCATTGTTATCTGCACAATTCTATTAATTAGAGCCCTCATGTAAGTGATTCATGGTCGCGACGAAACTTACAGCGATGTCTTCGACGAGACTTGGCGACTCGGGTGCATTGTCGGAGGCTGACGCGCAGCTGCTCCATGGGTCAGGATAGGAGCCCTGATGTCCATGAGGATGGACAGGTGGCCGAGACGTATCGTAGCCTTTAGACGCTAAAAATTCTTGGGCCGCCTTCTTGCCAGCCTCCTCGGCTGCCCTTATCATCTCCTGCATTAGAGATGTTTGCCTTCCTCTCCTCCTCTGGCGGGTGGCCTCGCGGTCCTGGGGAAACACTGCGTCCCAGATAGCCCCGCTCCCGATCCCCCGGACACGCCCTGTCTTCTCCTTCGTCCCTAGAGCCTTCGAGAGATGGTCTTCCCACCTCTGGCTCTGGACGGATTCCTGCGAGCTGGCAGGCTGCTGGGACAGCTGCCTCTGCAACGTACGGACCGTTAGCGAACTGGAAGCACAACAGTATATTCGAAGAATACATTGGATTTAGATTTTACCAGTCTTTCGGAGACCGCCTGAAGCTCAGGGTCCGTGATGATAGGAGTCCCAGTGGCTGGGTCCGAGACTGTGTGCGCCCTCATCCAGATCTGGGCGCGTTCCTGCTCGATATCGGCGAAGGGAACCGGTTTCCCAGCCGCTATGTCTCATAACATTATATCTCATAACATTATCTCATAACAAGAACAATAGCCAATAAACCAAATCCAACTCATATACTTCTTATTAGTATTCATTTCACGTGAAAAAGAAGCACCATCGTATTAGTATTGTACATACTGATATTTCTTTCTATAGTAATAATCAAACTTCACTAGTTTAATACATAATCTGACCTCCAGAGAGATTAATACATAATGAAACTGATACAGGATAACTTTATATGTTTAAAACTTCAATTCATCAAGGGTACCCAATCATGGACACCTTAGAGCCAATTCATCATTCTATTGTTCAACACAATGTTTTCTTCTCTCCTATCACGCTCATACTATTGCTCTATTGTTCAACACAATGTTCCTCTGCAAGTCCATACTCAACAGGTAAAAAATTTCCAAATAAAAACATACAAAATCAATCCATCACTGGGCAAAGCACAGATGTATCACCATCTATGCACCTTCTCTCTCTTCTCTCTAGAGCCTCTTCTGTTTCTTCATTTCACCAAGCAGTTCAAAACATAAAATGTGGTGAAATCATTCATAGCCATAGACAAATGTTGAATGGAAATTGAATAATTGAATGGAAACTGAATAATTGATCCATCCAACAACTGAGGAAAGAAACCCTAAATAGCAAATCCAACAAATACATCGAGCGGTTTGGGGTTTCTACCTCTCCTCCCTTGGAGCAAATCCTTCCAATCTGCGAGAATGCCGAAGAGGGGGCTCGGGGAGACGGCGCACGGGCTCGGGGAGGTGGCGCACCGGCTCGGGGAGGCGGCGCACGGGCTCGGGGAGGCGGCGGCGCACGGGCTCGGGCAGGGGCGGCGTCGGCGGCGGAGGACCGGAGGAGGGGACGAGCACGGAGCGGCGGCACGGACGACGGGGAGGCGGCACGGACGACGGGGAGGCGGCGCGGCAGCCTGGCGGCGGGGGCTCGGGTGCGCTCGCGGCTGGTTCAAAATGAACGCGCGGGCGGAGTGGTTGTAAATTTCGCTAAGTGTCAGCTTTATAGTACCAGAGAATCACTGACGGGCCCTAGATAAGAGCCCGTCAGCAAAAGTGCAAGTGCCTTCAGTGACGGGCACTAGTGAATACGCCTGTCAGTGGAAGTCCATCTCCACTGACGGGCGTTAGTTCCAAGCCCGTCAGTGTTGGTAAATTAGGGTTTCCAGAGTACGTTTTCACTGATGGGTGTGGGTTTGTTGCCCGTCAGTGTTGTTAATTTAGGGTTTTTCCGCAGGCTCCCTTGTAATGCGTTATTAGGCTGCTTGGAGCCTCCTCGCTTAGTAAGCCGCCTTCGGCCGTTCCTCCTTCTTACTCTGTTTCGTATTCGCTCGCGGGTTTGTTTCCAGGTTCTTTCGTTCTTGGTTGGCTCTCTCATCCGGCAGCGAGTATTGCGAATCAAAGTAATTTAGTACAACATGATATTACTAATACAAAACCAAATAATAGTATTACACATTGAGATACATAATCTGAATTGATCGGAAAGCTAGGTTTCGTAGTCTTCGACACGCTTCTCAATAGTACTTCTGATCTTCTTGGTGGTATACGTCAGGCCTTCGTCGTGGCTGCGTCTTATGTACGGGCACGCATCCTGCGAACTTTTGCACCTCTTGCTCGTTCGATCATCAACATCTTCTTCTTCTGTGTCTGGATCGTCGAACTGGTTGTAGTCCTCTTCGTCAACTACGCCATCGACTCCGACAATACTCCTTTTCCCTTTCCTCACGACAACGCGCTTCTTATTCTTTGGGTCTGTTATGTAGAACACTTGGGCGAGCTGTTTGGCTAATACCCATGGCTCGTCTTTGGGACTTATTGATTTGACTTGTCGTGACTCCATAGGGATCGGTGGAGGTATCACCATGGTACTGGTGTTCATATCTTCGATTCTGACGTCTTTCGCCCATCTGACACGAAACATGGGGATCTTGGTCACGGTGTAGTCAAGTTCCCAGATCTCTTCGATCACGCCATAATACCTACACTTCTTGCCATGATGACCAGTTCTAGACTCCTGCGTTACACCGGAGTTCTGGTACGTACTGCGCCGGTCTTGAGCCTCAGTATAGAATGTGTATCCGTTGATATCATACGATTGCCACGTCACGACTTTGCTATCGGGTTCTTGTGACAACATTCGGACGGTTTCTTCTTCTCTATTTGTCGGCTCCCTTTCGTACCAGTAGTCCTTTAGCCACCGGGAGAACTTTGCGTTATGTTCTTTCGTGAGCGCAACCGTGCCCTTTTTCGGATTCGCTTCGTGCAACTGTTTCATGTGGACCTGAATATAAGGCCGTACCACAGCCAAGTGTTGCAGCACCACGAAATGTGCTCTGTTGTAGTCATCTGATCTGTCCGATCGATACACATGTAAATTTTTATGCCCGATCGCACCTTTACCGTCGAGCCTGCCTGTGTGCCGCGAAACTGGAACACCTATAGGTTTCTAATCACGCATGTAATCCGTGCAGAACTCGACGCCCTCTTCGGTAACATAGCCTTGGATGATGCTGCCTTCCGGATGCGCTCTGTTACGAACGTAGCGCTTGATAACCCCGTTGTACCTTTCAAACGGGTACATGTTGTGCAAAAACACGAGACCGAGGTCCAGTATCTCCGGGACGATATGGATCATGAGATGTACCATGACATCGAAGAATGCTGGAGGGAAATATATCTCAAGTTCGCATAGTATGATAGTGATCTCGGCCTTCAGTTTCAGGCAGCGTTGCACCGTGATTGACTTCTGACAGATAGTGTTGAAGAAGTTACAAAGATCCGTGATCGTCTTGCGGACACCTGGCTCCATGATACCCCTAATTGCGACAGGCAGTATCTGTGTGATCATCACGTGGCAGTCATGAGACTTCATGCCAATCAGTCGATGAGTCTTCATGTCAACAAGTTTCCGGATGTTTGCGGAGTAACCTGAAGAAACTTTGACACCATAGAGGCATTCGCAGAGGCTATGGAGCTCGTCTTTACTCAGAGTGTAGCAGGCAGCAGGACAGCTGGTCTTGACTCTGATACCATTCTTCCCCGTCTTGGTCGTTTCTCTGGTTGCCCACAGCTCAGGTCTTATATTCATATGTTGCATGTCTGCTCGTGCCTTCGGCCCATCTTTTGTCTTGTCCGGAATATTGAGCAAGAGACATAGCAAGCTGTCGCAGATATTTTTCTCAACATGCATTACATCAATGCTATGACGTGTGTCTAGGTGAGGGCAGTAAGGCAGTTCCCAGAAAACAGATTTTCTTTTCCAGACGCCCTTTACCGGCGGTTGTTTCTTTCCTTTCCCTGGCTCAACTTCATCCATTTCATTCAAGAGATCATAGATTTCTTGTCCGGTCTTCTCGCGAGGTTTCGGACGGATTTCTTTTGTTCCGTCGAACCTTTCCATGTCCTCTCTCCATGGGTCGTTCATGGTCAGCCACCTTCGGTGTCCCATGAACACGATTTTTCTAGAGCCCTCTAAGAAAACACTCGTTGTTTCTTCCATGCACCTAACACATGCCTCGTATCCTTTGGTGCACTGACACGCGTTGTTCCCGTACGCGGGGTAATCTTGCACCGTTGTGAACAGCAGGCCTTTCAGAGTGAAGAACTCTTCTCTGTCCGCGTCCCAGACCTGAGCCCCTTCTTCCCACAGCGTAGCTAGCTCGTCCTTCAGTAGCTGTAGATACACGTTAAGATCCATTCCAGATTGTTTTGGCCCTTGAATGAGAATAGACAGGTGCATGTACTTCCGCTTCATGCACAACCACGGAGGGAGGTTATAGATCCAAAGAACAACGGGCCATGTGCTGTGTCTGCTGTTCATGTTGCCGAATGGATTTATTCCGTCCGTACTCATACCGAACCTGATATTCCTCGGATCACTACCGAAATCTGGGTATTCGGCGTCGATTGCGCTCCACTGACAAGCATCGGCTGGGTGTCTCAACACCCCGTCCTTTCTTCTCCCCTCTTCGTGCCAACGCATCAGCTTTGCCTCCTTTTTGTTACCGAATAAACGCTTCAGACGGGGGAGGACTGGAAGGTACCATACAACCTTTGCAGGGGCACCACTCGTCACTTCTTCCTCATCATCGTCTTGGTTTCTGCCCCGCTTATGTCGAGATGTGTTGCACACCTGACATTTGTCCAGCTCTCTATACTCCCTGCGATAAATAATGCAGTCATTTCGGCAAGCGTGGAGTCTCTCTACATCCAATCCAAGTGGGCAGACCACCTTCTTGGCTTCCTCGGTGCTCGTAGGCAACACGTTTTCCTTTGGAAAAACCGTCGCGAGGTAAGCCAGTATGTCATCGAAGCTTGCGTCCGGACAGTTGTGGGCTGCCTTGATCCTTAGAAGTTCTAGCGTGACTGACAGACACGTGTGCTCAGGATCGCAGGTGGGATTCAGCGGTTTTATCGAGTCTTCCATCAGTTTCGCAAACTTTGCGACCTCTCTTTCATCCTCGGGGTCTTCGACCACCTGGTCCGCCATGTGACCGTCCCTCAATATTTCAGCCAAATTATTCCCCGCCTCCCCCGCCAAGTCATCCCTACATTCCGAAATATGGTCTTCATCTTCTTCTGTGTCTCCATGTCTGGTCTCTTCTTCTAAACATTCACGAGTAGCCAAAATTTCTGTCTCCTCCTCACCGTGACTTGTCCAACGTGTATAACCTTTCATGAAACCTTTAGTCAACAAGTGTAGCTGCAGCATGCCTCTCTCCCTGAACATTATCGTGTTCTTGCATACGGAACACGGACAACACATCTTGTTCGCACCCTTTTTCTCCCTATCTTCCTCGGCCACATCTAGAAACCCATTCAGAGTATTGACGAAACTCCGTGTTGCCCTTTCCCCGTACATCCAACTTCGATCCATCGATCCCTACAACAACAAACTGATTGATTATAATCTAAATTCATAAATTAATCACAAAATTTATTATTTTCCTTCATGTATTATATCGTACCAATGAGAAGTTGCTCGCTAGCCTTCGAAATAGGGTAAGGAGAGGGAGGATGAGAAAGGAGGAAATTAAGAGAGGGGAGGGAAGAGAGGAGGAGATTATGTATTTAAGAGGAGGAGATGGGAGAGAGGGAGGGAGGGAGGGAGGGAAGAGAGGAGGGAGGGAGGAGGGCTAAAAGAGCTTGATCTAGATATAGATTGTGTATTTAAGAGGAGGAGATGGGAGGGAGGGAGGGAGGGAGGAGGAGAGGGAGGATCTAGATCTAGATCTAGATCTAGATGAGGAGGGAGGGAGGGAGGAGAGGGAGGAGGAGGACAAAGGAGCAGCAGCTGGCTGTCAGTGGAAGCAAAATCGCCGGAGCTAGCAGCTGGCCGTGTTGAGGCGCGCGAGCTCAACGGCCAGCTGCCGGCGAACAGTGTTTTATAAAGTTGCAGCATTATCACTGACGGGCACTAAATAGCACACCTGTCAGTGATAAGCATGCCACCGAGGCGTTCCTGGGCGCAAACATTCACTGACGGGCATTCCCAATAAAACCCGTCAGTAGAGACTTTTATTGACGGGCTCCACAACAAGACCCGTCAGCAGAAGTGCTTCTGACTCCCTAACCCTAGCTACCACCACTGACGGGCAGCTCGCCCGTCAGTGGTAACGCTACTACCACAGGTACTGCAAAGTTTTGTCCCACCTCGCCGAGCGAGCCGCCCGCGCACTTGTTTAAAAGGGCAGCTGCGCGCCTGTCGTTCGAAATCCTCACAACTGTCACTGATACTTCGAGCCTCCGCCGGTCCCCTGCGCGGCCTGGGCTCGTGGGCCTGGGCGCTGTGCTCGGGATAGGCTGGTGCACCAAAATCTTTTTTTGAAGTAAAGGTAATCACTGACGGGCCGCGCAACAGGACCCGTCAGTAGAAGTACTTCTGGCTCCATAAACCTAGCTATCACCACTGACGGGCGTCGATGGGCCGCCCGTTAGTGGTGACGCTACCACCACGGGTACTGCAATGTTTTGTCCCACCTCGCCGAGCGAGCTGCGCGCACACTTGTTTAAAAGGGCAGCTGCGCTTTGGTCGTTCGAAATCCTCCGAACTGTCACTGATACTTCGAGCCTCCGCCGGTCCCTTGCGCGGCCTGGGCTCGTGGGCCTGGGCGCTGTGCTCGGGATAGGCCTCTGGCTGGTCCCTTGCGTGGCCTAGGCTCGTGGGCCTGGGCGCTGTGCTCGGGATAGGCTGGTGCGCCAATTTTTTTTTCTGAGGTCAAGATATTCACTGACTGGCAGCGCAATAGGACCCGTCAGTAGAAGTACTTCTGGCTCCATAACCCTAGCTATCACCACTGACGGGCGTTGATGGGCCGCCCGTCAGTGGTGACGCTACCACCACGGGTACTGTAATGTTTTGTCCCACCTCGCCGAGCGAGCTGCGCGCACACTTGTTTAAAAGGGCAGATGCGCTTTGGTCGTTCGAAATCCTCCGAACTGTCACTGATACTTCGAGCCTCCGCCGGTCCCTTGCGCGGCCTGGGCTCGTGGGCCTGGGCGCTGTGCTCGGGATAGGCTGGTGCGCCACATTTTTTTTTCTGAGGTCAAGGTATTCACTGACGGGCCAAGTAATAAGACTCGTCAGTGACATTACGTGTCAGGGGAAAAGACAGGGTGGATCACCCTTCTGACTCTCGATATGGCTACCATCACGCACGGGTACTTTATAAAGTGCCCGTCAGTGAAGCTTCGCGTCAGTGGAGAGACCAGGTTGGCACTCCATGCCCACTTTTACTGACGGGACTTGTTTGTGCCCGTCAGTAGAAGTTGGACTCCTCCTCCAGAGTGTGACCATCTCTGACGGGGCCGTGTGCGCCCGTCAGCGATTAATTTAATCAGCGACGGGTCTCCGTGTGCCCGTCAGTGATGATAGTGCAGAGAAAGTATTTTCTGAGGTAGTGTGGACTTCGACTTCCTCATATTCGACTTCTAATGATTCAGAGTCTAACAAAGGAGATTTTATGTAGGGGATGAGTACAGAAGGTACTCAACAAGTTCATAATAGCAAAAGATGTTTGCATGATTATTTCTATTAGGACAAAAGTCCTCAAAGCATATGCATTTTTCCAACACATTTCTGGACAGAAGTCAAGTTTTAATTTATCTATGTTCAGAAGGCTTCACGGGTCGTTAGAACCTCCGATGGTTCCTTTTCCGCCACGATCGCAGTTCATACCCAGAACAAGGAGTGGCAATGCCACACTTCATTACACTCTACAGAGGTGCGCCACTTTACCCACAAGTGGTACTTAGCCTTCACGCCGAGTACGAGACCCATCACACTCCCATTGGTGCGTGGCCAGGTCTAAGGTTTCGAGTCATTTTACCCTTCCCTTGGCAATATCTCCCCTTACATAGTCAGTCTAGCACCGACTACCCACCTCATCATTATAGTGTACTTTTCTGAATATTTCAGGAACATAACGCCTCCCAAAGCGTAAATTCAGGGTTTATCGCTCCCCTGGGCGAGGGACATAACTCTTCCCCAGGTGTTACTTTACATACATTTCTGGGAGATATGCACTAAGAAGGTGTTACTTGACTCGCCTGTCCCATAACAGATCTTGTGGTTAACGCTATCTATACGGCGTGAGAATGCCAACTGACATTTGTTATTAACCTTATGATGATACCATATGCAATGGAACCCTGACCACCCCACAAGTTTCAAACCGGGGTTCCACTGCCCACCAATATATGATTCAACGAATCATAATGCAGTCCATTTATTAATTATCACAAGCCAGGTGATAAGAAGAAGGAAACTTGCATATATGTTGATAGAAATAATTCTCAAACATGAACAAGAAATGAACTTGCCTTGAGATGATATAAGAAGTGAAGTGAGATGTCCCTTCGGACGAAATCGGCAGAACTTCGGGATCTGAAGTGGAATAATCATCCGATAAGGACTATTTCCAAAGATAACAATTGTATATGCATATATGCATGCTCATGTTGATGAGGTTGATTTACAGAAATTGGATTGATATGGACTACCTTGTCGAAGACAATGCAATAGATGATATTTATTATAACTTCCTTGATTTTTTTATCTGCTCTATCTTCTGAATTTATAAAGATTATTATTAACAACTTTGCAGGTGGGGTGTAGTTATTAAATAATTTGAAATTTGTAAATCTCAAAGTATTTATGCAAAATCTTGAATTCTGAATTTGCAGAGGGTTAAAGAAAGGGTATTAGGTTTTCCACCTAAAAATATGTGTAATATATATATATATATATATATATATATATATATATATAACATTAAAGGATTCTTAAAGTTAGAATAGAAATTTTAGATTCTTCAAATTGAATTGAGGTAAAATCTCTGGTTAAATTTAAATTATGAGGGAGAAATTTCTAATATTACAAGGAGAAAAGATAATAATAAAAAAAGAAACATCTGCTATCTTTAAATATGGGCCGGCTGTGGCCTTCTTTTGGCCCAAGGCCTGCTCGGCCCGCTTAGCACCCGGTTAGGGTTTTTACCCTAACTGGTCCCAGCCACCTCCCCTCATTCCCTATACGCCGCCGCCTCCTACTCTCTCTCTCGTGTCTTTTTCGCCTCCCCGCTCTCCCCAAGCATCGCCGCCGCCTCTTCTCACCTTCGGTCACCGCCGTCCTCCGGCCTTGGTCTCTCCGCCGCCTCCTCACTCGGCCTCAGCGCCGTCTCCTCACCCGGTCTCACCGCCGCCTCCAGTTTCTCTCCCATGATGCCACCGGTCTCGCCACCGCCTCCTTTTTTCTTTGGCTCCGCCGCCGGTCCCTTTAGGCCTCGCCTCTGCCGCCGCCTTGAGTACCCCGGCTCCGTGACTTCACCTTGTCCCGCGGCCTCGCCGGCTTCCCCCGACGGCCGCCTTCAGGACACGCCTCCGACCCGGTCGCCTAGGTTGCCTCGTCGCCGGCAGACGGCGGCGAGTTCACCGCGCTTGCAACCCCGGCGACGAGGTGCTATCCCCATGGTAAGTCCCCTCTTCCTCAATTCCTTGTATTACCACCATTTGCTTAAGGATTGCTACTAATTTCCTTTGTACATTAAGCCTTTTTGTTCCTTTGTTAGTAAAATGAAGTTTAGGCTTAACCCTTAAACGTTAGAAATTTTTGTTTAGATATGTTATCTTGTTTCTGTAAGAATTGCTTGAGATGCTTTTGTTTCTGGAATGCATGCCTAGGTGGTTGGTTAACCCTAATAACGTGTATGCATACTGATATGGATGATTCCTTGGCTCAGGATGATCTTCTTACATTTTTATCTAGGTTTTAGAGATAAGAACAGATACACATCCTAAATTTCTTTGCTATTTAATTACTTCAGATCTTGATCTGATGAGAACAAATTCTACCTTGATATAGGTGTTTGTTATGGGGAAGCTTTTATTCTGTTTTATATGATAGAAAGGATGCTACAAAATCTGTAAGCTAAATCTTCCCATTTTCTCTAACTCTTTCTTATGTGATTGTCAAAACTGAGATGAACAGACTACTATATCTTCCTTGATCTACACTCTTCTTCCTATGATTCTCACTCCCCCTCCCTTATCTATTTGAAGAACAGATACTACTCCTGAGCTTAACTCATTCCCTCTTTTCTCTAACTATTTCCCTAAACTGATAAGAACAGATGCTATCTCTTCTCCTCTTTTCTGATTTTTGACTGACAAGAATAGTTTACTCATACTTGGTTATTGGGAAGTTTTATTTAGCCTAACGCAGGTGCTGTTTGCTGAATCTGGGCATTACTTATCTCCTTTTAATTATTTAACTCTACTCCTACTTCCTCCTTCCTTATTCATTTTTAAGAACAGATACTACCCCTGCTTAGCTTATTCTCTCTTTCCTTTCTTAAAACTGATAAGAACAGACTACTTAGCCTTGATCTAGTAGGTGGTTTATTTTGCCTAATGTAGAATATTTCTGCAGACTTAAATACTTTTTCTCTTTTGCTAAAAGTTTATATCTTCTCTATTTTTACCTTAAGCAAGCTGAAGCTTGGTCTTGAGGTACTCTGAACCCTGCTTCTTCAGGCTTCACCTGCTCCTCCTTGCTATCTTGCTTATCCTTCTACTAGTTGATTTCTTACTACTGATGTGGTTCTGTTCCTGGTTGGTGTTGGGATGAAAATAGAGCACTAAAGGCTCTATTTATAGGCACTGGAATGCTGGTATGTTGGAATTTTGAGCTGGGCTTTGTTTGACACCTATTGAGTGATTCACCTTGTGACTGGGTGAGTAAGCTGTTTTCATGGCAGCTCCTAGCTGATCCTTATCTCTCTCAAGCTTGAGGTGGCAAGATCAATGCCACCAGCAGCTTATTGCTGGTTCATCCCTCTTGGACAGGTTGCATCTAAAGTGGATTTAGCTGCTTATTGCTGTTGCACGTTGGTTGTTGCTAAGATCAAGATATCTAGCATTTTTTTAACGCCTAGGTCTGTTGGATTCACTCATGAAAACAGACCTTAACCCCATTTTTAAAACAAAACCGGTTGCCTAATGGAGGTTAGTTTAAACTAAAATTGACTTAAGGGTTAATCAGTTGCCTTGGTTGCCTAATCAAATTCAGTTGCCTAGTTACTTGTTGCCTTCTGTCCCAGGACATGTTGTCTTAAGATTGTTGCCTATTGTTCATTATGAAATGTTGCCCATCGCTTATTATGAATTGCTACCTATTGCTTGAAGACTAAACCTAAGTCAATTCTTAACCTATTTGGATCCCGAACCAGTTCTCTGGATTCACAAAACTAGCCTCCTAAACAAATGCATTTCCAAAAAGAAATGCAACATTTTAATTCTTTACCATCCATTCTCTTTTGGAGTATTCTTCTTTTGTTTATGTGCAGGTTGAAGAAGAAAAGAATTGAAGATGAAGGAGTTGAAGAAAGAATGAAGAAAATAAATAGATTTCTATTGTAAATTTTTGTAACATTCATGATTTGTAACATTTAAATCTTTTGTAAATCTGATTTTGGACATTTGTAATTGTATTCGAATTATTTGAATATATGTTTCCTTGAGTTGATCTATGATATGTACTAGAACTGTGCAACTTCTTATTATTATTTCTTTTACACATATATGTTCATCCAATGTATCAGGAATTCTTAAATTCATTCAAATTTTTTATATGCATGAATGCAATGCATTCAACTCCTAATCTTTAGTGTTTTAGGTTTAGAAAATACAGATTCTCACAACGCTTCTCATCATCAGTATACTGAGTTCTTCTTTTGATGTTGGCCACATGATCTGCAAAATAATTTACTCGCCAAATCAAATTAAATTGAACTCTAAAACTATTCATGCTCCGAATCAAATCTAAACATGATGAGATTAGAAGCAAACAATATCTAAATTAACTAAACCGATGCAAAGGTTCATGGCTTACTTAAATCGACGTGGTTTGCTCCTTCGTTGTCGTCCCAGTCCGAGTCATCGTTGTCATCCATGTCTGAGTCGTCGTCGCCACCGCATGCATCTGCTCTAGCGGGGCTACCGCTTGTATCGTTCCCGGTTTCGCCGGAGTTAGCACCCACGCCTACTTTGCTGGCCCTCGAGCTCGAGCCGCCGACATCGCCTCCACCTCCTTCATTCCAGGCATGGACGTAGCCTCAGCCTCGTTCGAGGGTTGCACCTCTGCGACCTGTGAGGCCGAGCACGCCGTGTCCGCGCCCGACGTCGTTGCCTCATTCGGCATCGAAGGCGAGGAGATGTGCACAGCAGGCCATACCCAGACGGGCGTGCCCACCACGGCCGCGTCCGACCGGCGCGTCACCGGACAAGGCGTTTCCCGACGTCGTGCCCATCACGGTCACTTGCGAGTGCCGTCACACCTCGCCCACGTCCAGCGCCTGTGCTCGCCATCGCACCTCGCCCGCGTCCGCCTCGACCGCGCGGCAACTCTCCGTGCCCACGGCCTCTTCCTCCAGAAGCTTCCCCAACTTGCCAGGGGTGCTCACCAGCTACTCGCCGGCCGGTGAGACCTAGGCGGCAACGCCCACGACCAGCATGATTGGCAACTCCATGACCAGCGTCCTCCTCTCTTTCCTCACCAGTTCGACGACATCCTCTCTTTCAACGACGATCGGTAGTTGGTTTAGATCGAATGGCAACATCGTGTGAGAGAAAGGAAGAAGAAGAGCTACTCATAGAAAAGGAGAGGAATGGTGAACACTGAACTTATAAGTTGCCGATCAGTTTGGAATTTTTCACGGCGCGCACGCTCAGTTTGGAACAAAAATTTGAAGGAATTGCTGGCTCCATGCAAGCGAGATTGAGCGGGAGAGAGGGCGGATGTGCGTGGTTATTCTCTGCATGCGCTGGCAAGATTAACGTTGGCCAGTTAATTCCTTGGGAGGCCGAACGATTTTGTCATTAAACCGGATCATACGAAACAAGCTAAGCTTGCGACACTGCCATGCCGTTCTTTAATTCCATTATTTTGCTATATATGAATCATTGTGCCATGTTGCTGCTATGTGTCATATGAATGATTGCTTTGGTTTATTATGAGCATGCTGAATATTAATTTGATGATTTAATCAACTTGAACCCTTAATTAAGTGATCTGAGAGATGTGGGAGCATAGTTGACTGGAGTGGTTTGATTGGAGTGGTTGTAACATTGTTAGGTAGCTCAAGCCCTACATGGGGATAAATTTCATTGTGCTCCCTTTTAGCCGCTGGGAATTGGTCGTGAGAAGACCACAAGGGCAGCCATGTGGATCTCGCTCACATTGGGCTTTGCAACCCCATGTGAGGAATCCCGGAGCACCGGGTGGGATTGTCGAGCAACCAATGTCTCTTTGTGTGAAAATGAAAAGAAATCTGATTTGAACTTGGTTCGAATGATCAGTTGATGTCTCTCATGAATAAAGATAATGATTCTGATTCTGGTGAATATCGATATGTTGATTAAATTTCCTATATTGCTATTCAGACATGTACTAGCATGTTTATGGTGGATTATTCTTATTCATATTGATGCCATGCTACTTTTCATGTCAAAACATTACTAAGACTTGAGAGTATGTTTGTACTCATTGGCAATTGTTATTGCATGCATAGGAATAGGTGAACCGTCCCTCGACGAGTATTTCCAAGATGACGTTTGAATGGTTATCTATGTTAATTATCGACTTGTGGTTGTTTGTGGATAATGTTGGGTCTAATTGATACTAGCTTGTATCCAAGGTTGAACCTTTATGTTTCAACTGTTTAACTCGTTCGTTACTTATGACGTTCGGGTCCTATGCTTGTAATGTATGTATTTTTCCAAACGTAAGGGATGTGAACTAAGTATGTGATAAACCCTCTTTTAGAGATCGTGTGATGATATACAAGTGTTTATCACGTCCCTCCCTACACAGTGCGTGTATGTTTTGAAGTGTATGGAGTGACAATAGATAGTTAGCATTATTCTTCTGTGCGAGACTTGTAATCACATAGTGGAGTGACCCGCCAACTGAGATACGATTGCTGGCTAGGCTGGGTGTGGACGTCTGTGTCGGGCATTCGGATGACCTTGTAGTTGTGCTTCGGTCGACTAGGTTAGAGTGTGGACATGGACATGGGCTCCTCTAAGTGGCTGCGACGCTTACCGTCGCAGCAGATGTGTGCTAATTTTCTACAAGATGTTTGGAATTATATTTGACTTGGCAAATGATGTCCGTTGCTGGCCGGACTAGCAGTGAGACATATGACCAGGTGGTCAGGTGGAGTTCATATGCAGTGTTGATTCGGTGTCAGACCACCTAACAAGATGCACATGAGGTAAACATGTGCCCTCATTATATGGTTTCTCGATATTTGACAATGCACCATTTCATAAGTTAGGTGCGATTTCAGGCCTCAACATACATATCAATGTATCACACATATGTAAATACAAGCAATATCGTACTTAATAGCAGTGTGTTTAATAATTCAACATTATTTGATAGAGGAGTAGCGATGAGAATGCTTACCAAAATAAATAAATCTCACTAGCAGTAGCTATCTATACTATATATTAAATACGAGTTGGTGGTGTTGGTGATGGGATGTTGTTCTCCTGTAGACTATCTGATCGCTCATCAATGGTCAGGATCAAGGTGGTGGCATTTTTGTAATGTACGTTTTTATTTTTCTCAACTAACTCGCATAAATCTCTCTTCTTTAACTAACTCCTAACGTCACCTATTTTTTCAACTAACTCGCACAAATCTCTCTTTTCTAATCTCTTGTCTAACTAATTCCAAACTTCCCCCTTTTTTCTCAACTAACTCGTACAAATCTCTCTTTTCTAACTAACTCTCAACATCTCCCTTTTTCTCAACTAACTCGCGCATATCTCTCTTCTCTAAATAACTCCTAATCCAACTCAATTTTGAAAAATAAAATAATAAAACATGCCCCAACTTGTACTCCCTCTCTCCTCCATCTCACCCGCCTCCCCTCCTAGTTGAGTTGCCCTAGCCGCCGTCCAAGGGGAGGAAGAGGAGCTCGGTTGGGGGAAGGAGAGGAGAAGGGAAGGGAAGGAGGGGAAGGAAGAAGAAGGAGGAAGAAGCCACTGCCCTCTCCCGCCGTGCGCCGCCGCCCTAGCCGAGCCACCTCCCCTCTTAGCCGGGCTGCCCTAGACGCCAGCCAAGGGAAGGAAGAGAGCTTTGTTAGGGGAAGTAGAAGAGAAGGGAAGGGAAGGAGGAGAAAGGAGGAGTAGAAGAAGAAGAAGAAGAAGAAGAGGAAAATTTCAGGATTTTGGTCAAATTCAATGAATTCGTGTCAAATTCGAGGTTCATGTTGCAAAGGTAGTCTCCAATTAGTCCCTATATGAGAACTCATAAACGAAATTGGAAGAAATCGTGCCTGGTATTTGATCTAGGTTTTGAAATTCAGAACATCGGGCTTAATTCAAAACTACGACCAAACTGTACCAAATTTTAAATTGATGCAATTGGAAAGTTGTAGGCTTAATAATAAGCTTTCCAATGGCATCAAATTTTCCCAAATCAGAGTTGTAGTTCAAAAGTTACGCCCAAAATTCTATTACTGTTATGCTATTTTTCTAGCGCTGAGATTTGTCGAGCTTGATTAAGTAGTCTTAATGGTACAATTAAAATCTAGGCTCAACAATAAAGTTGTTGGAATTCTTTTTGTACATATCCATAGTGTATTCTTTACTTGATTTAGATATATGGAATTAAAGATATAAAAATAACAACAAGAGATCAAAAAAGATAAGTGACCCAAATTTTGTCCATATCCAAGATTCGAACTTCATCGATGATTAGACCAATAATATGTGAGACGTATGAAAAAAGTGATACTATTGGATTGACATTTTCTAATGATCAATTTTATGATTAACCATATCTTATTATTCTAAGTGTTAAAATGTGCACGAGAGAGTACCACTGAGTCTTAGCACTAGCATTTCATGAGAGCGAATCCAATGCTTCTAGCCTTGTGGTGCTCTAGGTACACTCGAGTGTTTTTCTCTCCACAAGTCTGCTAATTTGTTTAAAAGATTCACATCATTGACATAACATATATCTGCTACCACACAAAAATTCAATCCAAATTTGATCCATAGCATGAGAAACAAAAAAAGATACATTCAACTATGAATAGTAGCTAATTAAAATATAGCTGCAAATTCGGCTCATTAGGAGTATCATCACTAGATTTGTCTATTTTTTTTATTTCTCAAACGGTGTGTCAAATTTAGATTTGAAAGTTCATAATATAACAAATATGTTATATTCTAATGTTATATTTTTAAAAATTATTTATAATTTTAATATAAAATATTTCAGCTTAAGGGCACTGAGTACCCTACTCGGAGCATAGTTATTGAAATCGGATCAGACCTTGGTCGAACTAAAACAAGCCGGAACCAGACACTACGCCGACTCGGCTCTCTTCAAAGACTATCCATGCAATCAGACCGAAAAACCGAGTGAACCCGCTGATTTTTTTACTGAACCGGCTAGTTTTCCCCATGTGTTTAAAGTCATATTTATATTATTTTAATGTAGTAAATAGATAAATAGTAATATAATATATGAAATAATAAAATTATATTATATTATTGAACTGATGCCTCGACCGATTCGATATCCGATCCGGTTCCAATAAGGTACTGAATACCTTGTCCTGATTGCAATCCTGAGACCGTATATCTCAATGCCGCCACCAGAAGAACCGCAATAGTAGCATATTTGTACTGACAGGTCGACCCTACAAACCCGACGACTTCTCCTCTACGGCGATGTCTTCTCCACCCGGTTTTATTTGCTCCTAAAAAGCAGGTAAAAAGGTGGACGACGGGCTAGGGTTTTGGATTCCAACGAAACCCCCGCCCGCCGCCTCCGCAGCTCTCTTCTCCCACCCCATCTGCCCCTCCCTCCCCGGAAGCGCCTCCGCCTCGTTCCTCCTCCCTCGCAGCGGAGGCTCGAGGAGACCAAGGTCCGAAGCATCCACCCAGCCTCAAGCAGAAGCAGCGGCTGCCGCGCCGACCTCTCTTGAGCCCCACAAGAGTAAGCCTCCCAGCTCAACGCCCTGTGCTCTTGTTGATTTCTTGGTCGATCCGGTTTAGTCGGTGGTGGTCGTTAGGGTAGATGCATGGATTGATGGGGAGTTGGGTGGGGTGAGCGGATTTAGGTTACGGTTCGAATCTTGCGGAGTTGTGCGTGCACTAGCTTGTCGGATATTAGTGCTTGTATCCTGGAATTCCAGATAGGACCAGTTTGACTGGCATTTGTTGGTGATTGGTACCAAAACCTGGAGATTCGTTTAGATTGAATCTTTTCTACTGAAGTCTGTAGAATAATCCTTTTGACTTTTGCATTTGCTGCTTGTTAAGTATTAATTTTCTTATCTGGATATACAGATGGATGTATTACTAATGGATTAGAGTTGTGCTATTCATTTATTTTCATTACACTTGGCATCATTATTAATACATCTTCAATTACAACTTGCATGCTTGTTTTGTTTCTTGTGAGTTTAGATTATGGAGGTATAATCATTTCTAACTCTTAAAGATATCATCTGTTCTGCAGGTTGTCATTGTATTGTTGGAGACCTGTCTTATCTGCTGTTGACTGAAACGAAACTTCTGATATGTCATTTTATGCCAGAAGGGGTGGAGATAGGGGTAGTAACCGTATTCAAGGAGGAGGTGGGCGAGGTGGACATGTCATGCGTGGAAGATCAGGGTTGCCTCCTCGAGGACCACTTGGGATTAACACTCGACCATCTGCACGCATTATTGCTAAGGCAAGGCAAACTGACACTATGTTTTTGTTCATGGTCAGATTCCTGAATAAAGTAGAAAACTGAATGAGGAGAGCATCACTAAGTTATTATTATATGGAGGGGCAGGAATAAAAGTGATGTTTATGACTAGCGGAGCCTTTGTTGGCTAGCACATCTCTTTTATCATGTGGAGGGGCAGAAGTAACTTTGGTATTTCTCCCTAATGAAAATACTTTGTTGGGTAGAGCATCAATGAGCTTTCATTTATGGAGTGGCAGAAGTAACTGTGATGAATACCTCTAATGGAAAGCTTGAAGGATACCACCTTTTCCTCAAACACATGGAAGGAAATAAATGAAAAAGAAAGTTTATGGGGTTCTTCCAATTTGATGTGCATGGTACATGAGGCACTGACGGAGGGATCTCAACTGATCTTGTTGCTATGTTTGGAACTGCAATCCACCCCTCTTCCGACAGTTCTGGACTCTACTCCAGTGAAGTGCTTCTAGGCTGTCTCCAGAGCAAGCTTTTGATCCATTTATCTACTTGGCTTTTGTTATTGGTGATATTGGTGGAACTCTCTTCCTCTCCATTGTTAACTTTATGCAGTATTTCATAGTGTAGCTGCTTTTCAGTAACTTGTTCCTGCTCTACCACTCTACCATAATGATTGTTACCAAGTCAATGTGGTTTGTGATAGTTGGATGATCATATCAAACAGTTTGAGGTGGTGTTATTCTATGATGACATGTTTCCTCACATGCTGGTTGTTTGGCATTTTTCAGTCTTTTAGCAGAACCAAAGACATGACCTGGAGACCTGATCTGTTTAGTGATAGTATGGCGGCTAGTGGAATAGAAACTGGTACAAAATTGTATATTTCAAACTTGGACTATCGTGTTTCCAACGAGGATATAAAGGTTTGTGAAACAAGTAGATAGCCTGAATTTATGATTTCACCATTCCTAGTTCGATATAAAGCTGACAAGCTAACATAATTTTAATTTGCCTTGTAGGAGCTGTTTTCAGAAGTTGGCCATTTGAAACGCTTTGCTGTTCACTTTGATGGTTATGGTCGCCAAAATGTTTGTCTTTCTTTCTAGTATTTCATCTTTAAGTATTGAGCATATTTAGCATACGTTGTAACAAATATGTATGCATCACTATTGGGAATTATATGTAAACTCAAAAGTGATTTCTTTTTACTTCACCCCTTAATTGATATTTGATTATTTTTCACACTTTATGGAGAATACACATTATAAGTACATGTTCAACTGTGTTTGAAGGTTTAAAACCTTTTCCCTCTGTCCCCTCAGCAGTTTCTGTTTGCTCTAGATGAGTATATATTCAGAGCTTAATTATATACTTATGTTACCGATGAGGAGTCTAGTGAGAAAAACTATATCTTGAATTTGATATCATATGGATAAGAGAAGGGCAGAAGAGGAAAACATTTTATGCAGAACTAGGGCTAATGTCTAGCTAGTTTCTTCTCATATTTGATCTTGCCGTGCAGAAGAATGTTTGAATGCATGCGTATCCATTTTTTGTTGGAACTTGTAGATGATCAGTTTACATTAAATTTACATCAATGCTGGTGTTTGCTGTAAGCCTGTAACGATATATTAATCTAGAAGCTTGTTGTATTAATATTTTATTTTATTTTTTACAGGGTACAGCAGAGGTGGTGTTTACAAGGAGAAGTGATGCCATTGCTGCATTGAAACGTTATAATAATGTTCTACTTGATGGAAAAGCTATGAAGATAGAAGTTATTGGAAGTGACTTAGGTTTGCCTATGACACCTCGTATAAATGTTGTCGGGGCTTCTAATGGCAGAGCTACAAGAACAGTTGTTATGACGTGAGTGATATTTTCATATGTGCTTATTCTATCATGTTATTTTTATGAAATTTTATTTATTGTGCAACTTCTGTCCACCAGAATTGTGTTTGATGGATGTGCCAGATTCTGGATAACTTGGATATTTTGCTTTGTCCAAGTTCAGTGATGTCCTTGTGATGCCTAAACTTTTGCTTCCATGTTTCTCAATATCTTCTCCAGCTTCTGAGGACCAAATATGTGACCAAAACCTCATCTAGATCACCTATGACCCATGGCAATGCATTACTAGTGGAGAAACTCTCCCTCATTTTCTGTTTGTCAACCTATAGCAAGCTAATCTGCCTTCTACTATGTCTGATCAGCAACTTTTTACTACACATGCATATTGACTTGCCAGTACCACCCCTTCATTATTGCAGATTCAAGTGTTATGTGAAACATTTTTTATGCAATTAGTACTTCTACAGGACTACAGTAGTTCGAAATGAGGGCAAAATAGTGTGAAGACCCTGTTTGGAACACAGGGATTTCCAAAATTCTGCAGGAGTTGAACTGTTCCCTGTGGAATTCCTGCATTCCAAACAGGGACTAGCTGTGTTTCTTCATGTTTGTAATTAGCAATTTAATGTTACATTTCAATAGATAATTTCCGAAGATGAACCAGAATTTGAACAAGTACTATTTTGAGTCTTCTGTTGTTCTTTTTGTCTCTGAGGGATATATATCTACGTCGTTATATCTCAATGAAAATATTGCATTTCAGGCCTGAAATGGGTCGACGTGGTGGCAGTTCCAGCAATAGGCCTGCAGGGTAAAGCTTCTAGCGATATCAACTTATTTTATTTGGGCATTATTTGCTTGTCATGTATGGGATTCTTTACCAACACTGTCGTCACAACTGTGCGTTGGGCAGCAGTGTCCAGGTAGGGCACAAGAAGGATCATGCAGACCACGACAGCAGCAGCAAGTAATTGGAAGTCAGAGTCCTAGTCTATTAGTTGAGTCCAAATCAGGAAGTTTATGCACATATTACTAGGAGATAGCAGCAAATAATAAGAAATAGGAAAGGATAGGAGATAGGAAGGTAAAGGTTATGTCAGTTCGTATATGAGTTGAAGTCTGTAAGGCAACCCTCTATATAATGAGGTAGGCAACCTTAAGTGGAATCAAGCAGAAAATCTCTCTCTCTCTCTCTCTCTCTCTCTCTCTCTCTATATATATATATATATATTGCTGACCGGTACCTCGGCACCCTACCTCCACGGCTGAGAGGCGAGGTCCTGGGCCATCCCTACAACCCACAGCCCCTAATCTCCGTAGGATGTGACATTACTTGTGTAGTTTTGGAGTACATGCTGTGTAGTCATGCTATCATATACAAAATGGAGCCATTGCTTCGTGGTTATTACTAGCTTTAGATTTGGCCCCCTTCTTGAAAAGGTACGTATTAGGAATTTATTGTAAATATATTTCTTTCTACTCATTTTGCTCACAACTTGCAAGATAGACTGAGCAATTCTTTTAATAAAAAATGTCAGAGTTCAGATGTGGGAGTGATAAGTGATAATTGCTAGCATAAGACAAATTTCTAGCATGAGTCAATCATGTTTCCACCTGTTCCTGCCATAGGACAAATTTTGCTAGTTTTGTCATGGATATGTGTATCTGAGAAAAACAAAAAGGGCAAAAATAGAAGGTTGCTTTTCACTAATTATTTGTTTATCTTCTGTATGGTTCTGGAGGTTGGTGATAATGGGGTCTTGCCTGTGGTTCTTTGAGTCGATGCCCCCCAAACATACAAAAATTGTTGTGATGTGTTTAATACTTTTTTCTAACTCTCAATCTGCCATTCCAGTAATCCTACCAACAGATGGAACCACGGTGCTTCCCAAGCTGGACGAGGACGAGGCCGAGGCCGAGGCAGGGGTCGTGCCCCGTTCCAGGCCCAGTTCCAGGGCCGAGGAAGGGGCCGTGGTCAATTAAGGGGCCGCGGTCGGGGAAGGAAGCAAGCAGAGAAGACTGCAGATGAGCTGGACAAAGACCTGGAATCCTATCATGCCGAGGCAATGAAGACCGACTGATTGCTGCAAGTTAGTGATGTTGGTGGCTGTGTTGTGGGTGCTGCAATTCGCATCTGCTGCAAGATTATCTTATGATCGGTTTTACCAGTTTGAGCTGTAGTATTTCTGGGAGCAGAGAACAGCTTTCTGCTCTGGTTTGTAGTGTTTATCTGCAATTTGCAACCTTAGATGTTAATTTTATGTACTGGCTGCCCTAGAGATTACCATGTTAAGTAAAAGAAAAAACAATCTAGAGATGCTATCCTAATAGCTTCTTATCATGCGTAGAAGCCTCGCAATTAACAAATTGTTAAATTTGGGGTTTATATTATCAAAGTCTTAGATCTCCTTTCACGGTATTGCGGTTCTTTATCCAGTCATAGTACGATTGCTCAGCGTAATATCTACGCTGATGTTATACACTGACTTATAATCTGATTTATCTTTCAGCAATCTGTCTCGTCGGTAGCATCGGACAAGCGAAAAGGATTTACCGTGTCATAGACGAATAACGATTCATCAATTTTTCATTTTAGTCTATGGTTTGCATGACGAAATGCCAGTTTCTTGTTCAAACTGTTGACCATAGTTTGCGCAAAATCTGGTTCTCAAACTATTCCAGCCAAAAGATTTGACGAGCAAACCAAAAACAAATGACACAACAAACAATTCCTTGTATTTACAACACACGGAAGGGACACAGCAAGTCCTAGGACAACCTGATGCTGCAAAGCTGCCAATCCATGGGCGGATCACATGGACAACAGCATACTGAGGCACTCTCCTACCTATTTACATCAGGCTGATGAAATGTATGGACTCAATCTCCAACGGAGATGGCATGCCCGGCACGGCGCAGAGGCGATGGTGCTGATGGCGAGACCTGCCGTGCCGGCTCACGGAAGTCGGCAACCACAGGCCTCGTCTCCAGCAGCTGCAGCCTGTGAAGGAGCTCCCTGGCCTTCTCGTCCTCCAGCTTGATCTTCCTAACCTGGTTGTGGATCAGCGCTTCTTGCTCCACTTTGAGCACACCCCTTTCACCTTGATCAAGCTTCTCTTCCATGGGGCCAGCAACAACAATCTTGTCATGCACCACAACCTTTGCCTGGTTACCTCCAAACCATCTGCGAGTAGTGTCAGGATATATATACAAGGACTAGAGAGAGAGGTCTAGAGAGAGAGACACTTGGTTTGCTTGTGGAGGATTAAATTTTGTAGGAAAGCGTTGGTGGGTGGGAAATGTGAAATAATTTTGAATAGTTGGGAAAAAGAAACATTGAGGCCTACCATTTCCAATGTTCAAAAGCAATGGCGTTGTCGGCCACGTTGGCGCCTCTTGAAAAACATTGTTATGAGTAGATTAGTTCTTTGGTTGGAATGTTCTTCAACTGGACAGAGCATTAGTAGCTGTTAGTCTCTTAGCAAAGTCGTGTAAGAATTTACTTTTTGTCGAACTAAACTTTTTCCCTCTTTAAGTTGTGTCATGCTTTGGAAAAACGACCAAGAGAAATGGATCATTTACAGGTGCGAGTTACAACTACTCCCTGAAGGGGAAAAATTACAACTCGATGCACCACGCCATCATCAGTAAAATATGAGTAATGTCAAAGAGTTTCCATTACCTGCTACGTATAAAATAGACATTAACGATGAGTGATGCTTAGGACAAGACAAGAAACAGGACACGACTATTGCTGAGTCTTTTCCTCCGGATGCGAGGAAGAAACGGCCAAATGTTCGTACAATCACAAGGTTCCACATGGATATTTCTAAATCGAAACATGACTTCGGTCTCTGCATGTATTTCACGAGAATGTATTAAAAAGAACACAGAACTTCACATAAATTTTAGGAGAAAAAAATCATACAAATGGGTAGAGGTGGCCGGCTAGTCATCCCCTAAGGATTTGTGCTCTTATAGATAATGGAGTTTACATAAACTTTAGGAGAAAATAACATGCAAACGAGTAGAGGTGATCGGCTAGTTGTCCCGTAAGGATCTTTGCTCTTATAGATAGTGCAGTTGATGGTGATGGTCCATTTGTCATCAATGGTTCCTCTTCAACAAAATTAGCTTACTGACAAGTGGATTATCTGTTTATAATCTCTACCTTCTTGTTTTGAGGTTATAAGTTTGTAGTAGTAATATTTTGAGGTCATAAATATGTAAGAGTATTTATCTATGCGGTGTGCTTTTTTTTTGTGGGAGCTTATAGTATTGTTGTTCTTAGAATATCTGATTTTTCATTAGATCTATGTTAATAGATCACTATATTAGTTTGGAGATTGACGTGTCATGTAATTAGTCATTCATGCTACTTCTATAACAACGTACGAGCATTGAGCTAGTTATCACAAAATTCTTCTCTTATCAACATGCCAGTTTTTTTCCTCCTTTTGACCATTTATGTTTAATCTGTGAGCTCATCTACCTTTACGTCTAGCTCAGTATCATTTCAAAGCCCAAACACCCCGATAGTCACCAAGAGAGAATATACAACACTTTGGTATTGTTTATTAGTCTTAATTGACATCAACTCTAATGATGCCTTGACACATTAATGAAAACTGAGGAAATATTTGGATGGGTGGACGCATGCATGGGTTAGCCTCCAACCGTTCACCTAATGCTCGGATAAGGCCACTCCACCAGCTGCAACTCGCTAGATGGAAGCGGCAAAGCAACTACTACTAATACTATCACAAAAGCAAAACTTTCTTAGCCTTCAAAGGAGAAAAAAAGGATATGGTATATGCTGCTAGCAATTGGTGTAACCGTCTACTCTTTTCGCAACTACCGTTTGGAATACCGACACACATCGTATACACTGTAGTTGTTGCTTTCAGTCGGGTGTGTGATCAAGTGATGTGTCGTTATGAACGACCAAGGCAGCAATCTCATGTCCATTTAATTAATGGCACTAGTTGGTGTCTGTGTTTGTGTTAATTCTTTTTGGGTGTATGTATTTGTATGCAGCTGAATCACGGAAATCATGGAAGTTATCGGAGAGAGAAGCATAAAGTTGTAGTGGAAGGTTGCTCAATTTTGTACGACGGAGTATATTGCCCAACGCTACTATTTCCAGAGGCGTGTATATATACAATATATATTTTTTAATCTTTAATCGTATACATATACATATACTCATTCAACTCTTCCTGAAAAGTGGACTCATATATTTTAAAGTTTGATAAAGTCATCATAGTCACCTATCACTTGAAAAATACTCTATCTTAGTGAGAGACATATGAATCAAACCTACAGTTTGATCTCTAACAGAAGTACAAGCATCTTCATTAACCATCTAAGTGATAGCTTGATTCTCAAATGTCCTGTATATTGTCTTAGAGCAATACCAAAAGGGTTGAAGGAGTTACAGACTTGTTTGCAAGGGAACATCACTCAAGAGAATACGCACCGTGAGCACATTCTCAGATCCAAACTGGAGAGGCTTCAGGACCGGCATGATACTTACTGGCGTCAACGAGCTCATGTTGACTGGTTAAGACACGGTGATAAAAATTCAAGATTCTTCCATGCTTGCTGTTCTGATAGACGGAAAAATAATAGAATTATCAAGTTAAAGCGTGAGGATGGATCTATTGTAGATTCGGCTCCGTCTCTGAAGGCTTACATCACTCAGTACTACCGTGAACTGTTCTCTGCTCAGTAAGGGACTGATCTTGAGTCTATCTTGCAACACGTCCAGCCGAGAGTAACATCTCAAATGAATAACTCCCTATGCTCGCCTTACTCAGATGAAGAAATCGTTGCTGCGTTGAACGGTATTGGAGACCTTAAAGCCCCGGGACCAGATGGAATGTCGGCAATTTTCTATAAAAAGTCTTGGGCAGTGGTGGGAGATAGAGTCCGTGAAGAAGTGCTCCAGGTCCTCAACGGTGGTCCTATGCCAAATGATTGGAATACCACAAATGTTGTCCTAATTCCAAAAGTAAAATGCCCTGAGCGTATTAAGGATCTTCGGCCCATTAGTCTCTGCAATGTCATATATAAAATCGTGTCAAAGGTCTTGGCGAACAGATTGAAAGGCTTCCTGGATGAGCTAATCTCCCAAAACCAAAGTGCTTTTGTGCCAGAGAGATTAATCACTGATAACATCCTTATTGCTTATGAGATGTCCCATTACATAAACAATAAAAGAGCAGGAAAAGATGGATACATGACTCTCACATTGGATATGAGCAAAGCATATGACGGAGTGGATTGGAAGTTCCTTGAAGCAATGATGATCAAACTCGGCTTTCAGAGTTCCTGGGTCCAGCTCATTATGAAGTGTGTCCGCTCTGTCTCCTACCGGATCAAAATCAATGGTGAGCTCACTTATACTATAGTGCCCCAAAGAGGTATACGCCAAGGAGATCCCCTATCGCCTTACCTCTTTTTGTTCTGTGCTGAAGGATTCTCTTCCCTTCTTCACAACAGAGAAGCGTAAGGCCGAATTGAAGGAATTCGTATATGTCATAATGCCCTGGCCATTTCCCATCTGTTGTTTGCAGATGACTCTTTGATTCTGCTTAAAGTAGATAGGGGGAATGCGTTGGAGCTTAAAAGAATCCTAGGTTTATATGAGGCTTGTTCTGGACAGCTGATCAACTGAGAGAAGAGCAGCGTCAAGTTTAGCCACAACTGCAAACCCATGGTCAAGAGGGACGTGATCCAATGTTTACAACTCGGTTCTGAAAGTCGCAGTGATAAATACCTCGGCCTCCCCATATATATTGGCAGATCAAAGACTCAAACTTTCAATTACCTCAAAGATAAGATTTGGAAAAGAATCCAGGGCTGGAAGGAAAGGTTGTTAAGTAAGGCTAGGAAAGAAATTTTGATCAAGGCGGTGGCTCAAGCAATCCCGACCTTCTCAATATCCTGTTTTGATCTAACTAAAGGCCTTTGCGATGACATCACGGGCATGATTTGTCTTTTTTGGTGGTCACAAATGGATAATGATCGCAAGATGCATTGGCTCCCGATTAATAAGTTGGCCAAACCGAAGAGGGAAGGAGGTATGGGGTTTAGGAGCTTGCATTTCTTCAACTTGGCCATGCTAGCTCGTCAAGCGTGGCGTTTTGTTCAGAACCCCGAGTCTTTATGTGTGTGTCTGCTTCGTGCCAGATACTTCCCTGACGGGAACATCCTTGCGGCAACTACGAGCTCAGGTATTTCTTATGCTTGGCGGAGTGTGCTGAAAGGAGTGGAGCTTCTCAAACAAGGCATCATTTGGAGAGTTGGGAATGGAAGGAACATTCGCATCTGGAATGACCCTTGGCTTCTGCGGGGATCACTAGGCGTCCTTCTTCTTACCGTGACCAAGATCTCACCCATACAGTTAGTGACTTCATTTGCCTAGCTGATGGGGAATGGAACAAGGAATTAATTTTTCAGACTTTTCATCTAGATGACATCAAAGCGATCCTTAGTATTCCAATTGGAGATGGCATCGAGGATTTTATTGCCTGGCATCCAGATCTGAGAGGTTTGTTCTCAGTCAAATCAGCATATAATTTGTGCCTCACGTTAGCAGCTGTTCAGGAAGGACAGCCAGCTACGAGTCGCACTGTAGCAAATCCGACAACAGCTAGTAAAGGAATCTGGACGAAGATCTGGAGCCTGTGCTTGCCCAGGAAGATTTGTATGTTCCTATGGAGGTTTACGCATAACAGTCTGCCGCTAAGGGCGAATCTCCAGCGCCGTGGAATCGACCTTGACCCTATTTGCCTCATGTGTAAGAGATTGGAGGAGGATGGTGGACATCTGTTCATTAAATGTAAATATGCAAAGTCTTGTTGGAGAGCAGCAGATTTGGAGTATCTTCGGATTCATCTCTTGGAGTGTCGCAGTGCTCAAGGTGTCACCTCTACCCCGCTTTCGCAACCACCTGAACCTCTGAAGCAAGCGGTGGTGTTGCTTTGGAATATTTGGGATGCTTGCAATATTGTCAATGCTGGTGATCAAGTATGCCAACCAGTTGAGCTAGTGTCTAAATGTCAGAGGCAACTGCAGGATTTTGGGGCACTACTCCTCCAGAATTCTCCATCTCAGTCTTCTGTTAATCCCTGCTGGTGTGCTCCTCCTCAAGAATTCCTGAAGGTAAACACTGATGGAGCTTACTGCGCAGAGTCCGGAAATGGTGGCTGGGGTTTTTGCATTAGAGACGCTCATGGCACAATCCAGGGAGCTGGTATGGGTCGTTTGCAGAACCTTGCTAGTTCTCTACACGCTGAATCAATCGCTTGTCTCCAGGCCCTTCAGTTCGCGTCCGAGCAAGGTATGTGCAGAGTAATTTTGGAGACTGATGTTATGATCCTGAAAAATGCCTTGCAGTCTCCTGATCACGATTTGGCCTAGCACACCTGTTTTCTAGATTTTAAAGTTATGTACTGTAACTGGGTTTGTAATAAGGTTGCTCACACTCTGGCTAACCAGGGAACTAGTTTGGCTCCTGGTTCTGTTCATGTTTGGTAGTCGAATGTACCGGATTATGTAATCAGTTTAGCGGCCAGCGACTTCGCTGTGAGTACGCTTCAGTAAAGTTCTGTGATGTTATTCTCAGGATACCAACTTTTTATATCGACTAGCGGCGGAACCGGTAGAGGGGCTCAAATTGATTAGTGGGGGACAACGCCATAATTGCTTTTGGCTCCCGAACTCTCCAGTGATCTTTTTATATTGCAAATTTAAAAAGTGCGTTTGTAAGTGTCAATTTTTTTTACAGATTCGTAGCTTATTGCAACATATGTATGTGGGAATGTTTAGAGAGTTTTCTAAAACTTGAAATGTACCTTTTGTTTTTCGAAATAAAGGAATCACTGATGCTCGGGAGTCAAAAATCCACTCTTAGGGACAACGAGGCTGATCTCACGTAGACGAGTAGCCATGCCTCTAGATGGAAGCCTTCGGTAGGGGATCCCTGCTGGTTCCGCATTTATAAAGACCTTTCTTGCATAAGGTCCCATTTAGGAACATGTCCTCGTATAAGGGTGGTCCTTAGAGGATTTTTGGCTCCTGGCGGCAGGCGCTCCTGCAACCAATGCTGCACAGTTGGTCTTCAAGATTCGTGCGCTGCTTTTTTGTTATACGGTTGAAAATATAGTCTGAAATAATGTATTAGAGGGCCACAAGTATGTACTGTTTAAATGAGGTGCACCAAACAGTTTCTCTCTCATCTGCCTCAATTGCTGCCATGAATGATTACTCTTAATCACCATCTTAATGAGAAACATATATAGATGTTTGGAATATTTTATTTCAAAATCTGAAATTTAAATAATTCTAAATTTTGGAACTTAAATGTTTGAAACAACCTAAAGTAATGTTTATTGTTGTGATTTTTATTGTCTTATTCGGAAGATCATAGACTTTTAATTTAGAAGTCAAATAAGGAAATTTTGTATTATGATGTTCAAAAAAATTGAAATTGAAACATTCAGTTTTGATTCCAAAAAGTATGAATTTTAGGAATCAAAATTTTGATGGTCCATCTATTTGATTTGAAATTTGAAATAAACTAGAGATTTCGATGATGAAATACTTCATCTATTTCACTATATCTATCCTAAATCTCTTATACGCACAGACCAAGAAAATACTACTTATAAGAAAAAGTAAATGAAAAATGTCCATTAAATATTTTTAAAGCAATTTAATATGGGTATAAAGTGTGATGATGAGTAGTATAATAAAACCGTATATGAGGAGGTATCCGTATACGATACTCTGGACATCCAGAGCAGCTGACTTATCCCTAGATGATTCCGGGAGATAAGGAAACTGCCCATAAGGGGTAAGAACATCTCTTAAACTATGAAGTCTATCCCTACGTTTAAGGGTGACAGAGTCCCAGTCGGAGATGAGTCCATATTCTCCATGACTCGGAGAATTCCCTATATAAGGACTCGAGGACCCTGCAGGGAGGAGGAGACAACAGGATCTAGGAAGCCAAGCGAGAGCCATCAACCGATTGAGGCCTAACTTCTCCAGAGCCTCAATCCGCTCCCCAACGTCCCAGAGAAGACCCGTTGTCTACAGGAGGTCGAGTTCTAGCAGATCCGAGATTCCCGATTATGTTTAGATCCCATCTAGGCTAGACACTAACACATCCTTGTATTCTACTCGATATTCAATATATACCAACATGACGTAAGGTTATTATCCTGAGAGAGGCCCAAACCTGTATAAAATCGCTACCTTTTGTGTCCCAGTACTGCTAGACGATGACCCTGGGGATCCCCACCCAACTATAAATCTCTCTGATCACGACTACCGTAAGATCGGTGGTTTACCAATCGTCGATAGAGTGGAATCACATAATAACCACATTCTTGCTCAATGAACAGTTGTTTTAAAACAAAGTATCCTGAGATTGAGGATAAATATACTAAAACGGGAGGAGTATTTGTAATATCCTAATCTCCACTAAAACACATGGTTTAGTGGTAAATGTGACTTGAGGGTTTTCTATGTTCTACGGGTGCTATTAATATTAATGACTCATGTTAATTTAGTTAAATGCTAATTTGCACTATGTCTTGTAATGTTAAATTATTTCTGCTAATTAAAATAGAATGGTCAGGAGAATTCAAAATCCGTGCTGACCAATTTTGAACTGCATGAGAGGGAAACCTGCCCTAAATATCAGATGTGACAGTGGGGTCCCATGTCAGGTCGGTATTTGCAAAAATACAACAACTAGCAAATACACTTCGTATACTCCTTCAAATACATACACTTTACGAAAGGTGTCATTTTTTGGTTGCAGGAGCACTTACACCAAGGTGCTCCAATACATTTCCCTTACACAGATAATTTACATATATAAACAATACTAAAAGAGAATTAATGACTACGTTGAATACGTCTTGGGGGTAAGAAAATATGTAAAAGAGAAACTAGTAAAAAATAATAATAAATATAACATGGGTCTTTATGTTAAAAAGTGGAAGTCCCACCTAATACTAGGACCACGCGATAGCTCAGCAGGTAAGACTGCTTGTTGTTACACAAGAAGTCACGAGTTAATTTGACTTACCAAGTAATACTTTTATTAGCATTTCAAGTGCTATTCATGTATCCGGCTCAATACTTTTTCCGGCTCCTTTTGGTAAAAGGAAATAATTTGGGCAACTAAAAATTCAGGAAGAAAGGAACACTTGAATTGGTCCTGGGCTAACGCAGGAGCCCAAGTATCAGTTCACTTCCTTCCGAAAGCCTACCATTCGGCCTGTTATGTTGCGCCGAATCTACTACGTGATCCATGAAAGCCCAATTAATCATAATATCTCTCCTTTTTTGGGAAATCATGCACGTAAACCACTATATACGTGCGTCACACGCATGCACCCACACGATCCGTCCTTCCCAGTTACACGTTAGAATTGACATAGACCAATAATAAATGCGAATCTTATTAAATTTTATTAAAGCGCATCCATCTATATGTAAATATGAGCACCATAATTTAAATCTTAGATGTGTTTGGTTGAACTTTTACCGTGGCTTTCCTTGATTATAAGTCAAAATCTAATCAAACACCAAATATCCTTAACCTACTTTTCCTGCTTATAAGCCAAAACCGGTATAAAAAAGGCACCTCAAAAGGTGTTTTCTTGGCTTTTGCGGGATGCTATGCTAAGATTGTCCTGGCAATTAGTTACCCATATTTTCCATTCAAACAAAACAACCAGAATGTAACTTTTCCACGGCAGACAACCTGCAACAGTTTTCTCACAACAGATAGTCTACAACTATTTTTAGATAAGTTACAACTTAATCGAACACTTTTTAATAGAAAAAATATAGAAAAAATCATGGACCAACTTTACTGCCCACCGCGAGGTCTTTTGTCATCTGCAGAAGAAAACAACTTCGATTTTAGATTTGATCATACGTTCAGTTGGCGTATATTTCCTCTCAAAAAGAAAAAGCGGTTAGCATATGCTTCCCGTACTACTTAGTAGTTGAGTTTGACACATCGAACACGACGGCGACCGACTCTTTGGCTGGTTCTGAATCTAGTTCCATTTCTCGATCCCGAACCGTGCCTAGCTGAAAAAAATTATCGGACCTTTTTGTTAGCCATGTGAACATTCAACTTACTAGGCACAACTGAATGGTAGCTAGATTTAGATACACATTTCAGGTGCAACTTCAGGTATGGTTAGCTCGTTTGTTACTACGTCTGCTAGCTCTGTATAATCTGGGCACGTTCACTCGCGGTGCATGATGGCACCAGATGAACCGTCGATGTACGTATCTGAGATAATGCGTGTGACGGCAATTGCGCGTGGGACAGATCTGTTAGAGGTTTTTTAGTGTATATCGTACTGCTACTTGAAAGTGCAGTATAGAAGTACATGGACCGTTAGATTAACAGGATAATCTAAATATTTATCATTTAAGTTTTTTCTCTTAAGGGTAATTTGGTATGTCTATAATAATCTACCGGGTTCAATTGCCTCTGGTTCAGTTACCACCGTCTCCCTTGATTTCTCTCGTCGATTGAGTCGCCGTGCCCCTGTCCGGCCACCCTGCCGCGCGCCGTGCCACCGATGCTCCCAGATTTCCCTGGTTCCCTTGATAATCTCAACTCTCTCCAATTAGTCCATTCGCTTGCCTCAGTTTCTCCAATGAATCTTTATAGTGTCATACTCAAGGAACGAATTTGAGCTACAAACTACCTGGTGCAGATCTAGCCTCTCCTCGCTGGAGAGCGGTTCCTGCCGTGCTCTAGCGACAGTGGCTTCCTCGTTGTCCCGCTACCTGAGCTTTTGCTGCCTAGATCTGGGCTTTCTTGGAGCTCGCGGGCCGTCCTCCTGGACGCGGCAGCCCTGGGAGACGAATGCTTCGGTTGCGGCGCTGACAAGCTCAACTTCGACGACTTAGCTGCTCCCGCTCCGGGCACAAAGCTAGCGCGGCGCTCGGGATCGTTCTATCACCGACGTCGGCAACATAGCTTCCTCATCATTCCTTGCCAATTTTGCCACCGTGTGGGAATGAATGCAATGGTTAAGTGTCGCGTGTTGCCGGTGTGTGGGCCTGGATCTGGGTGTACAAAACTTGTGTTTAGAATCTACCTCTTGACCCGTAGGATTTGTTGTTCATGTCTCCTAATTTTACCTCTAAAGTCCATCTATCACTTACTTTAGGCCACATATGTTACATGTATAATATAACAGTATAGATCAATATCTTTTATTAGATCAACCGAAATAGACGATCCATATTCATCCGAGACCTAATATCCACCTGAGAGTATAGTAGAAAACCTCGTATGCGTTAAGCTCGACTCGTTGTGGAATTGATCAGGAAATGAGTCTTGGTACGAGACATGGACGTATGTCTCCTTGTCACTTGTCACTTGTCACTTGTCCAATGAACTGTACCCATAGTCACTGACAACTGCCGAGTACCAACGACTAGCTATAGACGAAATTAACGCTCACTCAACTGCATATTAACTATGACATGAAAAGTTCTGTTAATGCGTGTATGACATATGTACATGAAGATCTCGTCACAATAAAGAAGGGGTTGTCTAAGGGGATCTTTTATCTGTCCCTCTCTGTTCATTTTCATGTGGTTTTAGAGTCTGTTAAAACTTGTTCTTAAATTTGTTATGTGTAAATGTTTTTGTTAGATATATCACAACAACTTACTTTTATCTTGTTATATATTTTATAAATATTTATTAACTATAAAAGGAAAGGTTAGGACTATACCGATGTACAAAACGATGAGAAAGAATGACGAAGTCGTTTTTCAGTAAAGGAAGAGGGCTATACTAATGTGCCCTCAGGCATTTTGACTAGTTAGATTGAAGCGCAGGGTTTTTGAATGATCGATAAAGTAAACATGCTACAATATAATAGTGGCGCACAACGTTTTGCTAGAATAATTAGAACAATGTTTTTTTTAGGTTGAAATACTATTTCATCTTTAATTTATGTCTTGTGTGGCATTGTGAAAGTCTATCTTGAGTAGTCTGACGACTAGTGACGGAGCTAATGGCTTTGCGAAGTCTGGAAAACACAAAGAAGAAGCTCATTTTTTTTGTATGAATGCCATGAAATCCCACCGAGTCTTCACTGATAGCTAGCTAGGAAGCCTAGGTAAGTGTCCAGGTTTACCCAGGTTGGAGGGACGATAGACCCGCCTATGCTGACCACCCTATCCTAGATCGAGAAAGAACCATTGAAATTTTATAGCCATCGGATTTGCCTCGTGACTCTGCCCTCCTCAAGCGCTAATAGCAATTCTTATCTCTCCACCCTGTGACGGTTGTGCCATCACTTGCAGTGACTATGAGCACCAAGGGCCGTGGCGCTGCCAGCCTCTTTGTGTGCCACCTAATCTTTTTGCTTTCCGTGTGGTTCCTACTCTTATGCAAGCTATAGTTTTGCAGACACCAAAGTTGTTGTTCTCGAGCACCTTTGTCGTGGCCTTAAAACCTAACGTGACTACTCTTTGTTGTGCTATAGCCAGCTTCTACCTCTCTCTGCCGGTAAGCCCTACAAATCCATGAAAACGGTGTGTATTCCCAACTTTTCTTTTGTAAATATACTCTCTTAGTTTTATTCAAAGTCCTACTATAGGGGCCTCCCCTATTGCTCTTGGTCAAAAAGAAAGGAAAAAAAAACCCTATAGTCGGCCCAAGCAATACAGTAAACCTATTCAAAGCCATAGTGAAACCACCCCTAGAGATGCATGGTCAATCGCTTGATATTGCTTTCGTGTCTTTCTTGCATAAATTTAAAGTTTTCAGTGCACATCATTGGTTGAGGTCACAAATATCCCCTTTAGTTTTGAGGGGTAATGGTTTATTTCTCATCAAGGGTAGACAACCCACCTTCGGACACAACCTTTGACGGAAACTCTCATCTCTTTAGGTTTTTCCGCGTCTCGTCCCCTCACGGCTCTCTATCTCCAATCTGGAAATGAGGTCTTGACAAACTCGGTGAGCAAGCAGAGTGAGATATACACAGTGGTTATAGCCTAGAATTGCACACGTTCTCCCGCCAGACCGTTCGTCCTGTCCATAATGCCAAGCAAATCATCCGCTTCTAGAAGGTCCTCCTTGCGGTTAGGAACTTTTGTTTCTCCTAGATTACGGCCGGCAACATCATTGTGATCATTCTCTTGTTTCCAATCTAGCGCAGCAAATACTGCAGCACAACGAGAAACCGCCAACTGTTGTGGGGAGTAGCGAGCATCCGCCATCAAAACTATAAAAGGCCGTCGTGGCGCAGCCACTGGAGTCTACCCACAAGATAGCTCAAAAGCATGATGGGGATCCCTTCGGTCCTCCCAGAGTTGGATAAGGCAGACCCAAGAAGAGGGAATGGGGACCTAGGCCCACATTCAAATTTTAACACCTGGTATAACTTGTAATGTCCAAGCCCAGATGATGTGCCCCGCTTAGGTTTTGCTCAAGGTTCGTCTGTATTTCAGTGATGATTGCTTCAATTTGATCCTGCTATGGAGCTTTCCAGGAGTCTGGCTAGCGCAAAGGTCACGTTACAGTCTCATTGCTGTTACTCAGGAGGTGAAAGTATGTAATTAGTCCCTTCGATTCTCTTAAAGCTCTGTTTTAAAATATTGACATGGTCTCTAAACTACAATTTTAACTATATTGCAACTATATTATGCAAACTAATAAAATTATATAAGTATTTTTCAGACAAAAACGCATATAATTTTTAAGTATCTAAATGAAATATGTTTAAAAAAATAAATAGTCAAAGTTTTAAAAGTTTAACTTGTTAAAAGTGACAACTATTAGGGACTGGCGAGAGTAATAATTACTCCTCGTAACTCGTAAGTGGCTTTATGACACGTAAACTTGTTCATCGTTTCCAAGCTCTATCTCTAAGCTGTTGCATTTGCATCCTTCACTAGACGCACACATTTACATCATATTAACTAAGCCGCCTTTTGATATACTACCCGTCTAGAAATATAAGGTGCACACGTTTCTTAAAATTTATATTTAATCAAGAATTTATTCAATAATATGTGGATTATATGATATAAAATTGATGTTGTTGGATTCGTATTAGAAAACACTTTCTAATGATATCTATTATGTATCATGTAATCCACGTATTATTGAACAGATTCTTGATCAAAGATAAAATTTGAGAAGATACACCTTATATTTTTAAATAGATGGAGTAATAATTAGTCACCGTGTACGCACGAGTTGAAAGTTGTATCTCTACGATCGGACGAGATCTTGGAGCGGCATGCACTGGAATGCACCGTACCAGCATCACGTTTGCTCCGCCCGTACCATGCGTCATGGTTGAGCTGTGCTAGCTAGATTATGCACTCGAGGAGAGACAATGATAGTATAATCAACACCGGTAGTAACAGTACTAATTAAAGATAGGAATAAAGACGGAGGTGGAGAGAGCAAGGCCAAAGCGTGCATTTCCCCCGGTGCCGGCCGGCGGCATTGTTTGACAGTGCTCCCGTCCAAACTCCGCGCTTCAGTTCTTGCACCTCAAACTCCCCCTCTCCCACGCGCCGTCGTCGATCCCAATGCCGCTAACCCTAATTAATCATTTCGCTCTCGATTGGAACAAAACTGCCCAATCAGATCGATCGCCAGGGATCAAATTAATCCAGCACGTACGTACAGCTGCTGGGCTTTGCATGGGAATGGAACTTTCCGCCGTGCTACCTTAGAGCATCTCTAGCCCATCCCCTAAAACTTAACTCCCTATATCACTTTTCTAAACTTAACTCCCTAAAATTTAAGGGGTTAGAGAAGCTTGCACCTAGTCCTTCCCCTAAACTCAACTCCCTATAATTTTTTTTTGCTATTTCTCAATCAAAATAAAAAGAAAAAATCAAAATAAAAAGGGCAGAGAGCACGGGCTCTCAATCCCTATCCCCAAATTCCCCATTCTCCTCCCCCGCTCCCCACCGCCGCCAGCTGCCCCTCCCGCTCCCCACCACCGTCGGCAAGCTCCTCCCCCGCTCCCCACCGCCGCTAGCTGCTCCTCCCCCGCTCGGCTCTTCCCGAGCGTGCGCCCGCCGCTCGGCTCTTCCTGAGCGCGCGCCCGCCGCTCTGGCTCCTCCCCCCACCCCTACCCCCCGCCGGCGGCCGCCCTCCGCCTCCCCCCACGCCTAGCCCCCGCCAGCGGCCTTCCCTTCATCATCATCGCTCGCATCGCCCCCACCCGCCCGCCCGCCTGCCTCCGCCATGGTCTCGCTCGCCGGCTCCCAGATCCCCTCCGCGCACTACTCGAGCTTCAACTCGGATATATCCGGGGGAGGCGACGCCGGCGCGGGGCGGAGCCGGCGCGGCCCACCAGCGGGGGAGGCGAGGCCGGTGCGGGCGGCGGCGTCGGGCGAGGTCAGAGGCGGCGGGGCTGCGGTGGCGAGCCCACCCGGCGGAGCTGCGGAAGGGGGCTGCCCAGGGGGCAGCGGCAGCGGCGTCGGGCGAGCATGGGAGGCGGCGGGGTTGCGGCGGCGAGCACGGGAGGCAGCGGGACGGCGCCGGCGAGCACAGGAGGCAGCGGGGCGGCGCCGGCGAGCAGGGGGGAGGCAAGGACGGGAGGCAGTTGGTCTCTGAAATGTTACCCCGCCAAAAATTTGCAGGATAGAGAGAAGATAGGGGAGTGTCCCTATTTCCTCAAATATAGGCAGAAGTGGGTTGATTTTAGGGGGTCATCCTCAAATTTTAGGGAGTTAAGAAAATTTAGGGGATGGGCTAGATGGGGATAACTCCCTAAAATGACAGTTTTTAGGGAGTTATAGGAATTTAGGGGATGGGCTAGAGATGCTCTTACGCGCCTTATTTAGTCCTGTTTACACCTCAGCTGGTAAAGCTAACTTAGCTCGAAAGCCTCGCCGCCGTCGCCATCGGCGTGCGTGTTTCCTCCACCGAATCACCCGTCTTTCTGAAAGGACACCACCGGAACATCGGTCCGTCGCTGTAGATAAACCTTCCAAAACCAGCAGTTCTGTACCCAAGCTAGCTTCTTGTGAGTTGTGACTTGTCGTAGCGCGTCGCGTTATAGGATGGCGACGTCCGGGCGGCGGGCGCTCGGCGGGGGCGCGGCCGTCGTCCTCCTGCAGCTCGCGGTCGCGCTGCTCGCCGTGATGCCTCACCGCGTGGAGCCGGACCTGACCGGCGACCGCGCGGCGCTGCTCGCCCTGCGCGACGCCCTGGGGAAGCATCTTCCGTGGAACGTATCGGCTACCACGCCGTGCCAGGGGTGGATCGGCGTCAGGTGCTCCGGCTCCGCCGCCAGCGAGCGCGTCGTCGAGCTGCGGCTCGTGGGCAAGAGCCTGAGCGGGCAGATACCGGTCGGCACAGTGGGCAACCTCACAGCGCTACGGACGCTGTCGCTCAGGTTTAACGCCATATCCGGCGGGATCCCCGCGGACATCGGCAGCTGCGCCGAGCTCCGGGGGCTGTATCTCGTGGGGAACCGGATCGGCGGGGGAATACCGGAGGGCTTCTTCTCGCTGGCATTGCTCAAGAAGGTCGACCTCTCCGGGAACCGCCTCACCGGCGGTGTGCCGCTGGAGATCAACAGGCTAGGGAATCTCGCCACCTTGAACCTCGAGGGCAATGACCTTAACGGCACGCTCCCCGGCGACCTTAACCTCCCGAAGCTCACGTTGTTCAACGTCTCGTTCAACAGCCAGCTCGATGGCCCCGTGCCCGCGTCACTCACCCGGATGCCCGCGAGCGCCTTCCTCGGAACGGCGCTCTGTGGTGGCCCTCTCGCCGCGTGCGCTTCGTCCGGGGACAATAAGAGCGGCAAGCTATCCCGTGCCGCGATCGTCGGCATCATCATCGGCGCCGTGCTCGTTCTCATGGTCGTGCTCACCGTGGGGTTTCTCATCTGCTTCCGCCGGCGCCGCGCGACAGCTGAGAGGTCCACCGAGGCCGCGGCCGACGTGCACGAGGGCACGGAGCCTATAACGGTGACCGTGGCGATGACGGACAGGAACGCGGTGCAGCAGTCGCACTCCCCGCCGCCGTCAGCGTTGACCGGCGACGGCAAGAAGCTGGTGTTCCTTGGCAGCGCGCCGGAGAGGCCCTACGACCTAGAGACGCTGCTGCGGGCGTCTGCCGAGGTACTCGGCAAGGGCGTCCTCGGCACGACGTACCGCGCGACGCTCGACGGCGGCGAGCCCGTCGTCGCCATCAAGCGTCTCCGTGAGGTGCACCTCCCCGAGCGCGAGTTCCGCGACAGGGTGGTCTCTCTCGGCGTCCTCCGCCACGACAACCTGCCGGGCCTCCTCGCCTACTTCTACAGCAAGGAGGAGAAGCTCCTCGTTTACGACTTCGTCGGCGCCGGCAGCCTCTCCTCCCTCCTCCACGGTTCGTGCACATCAACTTGTCTTCTACTCGTGTAAAACATACACTAGCTAGCTAGTACGCCTTGTCCATGGACGGCATGTTTAGATTCTCTTCTTGCCTCGTAGGCAACGGCGCGGAGGGCAGTGCGCGCCTCGACTTCACGGCGCGCGCACGCATCGCGCTGGCGGCGGCGCGCGGCGTGGCGTTTATCCACGGTGGAGGGGCCAAGTCGTCGCACGGCAACATCAAGTCGTCCAACGTTGTGGTCACCGAGACGCGCGATGGCGCCTACGTGGCCGACTACGGCCTGGCCCAGCTCGTCGGCGCCACGGCGCTGCCGAAGCCAGGCACCGGGTACCGCGCCCCAGAGGTGATCGACGCGCGCAGCGTGTCGCAGAAGGCTGACGTGTATAGCTTCGGCGTGGTCGTGCTGGAGCTGCTCACCGGGCGCGCGCCGACGCACGCGCTGCCTTACGGCGGCGCCAGCAGCGTCGACCTGCCGCGTTGGGTGCGGTCGGTGGTGCAGGAGGAGTGGACGTCTGAGGTGTTCGACTCCGTCATCGGCAACGAGCCTCGCGTCGAGGAAGAGATGATGCGGCTGCTGCAGCTTGGCATGGAGTGCACCGAGCAGCACCCTGACCGGCGCCCGACGATGGCCGAGGTGGAGGCGAGGATCGAGCGCATTGTCGAGGACACGTCCAGGAGGGCCGATTTCAGCAGCACGGACGGCAGCCGGAGCGTGTCAGCATGACCGGTCGGTTGACCATTTTTTTCCCTTCCAATTGAAAGGAGGCAATTCGGTTTGTATTGACATTTTTTGTTATTCCATGTTCTTGCCTGCGGATTCTGTAGTGGCATGAGCTTGTTAATGTTTGATTGTCTGTTGCATCATTTTCCGATTTGAGTTCAAATTCTTTCTTTCTTGATAAATGAAATAATGTTGCTATGAAGATATTTTTCACGAGTTGGGTGAACATTTTTAAAATATATGAATATCCCCATGGATGGTGGAGCATATTATTTCTCCACACGGAATATATTTTCTAACACATTGGAACAATTTTCTTGAGTTACCTAAACATTGTTTTTTGATATATCTGAACAATTTTCTATGGACGTGGAACATATTTCAAAAAATTCTTATTACATATGAAACATTTCTGTGACCTAGCAAGACAACTCCCAACAACACATACCAATGCCATAGCCTTTGAGAAATTGAACTCAAATCAGCCACAACTTGGTGAACTCCTAGTCTCCACCCAACCAGAGTCATTGATTCTTACAAATCCACAAGAGAAAAGAGATAAGAACAAGGTAGAGGAACTCCGAATCTAAGGGTGCGTCGGAGCTAACCCTAGGAAGGAGCAAAACTCAACTTAGCTATAAACTCAAGTCTAACCCTAGCTAGGGGATGTAAAAGGGTATTTATAATCTAACACCCCCACCACTTAAGTGACTTGGGCCAAAACCCTTACATTTACATGTGCTTAGAAAATTACCCGGAGAATCCAGGGATGCCCGAAATATCCGAGTAACAGAGTTCATGGGTAGAAATCCAGAGATTCCGGGCATAAGAGTCCGGGGAAACAAATTCTCTATCTGATGTCCGGAGTATCCGAGCAAATGCCTGGAGTATCCAGAAATCTTCTTCAACGGATGCCCGAAGGGTCTGAAGCAGCCACAGTAGTAACCCAGAGTATCCGGGGGTTGGGCTAGAGTATTCGGCTAGGACTTGACTTGGTGGTAAAGACTTCTTACTTGGCTCCTCTGCTCTCCACCTTGGATGGTCCAACAAGTGTAGGTGTACTTGAGCTTATGGGACTTGTTGAAGGGCTTGGACTAGTGGTGCCATGGTGGTGTTAGCATTACTTTATCTTCACTTGAGTTTAGTTTGAAGTTCACTTCTTCAAACTACATCTTGATCTCTTTAAGTTAGCACTTGAATTCTTCGCTCAAATTCCTTGCTTCAAGATCTTGATCACCTGTGGCTCAACTCATGATTTCAATCATGGTCTTCTTTGGTTACTCCATGATCTTCATCTTGGTCATGTCTTGATCTTCTATTGAACTTCACCATGGTCACATACGGTTTTCACTTTAAATCCATTCTGAATCCCTAGAAGTTCACTTCTTTATCTTCATCCTGATCAGATGCAATTCATCTCTTGTACTCATTGATCTTGATGCATATCTTTGATTTGATAGAATTCGCCCCCCGGATCCATCAATTATCCTTCATAGCATCACCTATGCAACATTACCTCATATCCAACTCAAGGAAATTGCTAGTCCATAAAAATTATCATCAATGACTAAAACCACACATAGGGGCCAGTTACACTTTCACCCCTGCTGAGATATTTTTGAAGTTGTTCTTTTTCCTGGGGTAATGACTTGTTTAGTGGAAATGAGGAGCTCAAGTGAAATTCACTGCACATGCTAAAATGTGTGTTTTTAAAAATACTGCTAAAACATGTTTTGGTCCCAGATATTAGGAGTTTGAGGAGCTGGCCCAATATGGCCGCAACTATCTCACCTAAGCGTCAAAAATGGAGATTGTACTTGGGGCTAGATAGTTTCAGAGAGCGAGCGATGTCGGTACCCAGCAAGTTACCGTCATCACTGCTGAGGAAAATTACCAAGCATTGCACTTCCTCAGGCACTATCTTTGCTCTACTCTAGAGAATGAATATATGGCAGAGAGGAGTGCCCTTGCCCTGTGGATCACTCTGAAGATGTGGTTCAAAAAGCTGAAATACACCATTCTGCCCCAAGTAGAGCAAGAATGAGTCCGTTTGAGGTTTGCAGACTTCAAAACGGTTGGTCCGTACAACTCTGTGCTGCATTGCATTTTGATACATTAATTATTCATGAATGATTTTTGTAAGCTCTATGAGAGCATAAACTTTATTCTTTCAGTGGTCGGATGATACACTTATTCATTCATTTACGACGTGTTATGTTCTAAGATATTTATGCATTTATGTAATTATAATTGCTACTTCCTCGCAACATTATTTAATTGAATGCGATATTTTAGAACACGTGTGGCGTCAAATGGAGAAAGTGTGCCTTGGGGACAGTGGCACAACTAATACCATACTAAGCGAGACAAAATATTTCTGGTCCATTCGTAAAAATACAGATAGTATCACAACAACTGCCGGTTTAGATTCTTGTATAATAGGCTCCGGTAGAGACCACAAGTATGCTTCATATGGGTACAACTTTGACCATAGAAAAGTCATTGTTGTACCTCGAATCGACTAGAACACTCCTTAGTTTTAAGGATATTGGTGTAAATTGTTTCCATTTAGAGACCGATGATGAAAATAATAAAGAACACCTACTCATCACGAAGCGCAAGGAAAATGGAAAAAGGGTATAAATGAAACTTCCTTCAGTTGACACTGGGCTATACTGCATTAGAATTGTAGCATCTTCAGTGTACATTGCCTTTAAGATTGTATTTAGAAGTTCTGAATTATTTCGTCTATGGCATGATATACTTGGCCATCCTGGTCTTAGAGTGATGACAAATATAATTTACAACTCTAATGGTCACAATGTTAATGTAAAGAATTTCCCAAATTAAGAAGATTTAGTATGCCCCGCATGCGCCACAAAGAAATTAATCATTAGACCATCCATTTTGAAAGTGAAAAAATGAAAACCTCATTTTTTTAGAATGAATATAAGGGGATATATGTGGTCTTATTCAGCCCTGATCAGGGCCATCTAGGTATGTTATGGTAATGATTGATGCATCCTCAAAATGGTTGTATGTTTCTTTGTTGTCTACAAGAAATCACGCTTTGTAAAGCTGATCTCACATATCATTAGAACTAAAAATAAATTTCTAGATTATCAAGTAAAGTCCAATAGAATGAACAACAACAGATAATTTACTTTGAAGACTTTTGATGATTATTGCATGGCAATGGGGATATCATATGTCCATACCCAAAATGGTTTGATAGAGACATTAATTAAGAGAACTAAATTTATTGTTAGACCGCTATTATAAAGTTGTAACTTACCAACAACATGTTGAGGACCAGCAGTGCTAAACGCTGAAAATCTCATCAATTTTCAACTGTCGGCCTATAACACCCACTCTCCTATGCAACTAGCACAAGGGTCAGCACCAAAAATTTCCCACCTTAGAAGGTTCGGATGTTAGGTATATGTACCTATACCACCACCTCAGCGATCAGCAATGGGCCCACTAAAAGTCAGGAATATATGTCAGCTATGAAACCATATCCATAATAAGGTATTTGAACCCATTACTGGAGATTGTCATATGACTCGATTTGATGATTGCATTTTTACGAAGATCGTTTCCCGAAATTAGGGGAAGGAAATCAACCTCTTGATGGAATGCCAGGAAATTACGTGGCAAGACATGGGAATCTAAGCGCATGACTCGCGTACTAGTGAAGCAAACAGATAGGTCCAAAAAATAATTAATCTGCAAACATTAGCAAATGCCGGATGTGATTTAAAATTTGTGACTGAGTCAAATGTTCCTCCACGTAATACACTGGAGAGGGTTAGAATACCAAGAAATGATGAAGGTATTACCTATTCCCGTCCAAAGGCCTCAGAATAAAACGATGATAAGTCCGGCCCCTCGTGTTCCAAGTAATTGGGGACACTCAGTGAAAAAGTACAAGAAGGACTTGCTATGGAAAACCATTGAAGTACCTCCACAGAATAGGGGAGACAGTTGAGACCTGGCACAAATATGAAATAGAATATTCCAGACTTTAACCTTTCTTTGGAGGAAGCTTCGTGGAGATGTGTGCGCACGTATTGGCACAGGAAAACTAAAGGACCTAGCTCCCGCTACGGGAAATAACGAAGAGTAAATGAAAGCGCAAGAAGAAACACTCAATGACGAAATGGCCATAAACTATGTAAAAACAAAGAAATCTTTGAATGGAACAACTGCCAATGTCGACATTTATCTTGCAAAGAAGATTGCCAAAATGATCGGTCTTGATCCCGAGCCCGCATCGCTCGCCGATTGTAAGGAAAGATTAGATTAGAAAGAATGGCAAAATGAAATCACCACATAATTACTATCTCTAAACAAAAGAGAGGTATTTGAGCCCGTAAGCTTAACTCCTCACCACATACGTCCCGTAGGGCATAAGTGGGTTTTTGTTTGTAAGAAAAATGAAAATAGTGATGTGGTAAGGTACAAAATAAGGCTTGTTGCGCAGAGTTTTACTCAACGACCAAGAGTAGATTTTGATGAAACTTACCCTTTGGTCATGGATAATTACCTTTAGGTACTTAATCTCAATGGCAGTAAACCTGAATTTGAAAAATAAATTAATAGATGTGGTAACAACATACTTATATGAAAACTTAGACTCGAACATTTATATGAAAGTACCAGAAGATATCCCTGTCCTGAATCAAGATAGAGCAAACATGAGCTTATAATATGGAACTCGGAAAATCACTATACGGACTCAAACAGTCTAGCAGGATGTGGTATAATTGCTTAAACGATATACTTAACAAGAGGAGCTACACGAGCAATGAGGAATGTACTTGTGTATTTATATGGAGGTGCTAGGATGGATTATGTATAATCTCGGTATACGTAGATGATCTGAATATTATCGGTACACCAGAGAACACTGAGGAAGCAAGTTCCTATTTGAAATCAGAATTCAAAATGAAATATTTTGGTAAAACCCACTACTGCAGAATGACCCTTTGCTGAACCCCCTCCACTGACGGGCGCACTCTTGCCCGTCGTTGGAGGGTCTCACTGCTGACGGGCACCTAGAGGCTCGTCAGCAGAGGAGTCTGACTGGCTGCAGCGGAAGACCTTCACTGACGGACCCTTAAGCTGCCCGTCAGTGGAGACGCATCCCCGGTGCCATAAATGACGGATCATCTCCACTGACGGGCGGTACTTAAGTGCCCGTCAGCGGAGAGGAAGTCTCCACTGACGGGCAACAACGCGGCCCGTCAGTGGAGATGAACAAATTGTGCTGAGATGGTGTGTTGTTTTCACTGAGGGGCGCTACTTAAGTGCCCGTTAGTGGAGAGGCTATCTCCACTGACGGGCATGTCTATCGTGCCCGTCACTGGTATTTCAGCCCAAAAGCACTGCATCAACAAACATCAATAACTTTTGATCTATAAGTCCAAATAAAGTGATTCTTTTTGCAAAATTTATAAAATGAGTAGATCTAGACAGCAGACAAGTTTCATAATTTTTTGAGTTTCCTGAAATTTATAGTATTTATTTTATTTTTTATTTTTTCTTGGGAGATGCTTGAGTTACAGAGCAATGTATATTCTAACTTTTGTGAAACTGTCTGATATTTTAAACACAGCCTCATGATGTCATCTCATGACTCCATGCCAATTTTTATATTTTTTAGACCATATTTAGAGTTTATATAAAATAAAAAATCATTAAGATGCAAGTAAAGGTTTGAATTTTCTCAAGAAAATATTTAAATTTTTTTATATATATTCTGGATAGGAGCTAAAAAGATACGTAGGTACTTATATATGAATTTTTTTTCCATTTAAAGGCCTTCTTTAAGATACTTGTAGTTTAAATTTGAAATATATCCAATAAATAGCTAGATATTCATTTAATGCCTAGAAAATAGCAAATGATTTCAAAAAAATTCCTAATTTTGACATTACCAATATAATGTAGTATGTTTCATGTATAAAATTTTTGGACCATTTTAGATAAATATTTCGGGAAGGTACTACACATGGTACCTCAAATTAGTATTTCAAAAAATAGAAAATACAAATTATTACATAACAAGATGGAACATCAACAAATATTAGCGTATAATAGTGTAATATCAAGTTGTAGTCCAAATCTCAAGTTCAAATGATGAAGAAACTGTGATGTGTACTTCAATCTTCATACTTTCCCTTTGAGTGCTATGATGCTTCCTTGGAGATGCTTGAGTTACAAAGAAATGTATGGTCCAACTTTTGTGAATTTGTCTGAAATTTTAAACACAGCCTCATGAGGTCATATAATGACCCCATGTCAATTTTCATATTTTTTAGACCATATTTAGATTTTATAAAAAATAAAAAACCAATATGATGCAACTAAAGGTTTGAATTTTCCCAAGGAAATGTTTGAAAATTTTATATATTTTCTGGGTAGGAGCTAAAAACATATATAGGTACTTAGATATAATTTTTTTTCCAGTTATAGGCCTTTTTTAAGATACTTGTAGTTCAAATTTGAATTATATCTAGTAAATAGCTAGATATTCATTTAGTGCCTAAATAATAGCAAATGATTTTAGAAAAATGCCAAAATTTGACATGAACAATGTAATGTAGTATTTTCCATGTAGAAAAAGTTTAGAGCATTTTGAATAAATATTTTTGCAAGGTACTACAAATCTCACATCTCACATTAAGTTCTACCACTGACGGGCAGCTACGGAGCGCCCGTCGGTGGAGACCCCCTACCACTGACGGGCAGCTACGAAGAGCCCGTCGGTGGAGAGCCCCCCACCACTGACGGGCAGCTACGAAGCGCCCGTCGGTGGAGACTCCGCATGTCTATAAGGCAACGGGCGGGACTTGGCGAAAAATTCATCAAGTCCCGCACGTTCTTTCAAACCAGCAGTCCTCCGCGCCGCCGCCCCCCCTCCTCCACACCGTCGCCCGACCGTCCCCCTCCTCCGCGCCGCCGCCCGGCCGCCCCCTCCTCCACGCCGTCGCCCGGCCATCCCCCTCCTCCGCGCAGCCGCCCGGCCGCCCCCTCCTCCACGCCGTCGCCCGGCCGTCCCCCTCCTCCACGCCGCCGCCTGGCCGTCCCCCTCCTCCCCGAGCCCTCCGCCCGGTCGTCGCCCTCCTCCTCCCCGAGCTCTAGTCTTCCTCCTTTCTCTTGCACAGGCTAGCTAAATCTTGTTTGATTGTGGCAAAATCTGCTTACAGATTCATCGATCCCTCTCATACTAACCTCTAGGTTCTTCTCCTCTCTTTCTCTCTCCCTCCCTCTTTTGCATTCACCTATCTATACCTTGTTTATTGTGGCACAGAGTTTAAAACCTTATCATTTTTCCTTTGCAGATCCATAGCAAGAGAGTAGCAAATGGGAACAAAAGGCTATAGGTGCGTACCAATGTTTTTTTTGTTTATTGTGATTTTTTGTGAGCAAAATGTGTACATATTTGTTTCTCTCTTGCTTCTTACGTATCTGAAAAAAATAGAACATTGGTAGGACATGGATGTCAATATAGTTAGTTGATAAATTCTCTACTAACATTGCCGTACATTTTTTTTCACAAACTTGCTGTATATTTTCAATGCCACAAAATCAAGTAGTACTACTTTTGAATTCAAGATCATTACGGCGGCGCGGCAGTAGGATGAAATTGGATGAAATGTGGTTTAATTTTGTACTGATGGTTGTAATGTGTGATAATGTATTATTTTCTGAATTTTATTTTTTTAATCCCTTAAAACCTACTATCGACGGGCCTCTAAATAAAGCCCGTCAGTGGTGACCAAGGCTCTACTGACAGGCCCAGGGCCGGCCCGTCAGTGGTGACCAAGTCTCTGCTGACGGGCCCTGGGCCCGTCAGTGGAGGGCACCCCTCCACTGACATTCCCAGGCTGACGGGCCCCCAGCCCGTCAGTAGAGGGGGTTTCTCGCCCGTCAACAGAGGCCCATACTGCAGTAGTGACCAAATATTTCTTAGGTTTGTAACTTGAGCATGTCCTCAAAGGCATATTAGTGCACCAGTTGACCTACGCTTAGAAAGTAAAAGTCCACCTAGCCCTTGTGTGGTTTAGGATGGATTGAGAGTTAATCTAACCTAAATGTGGTTTTGGTGATTAATGACAAACGGATTTTGTGGACTAACCATTTTTCTTGAGTGTTGGAACATGTATGGGTTAGGTACCACTTTGTAGGGTTACATCAAGAGGATGAACCTACAAGCCAGTGAAGCCCAAGATCAATGATGCATGTGATGATTAGGAGATGGATTCATGTGTTGAAGTCCATCAAATCATGTGAAGCATCAAATGATCAAGAAGTAAATGTCAAGGATCAAGATATGGGTTCAAGGAGTGAACTGTATTGGATTAAGATAAAGTCATAATGTAAGAGTGAAGTTGATCAAGATGAAGAAGTTCACGTGTTGAGCCCAAGATGGTCAAGAGTAGGCTCATGTGTTGAGCCATGGTGATCAAGACATGAAGTTAGGAGCTTAAGAGAAGAACACTAGTGGTGGCTTCATGTGATCAAGTGATGATAAGCAATTGTGTATTGCATTATATGAACTAACCCTATGTGCTATGTGCTATGTGTATGTTGAGGGGTAGGTACCATTCATGGGCAAGCATCGAGAGGCTGATCGTAAGTGCCCATGAGAGGATGGCATCATAAGTCGATGGTCACCACGGCAAGCTCAAGATTGGCATTATGCGAAGACATATGCTTGAGGCTTGCGGGTCCATCAAGTGAAGATGATTTCGAGAGAAAACTTCTGAAAGTGCATCTAGTGCCCCCTAGTGGGTTTTGATGATTAATGACAAATGATTAAGGGATTAATGGTTTACTGAGTGTATACAGGTGTATAGTCCCCAAGGTAATTGGTTTAACCAGTGGATGTCAACCCCTAAAAAGTTAATGATGAAGGAAGACTTGGACCTAGAAGATTAGTGATGATTTTTTAGTGTTTAACATGATCAAAAGATCATTTGAGTCTATAGGACAAGCCGCACTATTAAGAGGGGTAAGATATCTAAACTATAGGAAGAATCTTCATGTGTGCTCAGTCAAATTCTCAGAAGACTTCTTTGAAAATCTCTTTTGAGACACAGACAGTGATTCTCGGTGATACCAGTTTTGAAGAACCGGATGTACTAAAATTGGCCTCTGTTGCTAGGTTTGATGACTTAGTCGTCTCAAGCCTCGAAGAGCTTCAATTACTGCATGACTGGTTTTCAAGCCCGGTGCTGCCGAGAATGGCCTCTGTATCGGAGAGTTAGGGAACCCTGCCGCTTAGGATTTGCCCTAGTTTCATGTTTCAGAAACCGGTGTGTCCGTTCTTGAAGACCGGTGCTTCCGGGATATGCTTCAGTTGTTGTCTTAGACTAAGTCCCATTTATGTTGTCTTCGGTTCTACCGGTTTCATTTCCGGTTGTACCAAGAATCTCTTCTGGACTTAGGTCTTTTTGTGAGTGCTGTGTTACCGAGTTGGTTTCCGGTTTGACCGCATTTCTTCTTATGAGAGAATTTGACCGCGTTTCTTCTTATGAGAGAAGAACGTGTCATTACTTCAAATCTTGGTTTAACCGTTCTTCAAAATCGGTACTACCGGGAATCGCTTCGAGTAGAATCCTTAATCACGGTGTGACCGTGTTCCTTTCGGAACTACCGAGTTTGAGTTGAAAACTTTTGCTGTGTGCATCTGTGTTCCTCAGAATATGACCGTTGTTTGAGACTCGGTGCTTTCGGGTTCGTGTTCCGGTTGTTCCGAGAAAGAATCTTTTCTTCCAACGACTCTTTTCTGAGCTGTGCCTATTTATAGCCCCCGACCCCCTGCAGGCTCGGGAGGACACTTTACGCAAAATACTCCTTCTCTCACACTGTGTGTTCCCCTTCCTCTATTTTGAGAGACGAAAGATTTGAGAGATTTGAGACTTGATTGAGCATACAAGCAAGAACTTCTTCGAGCCTAGTAAGCTTGACTCATTACTCTTGGAGATTTGGCATCTCCTAGCCGGCTAGGCGTCGTTGAGAGCTCCGATTTGTGGATTCGCCTCCTAGATCACCTCAAGATCCACCACGAGTGATTGAGCAAATTCTAAGTGGACTTGGCTCAAGGAGAAGAAGGTGAAGTCTGTGTGACTTCGGAGCTAAGTTCTCAAGCCTCTCCAAATGAGGACGTAGAGTTGTTGCCAACAACTTGAACTTCGGGTTAAATCTTGAGTCTCCTCTCTAGCTCTTTATTTAAGTGTTATTCTTCATTTGAGCTAGATCTAGTTTGTTATCCGTTGCCTCACCTTTAAACCGCTTCACTCTTGTATGCTAAATAACTAATTTGAGTAAAATTTGATAATCTCCTTTTCACCCCCCCTCTAGTATCGACCTCGATCTTTCATCTTCCCCATAAGGATTATGAGGGAGCTATATGAAAAAGACTTTGTAAGGTGACGATGATCAAGGCGATTCTGCTTGGAGCAAGGAAGATGGACATCATCGAGCTCAAGTGGAGTACGCAAGGCAAAGGTATGTCTAGACTAGGTTTTTCTAGTTTGATCGGTCTCAAGGAGTTTGGAGAGAGACCGGATTATAGGTTAGATAGCCGTACTATAAGGAGGGGCTATCGGATGATTAGCTTGTTCACGTCGTGTGTCTAGTGCTCAAGTCTTTGCATATGTTGCATATCGTCGTGTTTCCTTTATGGTGGAGGTGCTAGAACTCGTGTTCTAGTGTGTCCGGAGGTTCCGAGGTGCGAGTGCTTGGAGGCTTCGGGCGTAGTTCGGTGTTGCGTGTGTTGTTGCTAGACTTGGTGTCTAGGTGTGTGCGATCCAACCGACCTAAGTGGTTTGGTTGATCGGCTAGGTTCGTGGACTCCGGGAGGTCCATTTCTGGAGTATATGACCTAAGGCAAGCCCCCAAGGTGTTCCCGGTTGAACCAAGGTGTTCCGGGTTTGTTTTTGAAGTGATCCGGGCTCATCGAGTGCTCCGTGGGAGTTGCTGTCCTGGAAAATCCGGACCCTCCGGGTTAGGGTCCGGGTTGAATCCGGAGGGTCTGGGTTGAACCCGGAGGGTCTGGGCCAGGGTCTGGATGAGGGTCCGGATTGTACAGAAGGTTTCCAGAGTGTCACCCGGAGGGTCCGGGTGAGGGTCCGGATCTGTACTGGATAACCCGGACCTCAACCCAGAGGGTCCGGGTCAAGGGTTCGGATTTTCCAACGGTCACTTTTCTGACCGTTGGTGTGTACCCGGAGGGTCCGGGTCAAATCCGAACAGTCCGGATTTGCCCAGATTCCTCTCCAACGGCTAGTTTTCAAGGTTGGCTATATATAGTCTCCACCTTGGGTTGACTTGGAAGATGAGTTGCTGCATCCATACTTCATTTGTGAGCATCTCTAGTGCTTTTCTCCCTCTCCAAAACCTCAAGTGCATGTGTTGCCATTTGTGAGGAGTGAGGGAAACCTTTGTGCATAAGTTGCACAAGATGTGTGCATAAGTTGCATTGTTGAACGCTCGGCGTCGATTGTGTTTGAGCGAGAGTCCGAGACTCTATTACTCTTGGAGGCCACCGACTCCTAGACGGCTTGATGGTTGTGGCTCGGTGATCTCAAGAAGCTTGTGAGGAGGCCGGGAGATTGTGAAGTGGTTGTGGAGCTCGCCATCTCTGGGAGTGGAGGAAAGATTTGACCATAGTGATCGGGGAGACTCCGGAGAGTTCTCGAGAGGAAGTGGCTTGAAAGAGAGCCCACCTATGATCAAGCGTGATCAGGTCCTCAAACGGAGACGTAGGATATCGGTGGATATCCAAACTCCGGGTCATACATCATTTGTCTCTTATCTCCTTTACTTATCGCATTTCATACTTGCAATACATTACTTGTATATCTCCTATAGAAGTTGAATTGCTTGCTTGTCACCCTAGGATTGCAAACCTTGATATATTAACATAGGTTGGTTATGCTCATATGAAAAACTAGCATATTAGGATTTGAACTTGTGAAAATCCAATTAGTATAATTCCGTATTAGGATTAACTAAATTCGTAAGTGAATTTAAAAAGCCTATTCACCCCCCTCTAGGCGACAACTTAGTTATTAAGGTCCTTTCAATTGGTATCAGAGCAATGTCTCTCTTTTAGGGCTTCACCGCCTAGAGAGTAAAGATGTTGACTAGTATGTTTGTGCACATTGATTCACTTCTACTAGATGGCACAAATTATTTGTTATGGAGAACTAGCATACTTAATAGATTCCGGGCCATGGGTCCACAATTTGAGTAAGTTGTAGATGTGAGTTTTTCTCCTCCAAGTGATTGGGATAATGACCTATCAATTGAGGAAGAGAGAAACCTACATCACAATGCTCAAGCTACTAACACCATATTTGATGCTTTGAGTGTTGAAGTGCTAGAGTCGATTATTCCTCTTGAGGATGCCCACGAGATTTAGATCACCCTTGAAAGGAGGTATTTGTTCAACATTAACGAGGATGATCTTCTTTCGGAGGAGTCAATTGAAGATCGCTCTAGTTCGCCTTCACATCAAGAAGAGCAACCAATTGCCTCCACCTCCGCCTGCATGGACATCACACCATCATCTATTTCACCAACGTACGACAAGGCACAAGGTAATGATATGGTAAGTGACGATAACTTGTGTGATGATGATATTATGCTTAGCTTTGATGATCTATATAGTATAATCAAGAATGCAAAGCTTGTTATTGACAAATTGAAAGAAAATTGTGAACATTGGAAGAATGAGTTTCTTTCAACCAAAAATTCACTAGAAGAATTAACTAGCCCTCATGTGCTACTTGAAATCTCAAATAAAAATCTAACCAATTCTCATGAGGAACTAAAATTAGAACATGAGAAGCTAAAAGATATTTACAATAATCTTTCTCTTGTCAATGCTACCTCTTACTCATCGTTGGGCTTACATACCTCTAGCAACAAAAGTAATACACTTGCAAATGTTGTTAGTTTATGCATACCATCTAGTGCTACATTGCTTATACATAATGATGATATGACAAATTTGCCATATTGCTCAAATTCCATTGCTTATGTTTTCTCTAGTTCTTGTGAGACTAATCTTATAGAGGAAACCAACAACTATATGGCTCATGATCTTGGTGGTAAGCTTATCAAAAGATCAAGAAAGAAAGCTCCACCAAGAAGAAGATAAAAAAGGAGCAAGTCATGCCTTGAGTGTCACAAGCATGGACACTTAGCCATGGAGTGTCCAAACGTTGGACTTGGAGAATCCACTTCTTCCAGTGAAGAATCTTCACACTCCGATGCACCAAAATGCCTCATGGCAAAAGGCACTAAGGTATCCCTCACTAGCAAGTCTGAATGATATTAGTGATCTAGATAATGATGGTGAGGATAACATGCTTGATGCTAAGTTTTTGAGCTCTTTAAAGAAAGATACCCTAAAATCACTCAACTAGTATCAACTATAGAAGCTCAAGAGTCAAACATAAATGAACAATATGAGACTCCAGATAAACAAGAAGACATGCTTATTGATAAAATTAAAGAGCTAAGAGCTTTAACTATTGAGCATGATAAATTAAAAGAATCTCATGATGACTTGACTATTGTTTTTGATGAACTTAAAAGTGATCATGCATCCTTGCTTGAGAAGAACAATGTCATATCTCTAGTGGACTTAGAAAAACAATGTCCCAAATGTAATTCTTTATCTAAGGACATATCTACTAGTGCTTCTAATGATGTTTGTACTACTAACTGTACATCATGTGAAGCATCCATTATGAAGGAAAATGTTGAGCTTAAGGCTCAACTTGCAAAGCTAACTAGTAATCATGGGGAATTACAAAGAAATCATGAAAAACTATTAAGCATACATGAAAACCTTGTAATCTCCCATGATGAACTTAAGTTGGCTCATGAGGCCAAAATTATAAATGTAACATCAACTATGCCTCATGTGGACACTAGCACTATTGTTACTCAAAATGAAATATTGCCATGTGCTAGTCCTAGTAGTTCATCCGTTCCTAATGATGATACATCTTGTGATGAATTGCTTTCCAAACCGTTTTGCTCTAACAAAAATGCTACCATATCCTCTAGTACTCTTGTTGATACTAACATTGTAGAGGAACTAAAAGAGCTCAAGGATCAAGTCAATTCTTTGAAGAATAACTTTTACAAATGCTTCAAGGGCAAAACAACCCTTGATGAGATCCTTAGTGACCCAAGACATCCTCGTGACAAGAGAGAACTCGGATTTAACTCCAACCACAAGAAGTCCATAAACATCAAGAGGAAGGGTCAAGGTCAAGCAACTAAACCGGATCTCACCACTTGCTTCAAGTGCAAGAAGGAGGGACACCATGTGAGAATATGTCCAACAAACAAGAAGCCCTTAAGTGAGAAGCAAAAAGGGAAGCGACCTCAAGTTCAAGTAAAGACACAACAAGTGAGGTCCCAAACAAGTGAACCCCAAGTTGACAAGATCAAAAAGAAGAGGCGGGGAATCACTAAGTGCTACATATGCCATGAAAAGGGACATATGGTTGCATCATGTCCCAAAGGTACCTTTCCTAAGCCTATCATTGTCAATGACCATTACTCGCTTAGGAAGGAGATAAATGGCAATGTGTTTGCCAAATTCATTGGTACTCAAAGTGGTTTGAAAAGGAAAAAGACCATTTGGGTAGCCAAGCCTATTGTGACTAACTTTATAGGACCCAACAAGGTTGGGGACCTAGAAGCTCAAACTTAATCAATAGGTATTCAGGAGGACATTGGGGGCTTGGCTAGAATAATGGATGGAAGTCACCATCATGTGTTTCAACTCAAGCCAAGTGGACAAATTATTCATCAATTGTCCAATGCCTCTCCATGGCGGTAACATGTATCTAAACTCAACTCAATAAAAGTTACTAGCCCCTAGCTTGTGTAGCTAGATTCCTAGCATGTTAGGTTTTGTATCTAGCACGTTTAGGGTTAAGTGCTTCCTAGCATGTATAGGTTGCAATGCACCTCCTTGTGGTAACTTGTATTTTAAATAATTCATAATGAAAATACTTGCCCCTACCATGTGTATGCACCTAGCCTAAGTAAGAATTATGTCTCCAAGCATGATTATATTTTATATCCAATTTGTGTTAGTGATGTATGCTAGGATGCATAAGTGGTGATACTTAGCTTGAGTAGCTTGTATCTACTAACATGATAGTTTTTAGTTAACTAGGCCATGGGATGTGTAGATTTTATACCTTATATGCTTCTACATTGTATATATCATAATATGCTATGTTTTAGATGACTAGCATGAATAAATGGTACGTAATATTATGATAGTTCATAATTGACAAACAAATATTATGATAGTTCATAATTGACAAACATGTATAATTCTCACTCTCAATACATACAAGTAAAATTGTTAAACAATATGCTCAATTTGAGAAACCTAGCATCTCTTGATTGCTTAGTGCATCATGTAGTTGATTGTATAAAGTTGAGCTCCATTTGTCTCTTATTCGATTTTAATTCGCTCTTGTGAAAAATTAATGGAGTATCACATTATGGGGGAGTGTTGTGCTTTGTGCATATAACAATCCTAGAATATATGAAAAATATGAGGAATGCTACTAAGAATCGATATACATGATTATCTAGTCTCTTGGTAGCATGAGAAACTCATCCAAACGTCTATATCGCAAAATATCCAAGTTTTGTCTCTATTTGGATTTCACTGAAATTTGAGGTATTCGATGCTTCTTGTGCTCCTATTACCTCAAAGACTTATTTGGATTATCTCCTAATTTGGATTAACTCCAACTATAGTCTTGTGTGATTATTTGTTGCTAGCCGGAGTTATGAAAAATAAGAATCCTAAGCTAAGTGCTTAAAGTCCAACCTCTTATCTATTCTCTCCTTTCGGAGTGTTTGTTTGGACACTTCGGATGCTGCTCCTTTAGATGAACATTCTTGAAAAGGGTCTTTGCCGAGCAAAATCAAACTAGTCGCCAAAAGTCACAACACAAAAATCCTTGTCAAAGATCTCAGAGGAGATCCGGACCCTAGCCCGGACAGTCTGGCTAGCAGTCCAGATTGCTACTGGACTGCCCGGATGCCAGCCCGGAGTGTCCGGCCGTCCGGAGGGTCCGGGACAAACCCGGAGTATCCGAGTGTCCGGAGCCTTCAGGGTTTCCCGAGACGGTCCGGATATGCAGTGCAGCTCCTGATCTCTTCTTGGTCCGGAGTCTCTAGGCTTTGTGGCTGGAGTATTCTAGCAGCTGCTTTGAGCTATTCTTCAAGCTTTGTGCTTGAATCCTCATCTCAGCCGTTGCTTCTTCTTGTTCCATCTTTTGCCGTGATGATCCTCCTATCTCCCATTTGCTCTCTTTTTCTTCTTTCCTCTTGTTTCCTCCTAGGTGTGCGGTCAAGGGTAGAAGGGATTTCTCTCCTTGCATTTGTTGCCCTTGAGAGAGGAGTCTAGAGAGTTAGGTTTCCTTTGTGGGAATCTTGCTTTATGGGTGTAATGGGGATTAATTATCTCATTGCGTGTATAATTATTTATCTACTTATGTGAGATTAGCTTATCAGTATCCTCTTAAATGTCTATTCATGTGTGCTCTAGTTCTTGTGTGTAAAAAAAAATCTAACTCATGATCATGTGTTGATTTTGAGTTTTGGATATAATTTGGACATCATGTATGCTTCGTGCCATTGTCTTTCAATTAGTATTCTCTTTCAACTAGATTTTTAATTGGTACCATGTCCAAGTTATGTCTCCTTTGGATCTTTGAAGTGTCTTGCATGAATATGCTAATTGTAGATGATGTGCATAAAATTTAATTTCATATTCACATGCACATATTTAGGGGGAGTTTGTCCTATATGTTAAAGTTGTGCTAACTTCATTGTATCTAATTTGTTTGGGGACCAAATTGTACTTAAATAAGTTTTAGGCACATCGGAGATCTATTAGAGGTTTGACTCATCAAGAAGGTGGAGACATCATGTGCTTAATGCAGCCAAATGAGGATGAACAAAGATTTACTACATCACTCCAATATTTCTTCGGTAACTTATATTTCATTTAATGCATGTAGTGAAAAGGGTTTGACCTTATGTAGATCGCATCATAGCATGAAAAATCGCTGCAAAATGTGTTTCTTGCAATACAAAAACTCCCTATTGCAAATATGAGCAACTTAAGAAATAGCATATAATGTGGGATCTCTATAATCATGATGATGATTCATTAATCTCAAATATGTGAAATATGAACATTGCATAACAAATGGCTAAGTTACTCTCACTTGCAATATTGATGCAAATTTAAAAAAGAATATATTTTCTATTGTATCTAAGTCCTTACTCAAAGCATCTCAACTATTGCTATAATTTTCCTTTTCTTGCTAGTTGGGATGTCTAGAATTATAGTTTGAATTATCTTCATACTCCTAATGCTTTCCTCCTTATGGCTCATTTGGAATTTATAAGCTAATGAGAAGTTGGCATGTTGTAATAAGTTAAAATGTTATAATGCCAACATTTTTGCTAAATTTAAATTGAGCTCGATCTATCTTTCCTAATCCAATTATTTCTTGTGCTCTCCTATGTGTACACCTTTCTATATGGATAGATTTCACTCTGTTTATATGCTATGTAGAAATCTATACACATGTGAAAGTTCTCATCCCTCCTTGGTCATTTAATCTTTCTCTCTTCCTTGCTCTCTTGATTATCATCTCTTTGGCACTTTTGTGGTGCTTGACGACAAAGGAGGAGAGAGATTCGACAAAGATATTGGACAAAAGGGGTGCGTTTGAGGGAGAACCTTGCGGAAAAGAAGGAGAAGCTATGGATGTGTTCTGTGGGGAGTAAAAATGAGATAGTGAGAGTAGTTTGTTCCTTAGTGGAACTATTAGCTTATGGGGGAGTAGTGAATTAGGGTTTTGAGTGCCTATATTCTATATTGCACATCCCCAGTTGCACTCATGTATATTGGATGTGTTTTGGACACATATTTGAGTTTGTGAGCTTATTATTGATCTTTATTGGTATTTGTCCAAAATACTTCTTATGGATCATGTGAATGCATATTTTACATCTCTAAAAGCTTAATTGACATATCATATCATCTTCATGCATTTCATGGATCCAAAATATAGTGTGACCTCCTCAAATTGTTTGTAAGTGGATATATGCATTTGATTTCACTAAAATTATGAGAAATGCATGGATGAAGGAGGAGTTCATACTATATTTCGTGTTACACTTGTAGTGATCTTAAATCAAGTAAGATTACCTCATTCACATGGATCATTGCTAGTGGAACACATCCCCGAGTATATGCCGCACTTGTTTGTCATATACCTTTGTCATATATTAAAAAAATTATTATGAATATCTTTGTCAGTGGGTTTGTCATCAATCACAAAAAAGGGGGAGATTAAAAGTCCACCTAGCCCTGTGTGGTTTAGGATGGATTGAGAGTTAATCTACCCTAAGTGTGGTTATGGTGATTAATGACAAACGAATTTTGTACACTAACCATTTTCCTTGAGTGTTGGAACATGTATGGGTTAGGTACCACTTTGTAGGGTTACATCAAGAGGATGAACCTACAAGCCGGTGAAGCCCAAGATCAATGATGCATGTGATGATTAGGAGATGGATTCATGTGTTGAAGTCCATCAAGTCATGTGAAGCATCAAGTGATCAAGAAGTAAACTTCAAAGATCAAGATATGGGTTCAAGAAGTGAACCGCATTGGATTAAGATAAAGTCATAATGTAAGTGTGAAGTTGATCAAGATGAAGAAGTTCACGTGTTGAACCCAAGATGGTCAAGAGTAGGCTCATGTGTTGAGCCATGGTGATCAAGACATGAAGTTAGGAACTTAAGAGAAGAACACTAGTGGTGGCTTCATGTGATCAAATGACGGTAATTAATTGTGTATTGCATTATATATATGAACTAACCCTATGTGCTATGTGTATGTTGAGGGTTAGGTACCATCCATGGGCAAGCATCGAGAGGCTGATCGTAAGTGCCCATGAGAAGATGGCATCATAAGTCGATGGTCATCACGGCAAGCTCAAGATTGGCATCATGCGAAGACATATGCTTGAGGCTTGCGGGTCCATCAAGTGAAGATGATTTCGAAAGAAAACTTCCCGATAAGGATTATGAGGGAGCTATATGAAGAAGACTTCATAAGGTGACGATGATTAAGGCATTTCCGCTTGGAGCAAGGAAGATGGACATCATCGAGCTCAAGTGGAATACGCAAGGCAAATGTATGTCTAGACTAGGTTTTTCTAGTTTGGCTGGTCTCAAGGAGTTTAGAGAGAGACCGGATTATAGGTTAGATAGCCGTACTATAAGGAGGGGCTATCGGATGATTAGCTTGTTCACGTCGTGTGTCTAGTGCTCAAGTCTTTGCATATGTTGCATATCGTCGTGTTTCCTTTATGGTGGAGGTGCTAGAACTCGTGTTCTAGTGTGTCCGGAGGTTCCGAGGTGCGAGTGCTTGGAGGCTTCGGGCGTAGTTCGGTGTTGCGTGTGTTGTTGCTAGACTTGGTGTCTAGGTGTGTGCGATCCAACTGACCTAAGTGGTTTGGTTGATCGGCTAGGTTCGTGGACTCCGGGAGGTTCATTTCCGGAGTATATGACCTAAGGCAAGCCACCAAGGTGTTCCGGGTTGAACCAAGGTGTCCTGGGTTTGTTCGGAAGTGATCCAGGCTCATCGAGTGCTCCGTGGGAGTTGCTGTCCTGGAAAATCCGGACCCTCCGGGCTAAGGTCCGGGCCAGGGTCCGGGTTGAACCCGGAGGGTCCGGGTCAAGGTCCAGATGAGGGTCCAGGTTGTACAGAAGGTTTTCGGAGTATCACCCGGAGGTCCGGGTGAGGGTCCGGATCTGTCTGGACAACCCGGACCTCAACCCGGAGGGTCCGGGTCAAGGGTTCGGATTTTCCAACGGTTACTTTTCTGACCGTTGGTGTGTACCCGGAGGGTCCGGGTCAAATCCGGACAGTCCGGATTTGCCCAGATTCCTCTCCAACGGCTAGTTTTCAAGATTGGCTATATATAGTCTCCACCTTGGGTTGGCTTGGAAGATGAGTTGCTGCATCCATACTCGTTTGTGAGCATCTCTAGTGCTTTTCTCTCTCTCCAAAGCCTCAAGTGCATGTGTTGTCATTTGTGAGGAGTGAGGGAAACCTTTGTACATAAGTTACATTGTTGAACACTCGGCGTCGATTGTGTTTGAGCGAGAGTCTGAGACTCTATTACTCTTGATATATTAACATAGAGTGGTTATGCTCATATGAAAAACTAGCATATTAGGATTTGAGCTTGTGAAAATCCAATTAGTATAATTCCACATTAGGATTAAACTAAATCCATAAGTGAATTTAAAAAGCCTATTCACCCCCTCTAGGCGACATCTTAGTTATTAAGGTCCTTTAAGAAAGTGTTCGAAAGATTTAGCTTTGAAAAGCAATAGCTTTCAAAAGTTCATATGATTGGAAGGTCCTTACCACAAGACAAGGATCCATACAAACCTAGAGAAGAGGGACATGAAGCTTTGAGGCCAAATTTCACATATCTAAGTGTAATAGGAGCACTTATGTATCTTGCAAATTGCACGAGGCCGTACATTGCATTCGCTGTGAATTTGTTGGCAAGACATAGTTCTGAACCTACCAAACAACATTGGAAGGGCATCACGGACATACTTCGCTATATCCAAGGAACCAATTATCTCGGCTTGTTCTATATAAAGAACCAAGACTTGCCCATGATAGGACATGCCGATGTTGGGTATCTTTCGGACTCACATATAGCCAAGTCACGGACTGGGTATATTTTTCTTATGTGGCAGGACTGTAGTCTCCTAGAAATCGTCTAAGCAAAGTCTTGTATCGATTTCGACGAATCACTTAAAAATTATTGCACTATATGAAACCTCACGAGAATGTGTTTAGCTTGATAGATGATCAACTATGTACATAAGTCATGTGGACTGTACACCATATAAACCCCTACCATTATCGATGAAGATAATGCGGCTTGTGTTGTATAAGTACATATAAGTTATGTGAAGAGCAATCTCACTAAGTATATTAACCCCAAGTTTTTTTATGCTCATAAATTGCAAAAGATATATTAAATAAAAATATTCCATGTTTAAGTCATGTGAAAATCTCATAGATTTATTTACGTGAAATCAGTCTTTATATCATAAGGTATTATTAATTTAAAAGTAGTCGACTTTTTTTTCTAGCGAGAAGGGGCAAGAAGCCTTGATTTTGGTTTAAACGGTACTTGTTGCAGGATTAATTCCCCCGAGGTTAAACCAAGAACCTTCAAAAGTAACAAAAAGCATGTAAGAAAAAACAACAAAGTTCTTTTAAAAAAACTATGGTGCCGCTAGTGCCACAGTCTTATATGGCACTGTTCATTAAAATTGTACGTTGCGCACTTTAAAGATTCGGATTTGTGTTGTAGATGTACAAAATTTCAGTGAAGAACCCTGGAACCTTAAATAAATTTGAAAATTCATACTTCATCATACAATGTATATCTACGATTTTTTTCTGGAAAATTGTAAAAAGTGCAGTAAAATTTCTAAGCATGGTGCCGTATAATTTATGTGGCACGAGTACCGTAGGATTTTTGACCACAAAGTTATTGATGGTGACAACAGATCAACTCCAATCCTGACCAATCCTGTGAAGAACCCTCGAACCCTTTTTTCGCCGCAAGCCGAGAAGACGATGGAAGATCATCGGCAGAGCCTTCACTAGTTTTGCAGGAACCAGATCCAGCACCTCATCCACTGGATTGAAGCTGGAGACCAGGGAAGCAACAATACCCGTCAAAGACGTTGAAGATGCCAAGAGCTTTTTCTGCAACAAGGCTCTAGACTGATGAAAGACCATCAACCGGGACAACTAAGGACACGAGCCGAGCCGAGCTGGCTCGCAGCTCGGCTCGCGCTAGCTCACGAAATCACGAGCCGAGCCAGGCTCGGCTCGGTACGTGTGACGAGCTCAAAACTGGGCTCGGCTCGGGCTCGAGCCGGCTCGACGTAGCTCGCGAGCTGGCCCAGTTAAGCCTCCTCAACACCCGACCCGTGCGCGCACGCCAGCCTTACTCGTCCCCAATCCTCACCTGCGCACGCCTAGGGTTCGGCGGAGCTGCTACCGCCGCCGCCACGCCGCCCCGCGCCCCCGCGAGTCCACCGCTGCCGGCCGTGCCGCCCCGTTCGCCGACTCCACCGCCCAGTCCACCGACTCCGGCGCCCATCTGTCCGCCGCCCGCCGGGCGCCGTCCACTAGTCCGCCAGCTCCACCGCGGCCCAGTCCGCCGACTCCACCGCCCCCGGTCGCTAGTCTACCGGCCACGCCGCCCCGTTCGCCCCGGCAGCAGATGGCGTTTCAAGTGATCTTCACCACCGTCCGTATCGGCGACGGACACGTGCACGCCTACTCGTACTACTCCACAGGGGGGGAGCTGGAGCGCACCCATCGAGTGCTACCGGGCGTCCAACCTCACCAGGTGCGGGCCGCGAGCCGGTGTCAAGCATCCTCATCATTTGCAAATGGATCCGACTTCAGTGCATTCATAATGCGGTTCATGTATTCTTTTGCAAGCTTCAATGAAGCTGCCTTTAGCTGTTAAGACAGCAAGAGGATACTTCATTCATAATTTGTCTAGATGATCTAAAAAAATTCACAATATGTCTATCAAACATGAATCTAAAACTGAGGACAAAGTTGGTTTGTCGAGTTCAAGATGAGTTTGTAAAATGCAGTTAACTATCTCTTCTCTATTGTTATCAAACTGAGGGCAAAGCTGGGAATTAGAAGTTTGGAACTACATAGTACATACTTGGCATATGATTCCGGGGTCAAGCATCCAATTCCATGGGATCATAAGATCCTTGTATCTTCCACTTGCACTGTCCCTTATTTTTTCATTATTGTGAATGCCCTGTTCAATTCTACGAGGGAAAGTATGAATCATGTTACATTGTTGAAAATTTAGGAATGCAACAATTCCTTCTTTTATTAAATGCATTCTACTCATCTACTCACTTGTCCTGTAGGGCTTGCATGCGTTTGAGAGCCAAGACTTTTACTTTTACTTTTACTTTTACTTGTTAAGTCTTCTGACCCTGATTTAGTTCCAAGACTTCCTAATTTCTATTAGAATTTGTATTGGATATTACTAACATGTGAGTTATTGTAAAGCTCTTAATTATCGATATTATATATCATGTAGTTTGCGTTAATAGTGATAGGCACTATGTGCATCATTTTGACAGCGTCTTGGTGTTGGTCTAGCTGAAAAAGTAGGCACATTGACCCGGAGCGGCAACGACCTAGTGAGGCATCGCGGGCACTCACGCATGGAGGAAAGAGGGGCACCGCTGGCAGCCATGTTATGCACGCCACGAAGGTCGGTGCAATGCGTCTACCTAGCGATTCACCTTTTGACACAACAGCGTCTCCTGCCCCACGGATGGTAGAGCTATTTTTTTTCTTTTTTGTATGTGATTACGATGTTATCTTTTATCTTTTATTTTTAATTTTCAATTGTAATATGATTACAGTATAAAGCAATTGTTGTAATATGATTACAATGTTTGATATGATTACAATGTTTGATTTTATTTTTATTTCCAATTGTTGTAATATGATTACGGTATAAGGCAATTGTTGTAATATGATTACGATATAAGGCAATTGCTGCAATATGATTATGATGTTTGCTTTTATCTTTTATTTTTAATTTTCAGTTGCTGTAATATGATTACGATATAAGTTAATTGTTGTAATATGATTACAATATTTGCTTTTATTTTTTATTTCTAGCCGATATATGAGCAGGATGAAGAAGAAAATTCATATGATAGGAATGACACCATGTCTGAAGAGGGCATGGGAGATGCTTATGCTCCAGAGGTAGAGGGAAAATATATTGATGTTTTTGATGATGGGAATTCCGGAGAAGCTAATTGTTCAGTACCGGCAAGAGGAAGAAAACGGCAAAGAGGGGTGAAGGTTGGGCCAAAGGTTGCCGTTCAGGTTTAGTTGAGCAGTAAGCAGACTTCAGAGGTTTGGAACTTTTTTGAGAAGGTCCCATTGCCATCCACGAAGGAGAAAGGTGTGATGATACTGAAGGCCCGGTGTTTGTTCTGCAAGAAATTGTACTCATACACACAAGGAGGTTGTACTTCTCATCTTGGGAGGCACAAGAGGGCATGCGCGACATACAAGAACGTGATGACAAAGAAGGATAATCAAGCTATTCTGAATTTTGCTCCATCAAGTGCAGGTGATTCTGGGATTCCTGTTGTGCATTCTCCTAGTGAGTATAGTCATGAGCAAACTCGAAAATTACTTGCTAAGATGATCATAGTTCATGAGTATCCATTTAGAATGGTAGAGCACACATGGTTCAACATCTTGATGAAATACTTAAATCCTTCTTATCAGTTTATTGGTAGAAAAACCATAAGAAGTGAATGTCTCAAGGTTTTTGATTCTGAGAGAGAAATACTTATGAAGAGCCTTAAAGGTGTAGACAGCATAGCTTTAACCACTGATTTATGGACATCCAACCAAACACTTTCCTATATGTGTTTAGTTGCACATTATGTTGATAAAGATTGGAATATGCAATGTCGTGTGCTGAATTTCATTGAGTTAGACCCTCCGCATACTGGTCATGTGATATCTCAAGCTATATTTGAGTGTGTGGCTGCATGGAAGATAGAGGACAAGATCATCTCAATTACTCTAGATAATGCATCCAACAATGATGTAGCCGTCCGGGCTTTGAAGGCTAAGTTTGCTGCTAGAGGCTCACATTGTTTCATTGCAAAATATTTTCATGTTCGTTGTTGTGCTCATATTATTAATTTGGTAGTGAATGATGGGATAACAAGTATATCACATTTGATAACCAATGTCAGAGAATCTGTGAAGTACATAAAGAAGTCTCCATCTCGCTTGCACAAGTTTGTTGAAATTTGCAGATCTCTTGCATTGACCATTGGAGAAGGATTAAAACTTGATGTGTCCACGAGGTGGAATTCCACATATTATATGTTAAAAACATGCATTACTTACAAGGAAGCATTAGTGTCATATGCTGATTCAGATGCAAACTATAGATGGGAGCCCACATGGGAGGAATGGGCAATGTTTCAAACTATTCAACCAATACTTGCATCTTTAGCAGAAGTCACTACTGCATTTTCAGCTTCCACATATCTCATTTCAAATATCTTTTATCCTCATATTATCAATGTCAAGATTGCATTAAGAGCTGCTTGTGCTTCTAGTAATGAGCATTTGAAGACTATGGGCTCTGCAATGATGGAAAAGTTTAACAAGTATTGGGAGGAAAAGAATAATGTCATGGTGATTGCAACTATTCTTGACCCAAGGTACAAGCTTAAATATATTGAGTGTGGTTTTAAGAAGATTTATGAACCGCAGAAGGCTATGGTTGAGTATGAGGATGTCAAGAATGAATTAGAGAAGCTATATGAGAAGTACGAGATGGACCATAGACATGAGAAGGCGGCTTTTCAAAAATCTGGTGCATCATCATCTTCCATTGTGGATACAAGTAGCTCTTTACCCTCTAGCTCAAGCGAGTTTCAATCTTTCTTGTTTTCATCTTCTATGGAGCCATCAAAGAGTGAGCTTCTCATATATCTAGATGAGAAGAATGAGAGCTTGGCAAACAAATATTTTAATTTGCTTGAGTGGTGGAAGTTAAATGCACATAGATACCCAGTAGTATCAAAGATGGCAAAAAACTTCTTAACTATACCAGTTACCTCCGTGTCTTCAGAGTTCACTTTTAGCACCGGGGGGTAGAGTTCTAGATGACTATCGGAGTTCTCTACGGCCGGCTATGGTGGAGGCATTGGTGTGTGCTTCTAGCTGGATTAGAGGTGCACATAATGACAATAAAGTTGTTATGTCAGTGGTATATTTATTACTATTATAATTTATTTTATATTATTACTGTTATCTTTTATCTATATCATGTATAACTCGATTATATGAATTTATTTAGGAAGAAGATGATGAGGATGATGTCGAGCTCATTCTATTTCCACAAAGCGTTGTGGAGAGCAACTAGTAGGTGCTATAATGCTAATACTACAAAGTTCACATATAGAATGTTTCAAATACAAAATGCATATAATTGATGTATCATTCTTTTATTTGACATGTAGGATTAAATTGTTCCATCTCTTCGATTTGGATTTTGGAAGAATGGAGAACGAAGAATAAGAATAGAGCTTCATATTGATGGTCGCATGACAGGATGTCATTTTGTGTTTTTGGATGTTGAATTATTCGTGTTGAGACTTGAGAGTTTGAGATTTTACATTTGATAACTTATTGGACATGGACTTGGTGCATGTTTGAATGTTATTGTAGACAACTTGAGACTTATTAATATATTGATTGCATCACTTTTTATCTTCTATGTGCTTGTTTATTGTATAATTGTTCAATATATGTATGTGGATTGTTAGTTTATTAGCAAAGGTCATGCCCAAATTTTTTTATGCAACGAGCCCAAACGAGCCTCCGAGCGGCTCGCGAGCTTTTTGGCTCGGCTCGCCGAGCTTTACGAGCCGAGGAGGAGGCTCGGGCTCGGCTCATTGCACCTCCGAGCCGAGCCGAGCCTGAGCCGAGCCTCGCCGGGCCCGAGCCGAGCTACGAGTCTCGAGCTTTATGTCGAGCTTTATATCATAAGGTATTATTAATTTAAAAGTAGTTGACTTTTTTTTTCTAGCGAGAAGGGGCAAGAAGCCTTGATTTTGGTTTAAACGGTACTTGTTGCAGGATTAATTCCCCCGAGGTTAAACCAAGAACCTTCAAAAGTAACAAAAAGCATGTAAGAAAAAACAACAAAGTTCTTTTAAAAAAACTATGGTGCCGCTAGTGCCACAGTCTTATATGGCACTGTTCGTTAAAATTGTACGTTGCGCACTTTAAAGATTCGGATTTGTGTTGTAGATGTACAAAATTTCAGTGAAGAACCCTGGAACCTTAAATAAATTTGAAAATTCATAATTCATCATACAATGTATATCTACGATTTTTTTTCTGGAAAATTGTAAAAAGTGCAGTAAAATTTCTAAGCATGGTGCCGTATAATTTATGTGGCACGAGTACCGTAGGATTTTTGACCACAAAGTTATTGATGGTGACAACAGATCAACTCTAATCCTGACCAATCCTGTGAACCCTCGAACCCTTTTTTCGCCGCAAGCCGAGAAGACGATGGAAGATCATCGGCAGAGCCTTCACTAGTTTTGCAGGAACCAGATCCAGCACCTCATCCACTGGATTGAAGCTGGAGACCAGGGAAGCAACAATACCCGTCAAAGACGTTGAAGATGCCAAGAGCTTTTTCTGCAACAAGGCTCTAGACTGATGAAAGACCATCAACCGGGACAACTTGGTAAGACGACAAATTCAGCATCGCCGGTAGCCTAAGGTAGATCCGGCGACACAGAAGCAACATTTCACACAGGAGCAGCACACCGAACATCTCAAAATAAGGGAAAGCTCACCCTCATGGTTGGTTCCGGATCATCCGGACCTACGATAAACATGCCTCCCTAATTCCTTCCGGCACCGAGATCACGAGCAGGCATCACGTCGGTGCTGAGCAATAATAATGAGGAAGCTTATTTGATCTGCCACCGGGCGACACGGAGACGGTAGAAACCCTAACAAGCACAAATATGTACGCTAACTGCCCTAAAGAGACAGGTCTCCCTCTCCCGACGTCGGAGTCAGGGGGTTTAGGCGGAGGAGTGGTAGTTTAGCTCAAATGCATCTCGGTCGCCCCCAATCCTAATAGACCCAAGTTGTATGCGTGTGACGAGGCACAACAACAACGATGTAGATCGGGTGTGACCACAGGGCCACAGTGTAGCTCGGCCAGACAAGCTAGCGGTGGACCTATGGTCGTGGCAGTGGCAAAAGGCGGGAAAGCAGGGAACTCGCTCGAGCGCCGGCCCGGCCAAGGCCGTGGTGTTCGCGAGGTTGGTGAATTGTGATAGTGGCTCGACATACTAAGGGTGATATTATGTTTTGTTAGCTCGTAATAACACGTTGCCACTTCGCTAGTAGCATAAAGAGCTGATACAATTGTCCACAGACATCCAGCAGATGCTAAACAGGAATCATCGTTTCCGAGGTTTCCAAGGATTTAGTGAATCTTGAGTTAGTTAAAGGACGAACTAGTTGGTAGAATATATCTGGCGATTTAACTATTTAAATAGTTGTGAAAATAATGCCTAAATGCATAGTCGTAAATAACAGCGCATCTGGTGTAGTGGTATCATAGTACCCTCCCACGGTACTGACCAGGGTTCGATTCCCTGGATGCGCATTTTGGTGTTGTTTTTATATTTTGCTCTCCTGGCGATTTGGTGTTTAAGAAAAAACCCACTTCTTCCTTTCTTCTACACAAGTTCATCATGTTTTTTTGGGTGTTTGCATAACTGGCATCCTCATGTGCTTGCATGAATTTTGTTTTCATGTCCATCTTTCCGAAATCTTCGGATCGAAATCTTCGTGATTCTGATCCGCTTCAACAGAGTATCAGGCAACATACGCCACGGAAAACTGAACCGCAAGTCAGCACGGCAATGAGCCTGCTATTTAGTCCGTGCATCACGTAAACACAACCTCACATAATACCCTGACCATATAAACTCGAGCGACCAAAACATAAGGCAGCAAAAGTTACATACCGTCTCGTTGACCTCTCGTGAATGTTTTGAGCCTTCTTTACCATTCCTATTCCCAAACATGCATATAGTAAACTGGGTAACAATTGAGCAACTCAAAATAACACACCAACTTATTACAGCTACGAAACATAATACATCTGCAAGTGAACTTTATGTGTTAGCAGTCCGTCGTCATCATTTACAAGGAATAGAAATGAGCCTGGCTCTGTGTATCCCAGAAGGCCGCACGATCTTAAGGCAGACATGCTGGTTCCTGCTGTGCACTATTCTCTCAAGAAGCCTCTTTTCACGCATAGCACACGACAACGGGGCAGCTGTACAACTGGTGTGGATCCAGTCATGGCACAAGATCCACTTTCATTACCCTGTAAGGTAGCGATCCAGTCGAAAACCATGTGTTGGATAGTGCGGAAGAGGCAGCATCTCATGCTGGTGCTTTAGTCTGTAGAGAATGCTCCTTCACAGTACCTTAGAGAGGAATGCAAGTATTAACAAGGTTAGATGCAGTTCAAGGTCTATCATGCTTTGGCCACATGGGAACAATAAAATACCAACTCAGTAGAAGCAATACGTAATCAGAGGAGATGACATAGTGGGGTCAGGTAAGATATGTTTCTGCTTTCTGCCCTCTAATTAAGGCACTAAACATCGTGGTAAAAAAATGTATGTAACGTGTAAAAAGGTAAAAACAAAACTTAACGATTCCATGAGTACCATTCAAATACAAGTGAAGGTTTGCCAGTTGCTCAAACAGAAGGCGTTTAAAAAGAGGAGCATATTCTTTCAACAGGCATTTAAAACAGAAGGTCTATGTAACCCTATTTTGGGGAAATAAAAGAGGAGCATATTCTTTCCTCAGGCATTATAGTACAATCAATCAAATTTTCATCTTTCATCAGGCATTAAAGTACAATCAACCAAATTTTCTAATTGCCAGTGAAAGGCTTGTGAAATTGAAATTAGCCACCACATAGCAAAAGGTTACCTGTTGCTAAATTTCTCAACAGCTGTAGATGCATAAAGAAGTGTTTCGCCGCCCTTCTCTAAAGCCATATAGAGTTCTCTTCCTCGAGTAATTTTAGCAATAACCCATGCATTATTTTTTGCTCTGATGCATACTTCAAAATCCTTGTCATGGGTAGGGTCACTCCTCTTAGCTCTTGACTTCTCTAAATCTATTTCTTCTCTTAGCCTATTGAGGGCAAGTAGAGAATCCTGCAAAATTTCAGCACACTAGGCAAATCAATCTAAAGGACAACACAACCTTGAAAAAATGTTGAACCTACTAGTGTATGAAAACGTAACATCGTCAATCCCCATGACTTATGGCTTACCAGTGTAGGGAAATGGACATATGTTTCCCAAATGAATGAATGGTCAAGAGAAGAATGAACTGTTATGAAGTAATTTACTCAATGCGAATGAACAAACCTTTGACAGGGTGGTGACTTTCCCAGGTGGGGAAGCTCTTGATACTTTTCTGTCTGGATCAACAAGTAAGTAACGATATCCACCAACATGATAGGCATTTTCTCCGCCCCATCCACGTGATAGTTTTTGTTCAACAGTGACAATGTTCTGTGATGCCTGCAAGTCGATCAAATTATTGAGCATGCATTCATGTCCATATTCATCATAAAAAATACCGCGAAAGGTGTGCTGATTTTTTTTCCACAAGGTAGTATATTTTAGGTCAACTCTGAATCAGGAAATTCAGAAAAGGATGAAAGTAATGCAAAGATCACACACATTTTCAAAAAGATTTCTCTTCACATGAGCAATACCCTCTTCTCCATTTATTAGTGAGGAAGCTGGAATCAGCAGTAAGATAGTAAGGTTCTTGTGCTGATAAACACATAGATACATGCGCTCATCTGCCTGCTGGAACCACAGTACTGGAGTCAAAGGTACAGCACCACGAACTTGTGTAGTTGCAAAGTCAGCACCAACAAAACCATCCTTTCCCTTAGAAAATTTCTCACGCTGGAGAGGCCTGAAATTATGATGCATCTGATTTTGTCCACCAGGAGAAGTATCACGAGATCGACTATGAAACCTTTCTGCTCCAGCTACTCCATTTGACGAACTTGAAGTGGGACCAGCATTAACATAACTCCCTTTCCGCAAATAGGACCATGATTTTGCATTGGAAGATAAAGCACGAGGAGTCAACCTCAGGATAGCATATGTACATAGGTTTAATGTATCATCCTACAACAGAAACAAAACAAAACTTAGAATCGTTAAACACAAGCAAACCACATGCAATGAAGCCAATAAAAATCCAACAGAAGTAGTGATTGTAGGGAGATCATACCGGGGGAAGTGTCGTAGACACCAAGAGGTCCTCAAATAATACAATTGATTGGCAGGTTATGTTTCCAAGACATGATCCAAGAACTGTAGCGAGTGACTGAAATACTACAACATCAATGGTTGAAATAAATGTAATAAATCTATAGAAGTATTTCAATCAACATGTTTCTAGATACTACAGCAATGCACAACATCTATACACTACTGTTGCAGGTTAATCTGAAAGTGCAATATTGTGATTGGATTGGTTCTGAAAAAAAACACTCACAAAGGAAGCTTCTACATACTTATTCAGAACGACTGCCACAAGCCTAAAATGAGAGCAACCATTTTTTCTTACGGATAATGCTAATGCACAGCAAAGGAATATTTCAACAACACCCCACTCCAAAAAGCACACTATATTCAAAAACCAGCCAAGAAGTCATGTTAACAAATTGCATAGAACATAATCTATGAAGTATGCAGTAGAACTAAAGTATAGCTTTTCAGTGAAACCAGCTGGTAACATGAAGTAAGGAACAGGATAATTACCACAAAAAAAAAGACGATCAGTTTAGGGATACATAATAACTTCATTGAGTTAACCCAAGTTATGACTAGTGCGCACTAACCAGTTCCTCACCAAGGAACCAGATACCTGTCCATGTCAAGAAATAGGTGTTCAGTAGGCAGTGCACCAACTACCTCAGACAAGAAACTGGTCTGGCGCAGGGTTTGCAAACCAGACTACAACTCTGGACAAGATATGAGTGACCAAATTGCATGCAATAAGCAGCAAGATTTTCCATACAAAAATAACGGTAAAAGGGGACTCAGTATCATGGAAATGCTTTCAAATTATCAGGCCTGAGGAGGGAGTAAGAGACAGTTGTTTCTTCTATTGACAAATACAATTAAGATGGTCTTTCTGTAACCAAGAAAAAACACATAAGATTTCAAAGCTATACAAACTACCTGGACTTCAAGTGCCACTTCTCGTGAGACTGTTAGCATTTGGACTGTTCCCCACTCCTTTAGACTGTCACGGTAGGTCGGCAATTGTAGCTTCTTGCCAACACTAAAATCTGCTCCAGAACATATAGTAGCAGATATATATGGACTTAGTTTAGCTAATAAATTCACAAATACTATCATTATTTCTTTTAGAAAAGGGTTCAATTTGGTTCATCCTACTGCACCTTGCAATATATCATGTCAAAATAGGAAGTAATTATGATGACAACAGCATAATGGAGAACCAAACCTACCGCTTAAATAATCTGTGACAAATGTGTGGAGGTGACTGCGGGCAAGTTCCGCACTGGGTTGTCTGTCAAGTAAAGTTCGGATTGGTCCATGAAACATTGTGAAAAGTGAATGAGATTCTTTAAGTATTCCTTGCAATGCACCACAACGCCAATCTGATTCACTGTCCTTAGTTTTCTCCACCACCTAAATATTAAATTGGATGTTAACAATTTGAGCAGTAAAGAAAGGAAAGAATCATTTGAGTTATTGTTGTGCCGAGGATGTAAATCCAAATTTCATGTTAACAATTTGAGCAGTAAAGAAAGGAAAGAATCATTCGAGTTATTGTTGTGCCAAGGATGTAAATCCAAATTTGCAAGGAAAAGAACACAGGTGAAAGAACAAAGTCCCATGTTCATCAACTAAAGATCAAATGTCCACAATAAATGTATTCATTTAATCTGGAACATGTAAAAATGCTCAACTACATTTACATTGTTATACAACATGACATAAAAGGGAAGTTTTGGTTCCAGCGTAGAATATTCTCTTAACCCTAAAAATGAATATATCCAGATTTCCCGATAAGTACCATTTAATGGTAACAACCGCCAGCTAGTCATCATTATTCTATATCAATTATGAGCTTTTACATTCTGCTGGTAAATGAAAAGAACAATGTCATCAAGAAGCAGACTAAATTGACAAGGAAGCAGTTTGCTCGGACAAAGTCGAACTAGAACAGATACATGAAGTGATACTTCATCACAGCCAAAGATTATAGAAACCCAAATGCAACTATAATGTAGTGAACAGCCATTACCAGAACCATCCAAATATCTGGCTCAGCTTGGTAAAAAACGTGGGAGTGTTTATCTGATCCTATCACCTCACAATCATCTTCAGGAGAAAATATTCTGCACATAACTAACATCAGAGAGATGAAATGGCTGAACACGCAAAGTAAGGCAAGACATGAATTAGCACAAGTAAAGGATCAAGAATTGGTTGGAGAATTGTTTGGGATGTAAAGCATTAGAAAAGACTAGAGAAATACATATTGTAACCATAGACGGATTACTGCCTATAAAGAGCTCCCATCTTCAGGCCTTTTATGGATCCATGTTAGTCTGTATGTTTACAATTGTCCAGAGATCTAATGGAATATGTGAATTCTCGACAAAAAAAGGCACTCTAAAGAAGTTACTTTGATCTTTGAACACTGAAGAAATGTGCACAATGGGCAGAAAATCAACACTCTAAAGAAGTTCTTGGTTGAAAAATCTAAGCAGGAGACCATGCCACCAAATTCGTTAACCTTAGATTTCAATTGCATTAGGTACTGATCTGTCACAGCACGAAGCTTAGTGAAAATTGTGCCTAATTAAGTTTCGGGAGCATCATGGTAGCACTTATTACCTCGCCAGATTAGATTGTATGAAGTATAACAGACAACTCGTTGAAGCAAAGTTGTCGATGTTATCAAAACAAGACTGTTAGCTGTAATGATAACTGGTAAGGTCAACTAAATGTACAGCTTCCGTTTCTGCGAGAAATCATACGGCGGAACGAGATGCAAACCTTGTGAAAGTAATGATCCCTTCGCAGAGTCCAATGACGGAGAGCTGGAGCAGGATGGGGCAGTCGGCGGGGTGGAAGAAGAGGATCTTGTCGAGCTCCTGCCCCTCCTGCTGCCCCCTGCGGAGGTCGAAGACGCACAGCTGCACCCCGTCAGTCGCGGCGGCCGACGACAACCCCATCCGGACCGAAACTACTGAAGAACCACCGGCGCGACCGGCAGCTCCAAGCGACTCCGACCTAGCGGTGGAATCGCGCAGCCGGAGCTAACGTGACGCGGAATCGTTGGACGCTCGGTCCCGGGAGATAGAGATCCAGCGAGCTAGCGCCCCCCGGCGGCGGCCGGGAGAGGGGAAGGGAGGGTGTGGACAGGTGGCTGGGATCGGCGACTGTGCGGTGCGGACAGGTGGGTGCGGGAGGAAGTGGAGGCTCGGTCGGGGCATCTGTTCAGGAGCGCCACTATATACCGCGTAAGCGGCCGTTAGCATGGCGCCGCGCGCCGGCTCAGCGAAGGCTGGACGGTGAAGATCATCGACCCGTTAGAAAAGACCAGCCCACTCGGCCGTTTTTGTGTCCATTGAGATGTTTTCGCTGCGCGAGCGAGGGCCGCAACATAACGATTTCCTAAGGATCGCCAATCGCGATCCGGAGCGGGATTGATAGGGAGCGTCTACCCACCGCTCGTAGAAGGCTGTAAGAACGCTCCGCGCACCCCCAGTGGAGATGCAAGCGAAGATTGGCCCGGCCCATTCACCATGGCATGATTGAAAAATTAATAATGCACTAGTAAACATGCACGTGAAAATTCACATGTGTATAAAAGAGAATCTATAAGGTTCCAAAATATTACAAATCAATCTTGACTCAAAATGATTTTAAAAGAAGCGTATGGTATAGAAATAATAAGGTTACAACTAATTATCTCTTAGTAAACTATCTATTTTCTAAGGCATTGAGGAAATTCTCGTACAACATGAGCGATGTTGTTTTTAGATTTGTTCTCACTGTACTTCAGCAGGTTTACCAAAAATTGTTTTTTCAGTTTGTAACCATCCTGCATGTGCATTACATATCATTATCATGAAGGGCTCACGTGGAAAGTATCTAGAAATGTGCAATAAAGAATACTCACCGTGCAAACTGATGGATCTATTTTTTCACCATTTCATGAGCACATAAAATTAATGATAAAATAACCAGACATGTCTCTGTAAATGAATAAATTGTTACCTTGGGAGTAGAAAAATAAAATTAAATAATTCTAGTGATTTTCAGAGCAAGTCACATGTCTAGGTTTGTTGGAACACCTGCTGGTAATATACGACGACATAAATAAATATTGTCACTCTAGCTAGGTTGTGCTACTTCGAGAGCATGCTTAAGATTAAATGAGATCCTTTGAATTTTAAATATATATCTCATGACTAGAGTATTTTAAGCTCAGCCGGTACAGGAAGGGAGTCCAATATAGAGATAGATCTGGCATCTTGGTTGAAGATGAAGATCATGAAGTAGCCAAGGAAAGCATATGGCAATAGGATCTACAAGTGGTAGGCATTAGGAATATGTAAATCATGACATCAATGGACAAGAGAACCAATCTTACCAACTTGCATGATGAGATATTGTAGCTTATCCTAGGCTAGGTATCAAATAATTTTGCTGAATATCAAGCTTTACGTGATGCTTTGGGTTTCGTGTGAAATCGGACACAGTCTGCGATAAAAATAAAGTTTATTGTTTTGAGAGATAAAAAAGATTTAGAATTCATATGCGCATTATTGGTGGCTCACGTAATCTCTCATCGCTTCATCAACTATCACGGAAGAGTCAATACAAGCATGCTAGTGGTGACTATATTTTTTTCTTCTTTTAATACTTTTAGTACTTTTACGATGACACATATAGGGTTGGTGGTTAGCAAAAGAAATGGTGGAAAAGTTTTTAAACATGATGAAAAGAGTGATATGCGATCGGAATAACTTATGCAAAATATTAGGTCCATATAGTGAACTTGAGTCTCTCTCAACAGCTGGAGCTCATCGCATGCGAGTATTTGTACGGCCATGTTGAAACAATCTTTGTCCATAGGTTGGTCCGCTTGGAGCTTTGCAACCATTCTTTCCTATGAAACAATCAGTTGCATTAAGTATAATAATAGTAAAACAATGTATATTAACACTATATATTTTTTTAACATAAGGGAATTACTCCAAACACTCGCATGATCAATTGACATTATATATTTGCAAAGTTTGTCTACTAACTCATGTGCGTTCATCGATATGATGGGAACGGAAAGGGAACACAGTGATGACTAGTCTTCGGTTTCATCCGATGAGTGATCATTTAATTCGCTTGGCAGGACTCTGCAAAATTATATCTTCTATACTTTTTCTTTATTACCATCAATATGTTTGTACTTTGGACTCCTTTTATCTTGTTCAGTTCAGAGTCAAACAAATTGACAGCTAAGTTGTGCCTAAATTTTACATATCCTTTTGCAAAGTAGAAATCAGAATTAATTTCTTAGAGAATAATTTAAAATGGAAGCTACTTTTGTGATCCAAAAAAAAACTTGTATAACACAATCAGATAACATATCTCCTATCCAATATTCCATATAGTTTAGCATGAACAACCCGCATGATGAACTACAGGATTATAAAATCTTGATGTAGACCTTCATTTAGATTTCAGATTGTTAAATGAGTGAATGCATGTGAGTTGTGATGAGTGTCAGCTGTATCTCTCTGTCTGCATTGGTTCCTGAAACTGTTCTATGACAGGCCATGTTATAGCATGGAGTTCCTGCCACTTATGGTCTTTATGGAACTCTTTGCTTTGTGATGCAATGTTTAGATAATTCTCAAGTCCTCGCAGCTGTTAAATGAAAAAAATATTACCAATACAAATAAAATAATAAGAAATATTAATCAAAGAAGAGTACGGAAGTAGTACTCATCGTAGTAGTGAGGTTGGCCCGGTTCATTCCAACACCTAGTGAGTCGAGCACCTGTATCTCACATTTTTTGGCGTTGACAACTGCTAGATAATGACATCGAGTAATGTTAACTAGAATCAAGACCTAAAGAAAATATTTTGTAAGTCATAGTGATAGATACGTAAACAGAAACACTAATTAAATTCATAGTAGGAGTTAAGTCTAATCATATCATGGTCTAGATAAATATTCACCCTTTTTACGATATGCTTATAATCTGCTGGGCTTACCTCAGCATCGCCATCTCACTTTATTAGGGTAGAAATGAATGTATTTTCTATATATACTTTTCCTCCCGCCCTATACCATAGATGCTCTTGAGCACTTACACATAGATGTATGCACTTATGAACTATAGTTTCAAATACAAATAAGATTAGTTTAGATGTTCATGTTTAAGTAGGATTGTCTTTATAATCGAACTTACGTCATTGTTCAGGAATTTGTTATCATGTATAAGGCATTCCAAATCGATATTTGTTAAGAAGGCATCACTGATGTCCAACAGCTTGTTTTCTTTCGGTGAGGATTTGATGTATTCTGTAACAGAAATATCTTCGTAGGTGCAGACATAATCTGTCATGAGAAAATTAGTTACATAAGGAAATAATAATCCAGCAAAAGGAAAAGGACAAAAACTGTAGAGGAAGTAAGTACCTTGAAAACTTCTTTTATGTTCGCCTTCTTTGGTTTGTTATGTCGCAACGTAGCTTTCTCTGTTTGTACCACCTTTGGTTGTTTACAATTAACTCATTGAGATTTTGGTCCCTTCCAACATCATCGCCTTGGGGTCTATGTTGGCGAATCCTTTCTGAACCTTGACAAGAATCCATCTTTGTCTAATCTGCAGAAGTGAGCACATATTAAAAATATAAATATGGTCATATGGAACATGCACCTCAATGTGTTTCTATGATGTCATGCATGATATAGTTTATTTTCATATTATTATTCTTTTAAAAGAAGACATGGCCAAGAGCCATCTATTCTGTTTAGAGACAACATAGAAGGGACCCTATAGCATGCAAACTGAGAGAGAATCGAGGAACACAGAGAGGGAGTGTTCTGCTTAGGGAGCCGATGCTCCCTAGAGTTAGAGCGGCGGGGATGGTTGGCGAAGGACAAAAAAAGAACAACGAAACTACATGGATCTCGTTGGCATCAACGCATGAGGCAGAGGAGCTCGGCACATTTTCCGGCGGTGAGCTTCAATAGGCGGTAGCGACTGGTCAACATGCATAGGGTGCTCAAGTGGTGGGATCAGCAAATCGATCAAGGGGAAACATGTGCGGGAGAGAGGAGATGGTGAGGTGAAGAGCAATTGGAAGGGAACTCACAGTGCATGAAGAACGACCATGATGGAGTGGCAGCTGGAGTTGGAGAAGATGGTGGAATCCCAGTGATAGGGGTGTTGGATCAAGTGGCCGGGCACCGAGATGACTTCCTCTAGTTGTCGCGCTCATCCAGGCGGGAAGAATTGGGCTGCAGCCTCTCGGATCGCCAGAATTGGCCTGCAGTGGGGCGACTAAAAGGTGGCGGCTGTGAGAACCCTAGTTTTTAGGGTTAGTCGTAAAGAGGCGTGAGGTGAGAGTTCGTTCAACTCGCGCTGCTGAGTTGGCCTAACTCTACCGAGGATCGTCGTGAGCTACGTTGTGAGCTAGGTCGAGAGGGGGAGGAATTGGTTGCGCATTCATGGCATACTCGTGAATCATTGCATCCGTCATTCATACACATTGAATATAATAAACATTAAAACTTTATTGAATGATGAATATTACAATGTCATGATACAATATTATTACAAATGAATGAAGAAAAAGAAATAAAAATTACATAACACAATGTTCTACCTATACAAAATTTAAAACCCTAATTCTTGAATCTTCCAAGTCTTCGAGTCCTGAGCCGTCGAGGAACACTGAGAGCCGAAGGGGGAAGCCCTTCGAGAATGTTGGCGGTCATCCGAGGTCATCGAGTAGGGGCACTCGAGACCGTTGGAATTACACCATTGCTGTAGGAGGCAAGGTTTTCGAAAAAAATGATTTTGAAATATGTGTGGTCTTATCGGCACGGTTCCACCGACATCCGCAGTGTAGCTGCGGGGGCAAAATAGTGCCGACGACCTAAATAGTTTTTAGTTTTAAAAATAATTTTGGGAAACATTTTATTTTAGAAAATGTCCGAGGGCCACGTAGCTAAGACCCTCATTTGGACAATCTAAAAATATATGTATATATATGTATGGAGAAAAGAGGTGAGAGGCAAAAATAGTTTTATTTTTCCTAATACTAAAATGCCTCCATGATTTTGTACTTAAAAAGAAATTTGATTTTTGCAAAACAAAAAAATAGCTAAGGTAGCCATTATCAACATTATCCAACAGCCCACAAATTTTGAATATAGCATCCAAGCCATCAATTAAAGAGTTATCCGGCAGCCCTCATATAAAATGAACCGAGGCAACGTTTTGGATAAGGCAACAAATTCACTGAGTGAATTATCCATTAGTTCATGCAATTGACCATAGTCAAATTCCTTAGCTTGCAAGGCAAACAAGCTGAAATATCAGCTGAACCATATCCAGAACTAGTTGAGCCAAGCAAGTATCTGCTGCAGCCGACCAAGGCAATAACCAAGCACAAACCAGTAGCAGGAGCTAGCAGTAGTGACCGTACATATTAGCCAAAGGCAGCAGGAGGTGGCAAGGAGAGTCCATCGCAGAAACCATAGGAGAGCTCTGTAAAAATAGCCCAGAGCAGCAAGCTCTAGTGAACCGTTTTTCTCCCAGCAAGAGCTAAGAAAAGAGAGAGAATTGCAGACATTAAGAGCAAGAACCGATCTCAGAAAAATAGGCCCAGGAGCCATAGCCAAGCTCTGGAGGAAGCATCAGGAGGAAGGGAAGAGGAGTGAGTCAATCGTAGATCAAGAGGAGGAGCCAGGAGTAAGCTTAGGAGACCATCAGGAGCATTGGCTGAGTAAGGGGAGGAGCAGATCACCGACAGGTCAAGGGCAACCAAAAGAGCTTGGGAAGCTCAAGTCAGCATACCAATAAGGTAAGGATCCAACCACAAGCATCTTGGCCATGCATATGCATATAGCAAGAAGTTGGGGAGGATAGTAGGACCCTCAGATTTCTAGCATGGCATCTATAGCATCTGCTCTTCTCAAGTTGGTACTTTTCCCAAACCATTTCTCTAATACTAGAATCATCATAGGGTTTTCCGTGTAGGCAACAATAGGTAGCAAATCTGTTCTTATCAATATGTTTTCTCTCAGATTTCTCATAGATAAATCAGCATCTCATAAATTAAGGCAACTGAATAGACAACATATGTAGCATCTGTCCTTCAGCTTAACTAAACTAATATAGGCATACACATGTATGAGAGAGACAGGAAACAATCAGCTAAAACCAAGCTAGCATCTGTTCTTCACCACTAATACCTGATAAAGATATACACCTACATGTAAACAACAATAAATACTGCAAGCAAAGTCAAGTGCAGCATCAGGTCCTTATCAGCGTATGGTAATAACTTCATGCAAATAAGAGCAAGCGTCAACCAAAGGCAAAGCAACCAAGCCCCAGAATAAAACAATTGTCTTTTAGATCGATAGCCAGCATACATATATATATATATCCATATGTTCTGGAGGTAAAGCTAACTAAGGATCAAGTAGTAGAAAGTATATACCAATAATGATATCCAATAAGAATTCATCTTAGAAATAATAGCAAAGTTAACCAATTGATTTTAGAAATATGTAAAATTAGAGAAGGCAGGGGGTAATTCACTAAGATCAAGTATAGGAATATGTTCCTTCAATTGAATAAACTGATATGCACATCCATGTGGAAAACAAAGAGAAGCTAAAAGGCATCTAGAGTGTAGCAAGCTATCTTCTCAGCTTAAATAAGCTGACATGAGTGAAAAATCACATATCAGTATCAGAGAGAGAGTGGTTATATCACCACAGTTTAGGTCAAAATCATAAGTATATGAGTATATTTCAAATAGCAATGCATTCGAGTAACAGATAAGTATTGATCAAGTTAGGAGAAGGCAGCAACAACTCTTTAGCATATACACCTATATGACACTCTAGATTACTCAAGACAAAGTCAAAAGAGATATCAAATTTTTATCAGAAATTTCTGCCAACACCTTAATTCTTTCTCGGATTGAACACCACCAAATAGAATACAAAAGTCAGACAACAGTAAGTTTTTAATAGATATAGACTATAGCAGCACCTTAGAATGTTCAGCAAAGCATTACAAAAGTAAATCAAGTAAACCAAATAAAGTTTCTGTTCTTATCAATCGGAAAATGCTAGATCAAGTTAAACATCTGTCCTCATAAATCAATGTATAAACACATACATATATACACTAAAACCCAAACTGGGCATCTTAGATTTAGCCCAAACTAAGGGAAGTATCTGTTCCATCAGTTTAAGTAAGTTCTCACACATAAAAAGCAACACCAAGTAAACGAATGAACCAAAGATTAAGTAGATCATTGTTTTTGTGAATTCTAGTGATCAATACTCAGAAGTAAAGCATCAGCATAAACTAGCCTAGGAGACAAGAAGTAGTACCTATTCTTACTAAGTTTTAGTTAAGAAATACTTCAGACATTAATATTAGCATTAGTTAATCAGGATCAAAGGTAACCTTCGTCACCTAAATTGACATATATAAGGCACCTGTGAAACCAGTGATGAGAAGCTAAGACCAAGCTAGGCAAATATCAGAGTATAAGGGTTTTTAGATAAAAGGTAGTTCTATTCTCTCAGGTTAGTAAACTGATATCGATAGGAGCACAAATCAGAAGACAAAGATATGACCAAGAATTGGATAGCAGCATCTGTTCTGCCAGTTCAATAACTGAGTTATACACACAGGTAGAAACCAAGGAGCAAACAACATCAAGCATAGTGCACGTGTTCTTCTCAGCCATACCATTAGGTATTAAAACCCCAAAACGCAGCGTAGACTTAACTAATGGGCAATCAACCAATCGAGTGTAAGATCTATATCTCAATCAGCTCACGACAGTAAGTTCATATTAACCAAAACCGAATCATGTGCTTGAGAAAGAAGCGAACGAATTATCAGTTTTTATCACTATTAGATGTTATCCAGCCAACACATTAGCAGTAGCTCTAATAAGCGACAAACCGAGCCACATACGAGCTAAGATTTTGAGACATCATCAGAAATCCAGTTGCAAAAGAATAGATATCCCAACCAATTTTAGCCTAAAGCAGGAACCCTAGAAATTGGGGGAAATTAGGAGAGAATTGGGGGAAAAAGGGGGCTTACCGGAGAGAGGAGTGTGGACCACCCGGTTTTAAGGCCGGATAATCCCTTGTGTTCACTGTATCGATCCCTGGATCAATAGTCGATACACACAAGTACTTGATAACATAACCATGGCATACATCGTTTATTACAATCATCGACCATACTTGGTCTTTAGTTCTTACAAACCGGGCCTATTGGCCGAATTAAACAGCAGCGGAATAAAATACGGTGGATAGCCCATCTATATGCCGAACCACAGGCAACAAACTGGGGGGAAAACCCTACGCCTCGAAGTCGCTGTCGCTATCGCCAGACTGGTATTCCTCCTCTTCGTCTGGCCACATAACAAGCCAGGTGAGTACATTGAATGTACTCGCAAGCACTCCGCCGAGGAGTTTAATACGGATATGAACATGCTCGGAAATTATCAATAACATGGCTCTATCCTATGTTTCATGTTGTGCGAGAAAGTAAGTTTGCATTGGAAATAAGTACATAGATGTAAAAATGATTTTGTCAAAAACATCTCGACGCGGCGAGATGCGGTATTGCTCAAAACACTCGCCCGTTGCAACGGGGAGTTCACTTTTGTGCTTACCATTACAACGGTACAGCACGGTACTTACCCGGTTCCACAGGGAGACGCTGCTCGCCTCGTACTTACGGGGTTCCCAATCGTCCGGTTCCTCAGGTAGACGACGCTCACCTCGTACTTACGGGGATTCTAAGGTTTGCCCGTAGCTACGGGAAAACCCGACTTCACACCTCCCGATACGACGGGAACTTGGCAAACTGCCCTGCGAACACGACGGTTCGCGTCCTTAAACCCATAACCCAAAAATCCTTTTTGGGGCTCAGAGAGCCAGACTACTTTAGTGTGGCCCGACCAAGTTCGTCCATGACCGCGGACGCGGCTATTCGAATAGTTTTTAACACTCTGCAGAGGTTGTACGGCATTACCCACACGATGTAGTTCCCCCTGGGCATGCTGCGCACACATGTGTCCAGAGTTTGTACAACGAGACTCTTCACCGCTGTGAACCCAGCCATGAACCCGTCAGAAGGACGTATCCCACACCTAGCTTGAGTCAGTATCATCGCTACAAGGAGGTTGGTGTTCCAACTCTGTGGCGAATAATACCTCGTTAAAACCACGGGTTTATTCTCTACAGGGGTTAAACCCACCCCATCTGCACTCTACTAACTGCCCACGGGTTCATGCTAGTCCAGGTCGGCTACTAGATCAAGTCATTCCCACAAAGGACATGTGGTCGTACGGTAAGACTTGGCCAAACGACACTTAAGACAGGTCCTTAGGTGATCCGAGAAGGACTCCACACCACTCCCAATAACGGGCAGCGAGAACCACGACGGGCCTTACCTCACTCTTTAACAACTCCCTGCAAACACCCTTCATTACCAACCCGGATCAAAATCTTCTCCCTTTTTGGCTCGGTTCCACAGAACCATTTTCACGGTAGAATACCCCAACCCATGCATATCCTACCTTCCATGCACCTCTACAACCGGACGCGACGGTCCGTTTCGATATTTCATCGATCACATGAAATATGGGGTGTTGCTTTCCTTTTCCTTTTCGAAAACCTAATTCATCTACTGCGGGGCTAAGCATATATGTATACATACACTATCCTAAGTTTCCGATAAATCTTCGGAACGCCATAGTCCTAAGGCGACAAGGATTACGGGGTCGGACTAGGGTTTCCTATCATCGGTGATATCTACTCTATATAAAATAGCAGGGATAAAATATAGCATGCATGGTTCGAAAATAAAATAGTATTTCGTAAAACTGGGATTCAACATGATCAAGGGTGGAGGGCTTGCCTGGCAGGTCCTGGCTCGGTTCCGGACGCGGAGATGCTTCGGATTCTTCCTGGCGCACGTACCTCACACCGTTAACTACACGTTCGAAAATAACGCCAATAAGAACCAAGCACACGAGACATCGAGAGAAAATAAATTAAGACTCATGCCATGCTTGTAGGACCACGATGACGACAGAGGGGACTGATGCTCCTATATATATATGCGGGGCTTTATGAACTAGGGTTTCTAGGTTTTAAAAGTGTGCCTCGCATAACTTGGTTCATGCATCCATGTGTGTTGTGTGGTTTAAGCTAGGCATATAAGACTAATGCCTCATTTGCTGTTGTAATGCGAGCCATGCAACTTATGTATATATGCACCTACACGTATTCTTGTCTCACACTGGTTTCAAAAGGTTAATGCCCTAGCATGCGTGGGTGCTGTTTAAACATATACGCACATGAAGTTGACACTAGGGTTTCGAGTGCTTAACGTGATGGAAGTAATACTGAAAAGGGCATATATACATAGATATGCATGAAATGCCGATTAGGGTTTCTAGGGTTTTGCTGGCAAACACTTGCTCACTTTAGCTCTTGGACTCATGCATCAAATGAACAAATGGGTTACTATGGTTATATGACAACAAATGGATTTTAAACCTACTGGACATTTGTAAGGAGTCAATTAATCGAACTAAAATCGAAAGGGGTTTAGGAAATACAAATGCATGCATGCGACTTAGGGTTTCACCGCTAAATCATCCTCTCTTAAACGCGAACTAAGCAACATGAATGTATGTATGAATCTCTGTACAAGGCCCCTAAAATATTATGGTTTACATGCTGGAAACTACTTAGGGTTGAACACAATTCAAAAAGAAATTCAAACACATATTTGAATTTGAACTGGCTACTGGACTGGGGCCGTACAGGGAGATATATTGGGATTTTCGAAAAATGTTCTATATGAAAAAGATGGGAAATACAATTCTGAACAACTTTTATTTGGGGAGTTTTCTGAGATTCGTGCTGGAATTGGGTGAATCGGTTGAACCAAGAGTGGATAGGAATCTAACAGCAAACCGGCCGGTTCACTGGGAAGACCGGTTTGAGAACTGCGCGGGAAAAACCCAGGTGGACCGCGGGCCCACGAGTCAGTGGCCGGCTTCAGTTGCTGAGGCGCGGGACCGAAGATGGGAGGGGGCCCGGTTGTCAGTGGCCGGGTGGCTTACCCCTTCGGGTGGTAACTCCCGCACTCGGCGGTTGTCCAGACAGGGGAGCGGCGGCGGCGGGACTTGGTCGGAAAGGGTGATGGGCGGTTGGCTTGGTCGGAACAAAAGCTGGCGGGGAGTTTGGAGGGCTAGGGCATGGCGGATTCCTAGCTTTGCGGAGCTCGGGGCTGCTCCAGAGAGCTTCACGCGGGAAGAATGTTGCTAAGACTTGGATGCGGAGAAGGAGATTTGGGGGAGATGAGCTGGGAGCTTGGTCGGAATTGAGGGATGGAGTTGAGTGGCGGCTGATTGAGCTCGAGAAGGCAAATGGCAGGGGGGGGAGGAAAGGAGAAGTGAAGCTCGGGATTTCTTCTATGGCTGCGGACAAGGAAGTGAGCTTCCTGGCAATGGCGGCAAGGGACTCGAGGAAGATGAATTGGGGCTTGAGATGGTTTTAGGGGTGAGGGCTGGAGGTGTTGTGGTGGTTCAAGGAGTCCGGCATGCCTTAAATAGGCGGGTCGTCGGGAGCATGGGGGCGGCGGCCGCCGTGCTAGGCAGAGCTTGGTGGGGGCGGTTCTTCCAAGCGGACAAGGTGACGCCGAGGCGACTGGCGAGCAGCAGGGTGGCGAGGTGCGTTGATGGCCGATGGCAGAAGTGGCAGGCGACGGGACGGCGCACGGTGAGAGCTTGCAACAGCTGGGGACGTGGGGTGGTGCACGGATGCTGGCGCGCGACATGCCAGGGCGCGGCGCGCGCATCCAGAGCGCGGCCAGGAGGTGTCCGAGCTGCCTGGGCGCGTCAACGTGTCCAGGGGCTTGCCGGGGTTGTCCTGCTGTGCCAAGTTGACTCACAGAGAGGAGAATAGGAGAATGTGCAGTAGCTGGTGCAGGGGAGAACAGCCGGGGAGGCATGCCAATGCCGGCATGAAAGGACCTTGAGGTTGAACGCTGTGGCGTTAGAGTTTTTGAGCGAGCCCGAGGGGTGAGACAAGTGCCAGGAGATGGTTAAAGCACTGGTAGGCAGTTGAGAGTAAGGTGGTTTGGAGATGCACTCAAAATCAATGGGAGAACGGGTTTCATGCCAGGTGCTCGATGGCTGCCTTGGCTAGGTTTTGCACTGGAGGTAAAAAGGTTTTTTGCAGAAATGGAACAAGTTTACAGAGATGAGCTTGGTGTAATTTTTGTAGAATTTTCTGAGTAGGGGGAAGAGGGGTTGTAGTTCAAATGGGGAATTTGATCAAACTGGAATTTTGGATGCAATTCAAAATTTTTGAATTGGACTTCCCAATTTTATTTTATAAACTGGTGAAGAATATACTCAAGAAGCTACTGGAATTTTTCTGGGCACTTTGGAGGATTTAATGCACATATGATAACACTTTTTCAATTCTGGATGCAAAGAAACCTAATTAGGGTTTAGGACGACGGATTGGATTTTAGGGCTTCGGACGACGGCACGGAGGTGGCAAGGTATGAAGAGGATTAGGGGTTGTATCTGGAGAGTCGGAAACGAAAACGGGCAGGTTGCCGCTTAGGGTTAGGGTCGGAACGGGGCTCGAGCGTATACAGCGTGTGAGCTCCGATTAGGGTTTAGCTTTTAGGAGCACACGCGACGGTTGTCAACCTTTCATATAATGGGGATTTCCAAGGATATTAGGAAGTTCTGGAGATATATATATTTTGAGGAGAGAGAAAAAAAATGGCAAGGGGTATACACATACACAGGTTAGGGATTTATGGCGTATGTGTGGACAATCGAAAAAAATATCAGAGGGGAAACAACACGAGGGATTACGGTGTGGGCTAACGTGGTAGATGGTAAAGATGGAATGGTTATCTGGTAAGACGGAACAAGATATTTTGAGTTCCGGTAACATGGTAGAAGGGTAGAAAGTTAGTTTGTAACTCGGTGATTCGGTAGAAGAGGTGAATAGGAAATAGATACTTTGTAGCATGGTAACACGGTGAAAAGGGTTATAATCATGGTAACGTAGTATTTAGGGTTTTACCGTGCAGACGGTAAAAAGGGGACATGCGGGGTAAGGGTGTAGAAATGGATGCGGATGTATACATACATATATACGGATATATACACACCCTGGTGCGAGAAATGGTGAAGTAACCGAAGATATTTTCTTGGTCACGCGGTAGGAAGAATTCTACCGATAAGAGGGGTCTAGGGTCTAGAGTGTATGTGCCTACATACACTGGATTATTGTTGGCATATATGTGGTGGTATGCGGATGGTGGTGGCATGCGACGACAGGTGAGCTGTGGTTAGGTTCAGGTCACCGATACGCACGCATATGTATATACATGTTCGAGAGGAGAAGGGACAGAGAGAGTCGGAGGTTAGGGTTTGTGTATGTGCGGATACACAATGGTAGGAAGGGTTTGCCGTGGTTGGTGGAAGTTCTGCCGCGGCGGAGAAAAATGGTCAGACGGGCTGTCGTGGCAGAGATTTGTTTGCCGTGGCAAGGAATTGTTTGCCTTTGCTCGCCGTGGCAAGGGTTTGGGAGAAAAAGGGAATAGACGGGGGTGTCTTTGTGCCGGGTTTCAGGCATGGTTAGAGACGAAATGCCGAGCAGGGTTTCGTATCCTTTGCCGGATGGAGTTCCGACAAGATCAAGGCCAAGGGGGAACAGAGATGGAGATGAGGGACTCCGGTTGGCTCACTCTAGGGTTTTGGCAGAATAGGTTCCGACTCGATGCACTGCTAGTTGGCATTATTAGCAAAAAGTTTTTGTTGACCCTGATTTTCAGGTTTCGGAAAATTGGGGTGTTACAAGGAGGCGCCGCGGTATAGGGAGCCAAGGTATGCCACCGGCGGGAGGCGGGCCGACGGAGCTCCAATGGCGGAGCTGCGACGCCGGTCCCGACCAACCCAGGCGGTGGACCGAAGCCAGGGCAACGTGGACAGGCGGTCGAGAGGAGCAACCGGACGGTACCGGCGGCCGAACGCCGCGACAGGGCCGGCCGAGTCCGAGCCTCGGGCTCGTGGCGGCGGTGCTCCGGACCATGAGGCAACGGCGCCCGAAGCCGGCAAGGGAGCACAAGGCCGAGCCTGGGCGAGTGACCAAGGCGGCGTTGGGCGATCAAGGCGGCGGCGCTCGAGTACCCGGCGGGGAAGAGAAGGCCGGAAGATCGACGGTGACCGGAGGAGAGCCGGCGGCGGCGTTGAGTCCAAAGGGGATCCCGGTCGGGTGATGGAGGAAGGAAAGAATAAGGAAAGGAGCCGGGTATGGGTTAGAATAGAGTAGAGAAGGTCTTTTATAAAAATAAAAAAATAATATATATATATAGAAAAACAAGAGAATTGCCACTGTTTTCAAAAAGAAAACTAAAAATGAAGAAAAGTAAAATAACAAAAACAAAGGCATATAAGTGTAGGGTATGTTGAAGGCTAAGCTAAAATTGAGAATTCTTAAACTAAAATAATTTCTTCCTTTTAAGGAAGCAAAGCACATATCAAAGTTATGGACAATTTTAATAGTGTTAAATATAATAGTCCCTTCTAAGAAGAAACCTAAACACTAAGCTGAATCCTAAAATAATAGCTTACCCTCCTAAATCCACTAGAAGAGATTAGGAGGAAATGTTGAACTTTAGGCAAAGAAAAACCAATGGCTAAGATTTGAATGTTATCTTAAATAATTCTAAACCTTCAAAAGAACGTCCAAGAGAATCATCTTACATTCCTCGTAACATTTTAATACACTTAACATTTCATGCATTCAATGCCATGTCATACGCATTCATAACTTGAATCGTTTGAACAAGTCCTTATTGGACTTTATTGCTTTTCTTGCCAGAAGCCGGAGTTCCACAAGTAAACCCTTCGAGCTCCATTTTCAATCCGATACCAGGCAAGTCCAGTTTCTTGTTCATGTCCGTTGAGAATGTTTTTCAAAACTTCCCTCTTGTCTATAACATGCACGAAAATCTATTTTCTAAAGATCAATCCACTGTTGTTTTATTTGGATCGCCGGTTTTTGGGCGTGATCATGGCGGGTGGTGAAATCCTGGTATGGGTGCCGGATGGCACATTTGGGAAGGTGGATTTCATCACACGGGAAAGTCTCATATAAGGTTAATGCAACCAATGATCGATTGTGCTTAAGGGCCGTAGTGATCGCGCATACCACATACCCTGTATGGGCGGGGCTGAGCTAAAGTACCCTTTACCCTAGGTCTATACTCCCCCGGGAAAGGAAGGCCTCAATAGTTGTATTCGGAGTATCAGCTATTGGGAAGGTGGCGCTAGCCGTTGGCTATCCACAAGCGTTGTATCCGGAGTATCAGCTATTGGGAAGGTGGCGCTAGCCGTTGGCTATCCACAAGCGTTGTATCCGGAGTATCAACGCGAGACTGGTAGTCCTTGGCCTGATTGTGCAGGACTGCGACGCGGGGTATAGCCGAGCGGGTGGTGAAACGGCTCTGTGATCATGAGTACGTGATTTGGGGGTCGCTCCCTCGGATACATATTTATGATCGTTTGTGGGTACAGTTGTGCACCTCTGTAGAGTGTATTGAATCGTGGCATTGTCACTCCGTGTTCCCGATTGGAACTACGAACCCGGCAAGAAAGGGATTCATCGGGAATCCTAGCAGCTTGTGAGACAGGAGATCATTAGTCTCTTTAATTAAAACTTGACTCCCTTACCTTCTAAAACTGCATTGCTTTTGGAGAACGTTGTCGTTCTCAGTAGATAGTGCATCAAACACTTCTTTGCTATTCCTGGACTTGTTGAGTACCTTCTGTAATCCCTCTATTCTAATTCCTTTGATTAGGAGGAGAGCCGAAAATAGGTCAAAATGTAGTCGACCTTGGGATTGAAGATGAAGTCTTCAAGAGGTCGACAGTGACGAAGGAGGACGAAGACGACGACCACTACATTGACCATCGTGGTGAAGATCCCGAAGCGTAGAGTACAAGTCTAGAATATGGAAGACGAGAGTGTAGTTATGTCTTTTGCTGTAACCAACTAGCACGGTTTTAAATTCCCCGTACTTTTGGGAATGTATTTGTATCTTGTTCTCTAAGTTGTAAATTAAGTTGTAATAAATGGACCGCTCCAATGCTTCTGTCGTGCTACTCTGTAAGATATGTACAATCGAGAAGTCACTTCGTCTGTGTGTATCACCACAGCGGCGCATGCAAGACGGTGACTCGTGGGAATGAAAGCTGAGGGACGTGGGGTTGCCATGCTTATATTGGTATCGGCTTGGGCACATGGACGACGCGGGGCTGGGGTGATGAGTCATGTGGGACGTGAACATCAATGCAGGGGCGCGCTCATCACTCGGTCGGGTCCGAGCCCGAGTAGTAGGCGTGGGGCATGATGCCTGGCAACGGACCCTACTTGGTGGTGCGGCGGCCCGCTACATGGCTGGGCCAGGAGCTGGCGAGCTGGGTTGGCTGATGGGCCTGCGGCCCAGAAATGATTTTTTGATTTATTGCAAAACAGATTTAGGATAAATACATAGTATAACATGCATCATCATCTATTGTTCTAAAGGATAAATAGTATCTTTAACCAAACACGAAGCATATACAAGTCAGCAAATCATTGATCCTATTGTATATCTGTATATATGCTTGATGTATACACCTACTATTTTTTGTTCGGGATTACAAGCTTAATTTATATACAAGTTCCCATTCCACTATACAAATCTTTTTAATCGAAGTTCCGCTATACAAGTGGCATATTGCATATTGCAGGATTTAAAATCCACTTCTGGTTTAGGCTATTCCATAGAAAATGTTCCACAGGCTTCTTGTCGTTCCACACCGGCCCAGCCATGTCAATGTGCATCCACTAAACCTTCTCATCACAAACTGTAGGACAAGCATGAGCTTAATTAGAATTATGTCAACTCTGCCAGAAGAAGAGTGAACCTAGCATATCTAAAAATGCAACTTCTCATTTCCAATGAATATCTCATTGTATGTGACCAAATGGTGACGACATTAGTCCGAGTATAGAAATAAGCACATGTATAGTGTAGCACAATTGTCAAATTGTATTCGAGGAGCAAACTGAAAGTATTTACTGTGTATGGCAGAGATGCTATACCTGTTTGAGGAACAGCACGACAGTGATAGAATCACCTTGTCGACCACCAGTGTTGACCATGTCAGCAACACGGGACTTCATCGACTCCTAGTAGCTTTCTTCCATTGGCAATCTAAAGAGATAATTCATTACCTTGTCAACACCTTGATTACAAGCATAGACCAAAGCGTTAGCAAGTGTAAGCCTTCCCTCCACATCAATGTTGTTTACTTGAAGAAACATATTTACAAATGGATACATTGCCTAATACCAAAAAATAACAAACTAGTCCATAAAAATAGACTAACAGTATGATCCAAAATATGCTTAGATTACACTACCAAAAAGTAGGATAAGCATAGCATTGTTATTGTGCTTCATGGGTCATGCAGGTTTTAATCTTTTACAGTGTGTTACAAGAAATATACCTCGATCGTCTTCCTGTTAGAAGCAATCAAAATATCAACAGGTCTCATGGCTGTGCCACTAATCATATTTTCAGAGGCATCGACAATAAAATACACTAAAACATAGAGATTACTCATACAAGAAATCAAAAAGTAAAGTACCTCTAAGACGTTTCTGTAGACAATGTTCTTGGTGTTTTCTCTCGTGGGATCTATCTCTTTGTTTAGCTTTGCCAAAATCCAAGTTGTCTGCCTTGACACACCCCTTGACAATGCAACATAAAGCTGGCCATGGGAGAACACAGGCTCAGGAAGGTAAATACCAATATTTAGGATGGTTTGTCCCTACGCGTTGTTTATGGTCATCACAAAACTCAGTCAGATGGGGAACTATTTCCTCTTGGTCATCCCATGGCGACAAAGGGATCCTAGGTATGAACACCCTCTTTCCAGCATGTTGGCCACCAACAATCTCGGCATCAATTGCATTATCTTGGAAGGTTCTAATTATCAGACTTTTTCCATTACATAGGCCACTGTGAGGATTGAGATTTCAGAGGAGAATGACAGGGCAATTGACTTTGACTTTCAAAACATGTGGGGCAAGCCATTTGGTGTGAGGGTATTTAGAAAGTCAATCAGGTAGTTATTGTGTGAATCATCCTCGACAGAGTCAAAGCTGTGGTATACCTTTTCTTGGCCTGGAAACTTGTCGATCATCTTTGCATTTAGCTCATCCACATGCTTGAAAGAATAGCACATGTGCTCATGTACGCTCCTGATCTAGCATTGTCATGTAGTGATGGGAACACATCTTGGATGAGCTTGTTAATTGCTTCTTCATTGGCAACGTAAACGATCACAATGTCATTAGGGAGGTGCACACAATCATCACCAATTGTCTCTTTAGTTCCATTGCCAATTCTTAGAAGGTATTGAAAGAACCATGGGTTAGTTGCTGCCTTCATATTGTGTGTAAGACATATGTTCCTAATCTTCTTCCATAGATAAGCTCTTTGTAGTGTAGCGTCAGTCATTTGTGCTCTTGTCCCACAGGTCACCACAGGAAGGACCTGCCTGAAATCTCCACCAAACACCAAAATCTTCCCTCTGAACGGCAAAGCACATCCCATAATATCTTGTAATGACCTATCAAGTGTCTCAACTACTTGGCGCTTTGTCATGGCAACTTTGTCCCAGATTATCAAGGACGTCCTATGAAGCAACTCCGTAGTACCACTTTGCTTGTGCAATTGCACATGTTGTTGTTAGTGAGCTTAATTGGAATTTTGAACCTGGAGTGTGCGGTCCATCCACCAGGCATGATCAACGTTGCTATACTAGATGTTGCAATGGCTATTAGGCCTATCGAACGCAGCCTAGCAAGCAGTGCCTTGTATAGGTACGTCATCCCCGTGCCTCTTGGACCATTGACAAAAAAGATCTGGCTCCTGCTATTGGTCATGTGATTTATGATTTCATTGAACCTAGCACACTGCAAATCATTCAGAGATGTAAAAAGATCTAGATGATCTCCTCTCCAACCTCTCGCAGATAGTCACCTGAACAATCACCTGTTTCAACCACATTCGAAAGGCCATAGTTTCTAATATCCTTCCCTATTGAATGTACCAAATCTCCAGTGTCTCTAAGGACCATTTGCTCAAGTGCTGCCTTGGTTGTTGGACTACAACAATATTCTATGGACATTGCTTCTAGATGCTTCTCCCACAAAGCTCGGATGTTGGTAGCCTCACAAAATACCAAAACCATTGCGAATAGCCGTCTAAGAGCACAAGGCATCTAGAAAGTCGTCGCCTCAGTCAGACAGTCATCAAGGGATCTATCGTGCTCTATGAAGCCTCTTCGCTCGCACGCCTCTCTGAAGGTCGAGCACGGTTTGCCATGTACACTTTTTAAATCCTGATATGAAGTTGCTCCTCAGACATGATTCAGGAGCACCCACAAGAAGTACCTCTCCTCTTCAGTAGGGTGCACATACACAATTCTTCCAATCTGTCCCCTCTATTATCTTCGCAGCCACTTATTACCCTTAACCCGCCAGAAGTGTTCTGGGAACTCCCTATACAAGAAATTCTGTGCATAACTATCCACCTAGTTCTTATTGAAATACTCAGTAATCATGGTCCTCGAAGAAGATGACCGACTGACGACATCCTCGAAATTATCAACCTTTGAATGCAACATTATGCATGTTGGGCGAATGATGCTGGGGTTGCAAGAACAATAGGAGAGACACCAAACATATGGAAACCAAAAATCTTGTGGATAGCCTCTAGAGGGGATATGTAGCATGCATCCCTATATTGGTGAATCTCATTGATTATCCCACCATCATTGATTATTCTTGCCTCGACTGAGAAGGATGCACGGTTATGTTCTTTATAGACATACTTGAACAAGTACTTGACTGCCTTAATCCCCAAGCATGCTTCGACATTGATGTGGCAGTTATACCGCATAAGTAGACCAGGGTTGTATGACACCACCCATCTATTATCCAACACAACTCCCCTAACCTTTACTTGATGTCCATCGTCCCTCCTCCTATAGATAGGATATGAGTCATTTCCTTGTTGTGTAATAGGGCAGAATTGTCGAGAATAGAGAAAATGACATTGCCCGTCTGTCACGCAAGGACAAGTTTTTCTGAGAGCACCACAGGGTCCATGCAACGTGTGCTTGGTGATAATGCAATATAGGGTTCTTGTCCTTGTTAGGAATCTCTACAGATATCAGCCTATCGTAACCGTCTGGGTTTGTTAGCTTACTACCTGGGCGCATGATCAACAGGAAGTGCTGATACGGGAGGCCCATCTTCTGAAACTAAGTAACATGGACATATGCTACAACTTCACCAAATTATTTCTTCTTGATCAAAAGATCATGCATATCTCATAGCTTAGCCCTATATAGTCTTGCCACAAGATCTGGATGGTCTTGTGGTGTTTGCCCGGGTGCAAGATTCCATGTTGTCTCATCCCAGTATGCATTGCAAGTCATCATGATGAAGTAATCTGGCTTCCCAAACCACTGGACTATCGCCATTGCATCAAGGAATCTTCGCTACATGTCTCGATTGACTCCAGGAAAAGTGCGTGGGAGCACAATTCATTTGGCAACCTTAGAACCACGTGACTCGCCAGCAGCAATGATGTCAACAATACCCTACAAGAAAAATGAAATGAAACATTAGTAAACAACTCCTGACCTAATGTATGGTCTTATCAAAATTTGAAAACTCAGAAATCATAGAATCGATAGTACCTGATAGAGTTCAACACGTATTAGCTTCTGATTCTCTAACTTGGAATATAAATCAAGCCTCACCGACTTGATTTTAATGTACATGTCAACAACCCACTGCTGGAAAAGACAGCCCCTAAACAACAAGATGTTAAAAAGGGCGTTCCTAACTTGTAGCTTGAAATAATAGTACTCCTAACTTGCAGCTTGAAATAATAGTACTCTCTTGCACTGACATATCTTATGGACTCAGCTACATCGCCCATCCTAGTAATAAAATCATCATCTTGGTTGTCGTTGTGGTTTTCACCTACAAGATGGTTGATAACAAAAATAAATCACTAACACATAATAATAGTATGAACAAAGCGGCCAAACTCATTAGTAGAATAAATTAATGATGTGTATAAATACCTATAGGTAAATCTTTATGTTGTGTAGAAGTACAACCTGGGCCTTGATAGGTGTCATCGTGGTGTCATTATATGGCATCCAACGATTCCATCCAGTCTCCCCACCAGAAAAAATAATGGATACGCCAAAGGATCATAGCACCCATGGTATGCTCTGATATATCGAGGACGATCTCCTCTTCCATACACGATAAGTCGGTCCCTTCAACCCATATCGTAGCCACCTGAGAATTCGTGGGGACACTGTACCTTCGTTGGTCCCGTGTTATGTATGTATTCAGTGAATTCCTATATTCATCTAGGTTTGGAACATCCCCAATGCTCGTAAAAGTCTGCACATAAGGGTTGGGACCTAGTATCTGTAGAATATTTTGTATGAAGCTAATATCAAGATCTAGAGACCTCTGAACTCTTTGTGATATTGTTTCATCCGTATTGTAAATATAGAGCTACAAATGACAAGGGCCATTACCACCCGGTATCAACTGGTCCAGACAGTGATACAACTGTGCATGTGCACATAATGTATATATGCCAGTTCCCGTTGCACTACTGACTTGACGGTCAAGGCTAATTCCAAGACTTGTGAAGGAGAAGTGGGAGCTGAAATACTTGAAATATTTTGCATCCTCATCATCCAGACTTGTAAACAACCATCGCAACTCTGCAGGTGAAAGAGCATCTAGGCCTCTAAATGGTTTTGATGGTTAATGGCAACCCAAACTGGAATCTAATGTTTACCATGAGTGTAAGCAGGATGATTAGGTTCTAGGGAGAAGAGTCATTCAGGAAAGGATGACCACCCAAAAGTACAAAGGTGGCTTCCCAGGAGAAGAAGATAGCGGCGCTAGGCAGCTGTGCCACAGCTGTGAAGAAGCCGGTGCTGTGCAAGGAGTTGCAAGCAAGGTGAAGGTTGCTTGATGCGTCAAGAGCCGTGACTACAGTTGGTGGAAGCTGAAGCCTAGATTTGCTAGTTTTCTTGAGTCCTTAGGAAGCACCTGTACTATCAAGAGGGATGAAGTAGCAATGATTTCTGGAGGTTCTTTTGCTCAATGCTCAGAGTGTTGGACAGTGGCGCTGATGCCTTGAGGTCAGTGGCCCTGTAACAACAGTTTTGCACGTGTGTGAAACTGGGTTGTACTAGCACACTGCTGTGCTAGCTTCCTAAAATCCTAGAGCCAAAGTTACCTGTGTGGTACAGTTGTGTCACAGGTGAACAACCGCTAGACGACTCAGGTACATCTCTGTGTCAGGGGAGAGCTTGAAAATGCTATGGGAACTGCATTGTAATTGTTCGTCTGCCGAGTCAGAAGACTGTTGGAGGTTCTCTCCTGAGTAGGCATCAGAGTTAGTTGTGTGTGCTGAGGGCATGTAACGTGCCAAGACCGGGCTGAGTAGTGAGGCTACGTCAGTTAGGGTTTCACTTGTGTCAGCCTCCGATGACACAGGAGTCGGTCTACCTGAGCCGGTCACTGTTGTGCATTGTGATTAGCTATGTCACCGGTGCCTGTCACCGGTGACCCACTTAATCCTATGTGGCATGAGTGTAACGGTCAGGTGCCTGTGAACCCTATATATAGGGGACCAGGGGAGGTCTTGGATCTCAACCTTTGTGAATCACTTTCGACCATTGCAAACATCTCTTCTCCTGAACAGAAGCAAATCTTCCTAAGTCTTAGTTCGAGAGAGAGTTAGATCCTCGAGCAAAGAGCACTGGTTCCTCCAAGAGTTTGTGTTGCAGATTCCTTCTTGGAGTGTCTACTCCTAGATGGGTGTAGGAGTTGCTGGTGACCTCCCAAGTTTCTGTGGGTTGGCCCAGTAGTTTGTGAAGGTGATCTGAGGTCTACCTGTTGCAAGGCGAAAAGATTTCCACAAGCTAAGGCAAGAGACCTGAAAGCTCAGGTACTCGCAGAACAAGCACGATTCAGTGCTGGCTATCTCTTCGGAGTAGCCTCTCCAATGGAGACGTACCTCTCTAAAAAGAGTGGGAACTTCGGTGAAAAATCCCTTGTCTCTCTGAGTATCTTTCATTCTGCATTTACTTGTTCATCTAGTTGCATGCTTGTATGATTCACTAATATACATAATCTAGCAGTGACTTTTACTCTTTTCCTGTGTCAGTTTAGCTGTGTCATAGTTGTCTTATTGCTTGTCTCATATCTGTGCAAGTTATCTGTTACACAACTATCTGTCTTTCACATTTGCTTAGGGTTGTTAGCTCACCTGTGTTAGGCACCTGTGTGACAGCTGTGTGTTAATTTACATATCAAATACTGCCTGAGTATCTGACCTGTCACACAGCTAGCTGAACCCTTCAACCTGTTAAGCCTTAATCTTGAAAACTAAAGTAATTTTTAAAAATTGGTTAGCCTCCTATTCACCCCCCCTCTAGTCGGCACATACGATCCTTTCAATTGGTATCAGAGCAGGTTGCTCTATGAATTGGCCTAACAGCCAGAGTTTAAAGGATGTCGGGCTATGAGGGTAAAATCCATATCTTTGATGGATCTAACTATGCATTCTGGAAAAGAAAGATGCAAATGCATCTTATCGCAATAGATCCAGATGTTTGGAAAGTTGTGAATACAGGTTACAGGTTGGAAGACACCATAATACCAAGCATCAACGACAAGAGAAATATTCAGAATAATGCAAGGGCTGCCATAGATATATTCATGGGTCTCCAAGAACATGATTTCAACAGAGTCAGCACAATAAACTCTGCCAAGGAAATCTGGGATACCTTGGAGCAGATCTATGAGGGCAGCAACACTCTGAAGAAGTCTAAGAGAAGCTTGCTAGAATCAAAACTTGAAAGATTTGAGTATGAATATGGTGAAGACATCAACTCCTTGTTCTCAAGACTCACTATCATCACCAATCAGTTGAGGGCTATTGGATCAAACTGTGTAGATGATGAAGATGTGATCAAGAAGTTTCTGTCAGTGCTGCCAAAGCTCTAAAGAACTCTTGTGCAGATGTTGAAAGAGAAGGATGGTTTTGATCAAATGAAGCCCACTGAAGTGTTAGGGAGGATACTAACACATGAGATGGAGATCAAGCAGGAAAGCAAGCACAGTCTACCTTCCTCACTCAAGAAGAACATTGCTTTGAAGACCACTACCTCAGCTTCACAATCAGATAGTGAGAGCAGTGAAGACCTTGACGAGGAGATCACAAGTGGAGAAGAAAATGAACTGAACTTCCTTACAAAGAACTTCAGAGAGTTCTACAGAAAGAAGAAGCAGTTTGGCTCAAGTGACAGATTCAAGGGAAAGAGGCTGGTCAAGGACAACAAGTGTTTTGAGTGCAGGAAAGAGGGTCATTTTGCTGCTGATTATCCAAGCAAGAAGAAGGACAACAATCAGTACAAGAAGAAGAAAGACTTCCAAGAAGACCTTCAACGACAAGCATCCAACCTATGCCAAGAACAAAGCTACTGCAAGAGCTTATGTTGGACAAGCTTGGGTGTCAGATGATTTAGGATTAGAAGAAGAGTATGAAGATGAAGGACAAGTTGCTGGGATTGCCATCAGCATGACTGATGTGTCTAGCTGTGACACAGCCAAGTCACACAGCTCAAAGATCAATGCCAAGGCTGATAAGCTATCATCCATCTCTGCTCCTTTGTGCCTCATGGCCAAAGACTCAAAGGTACTTACTGAGGATGACTTTCCTGATTATGCTGAACTAATGTGTATCTTGAAAAGAACAGATAAGGCCTATGGCAAGGAGAGAAAAGAGAACATATCCCTAAGGGATAAGCTCAGGGAGCTCAGAGAAACCTGCGATGAGGTTATAGATGACAGGGAGAACCTCAGGCTAGATCAGGAGAACTTGGAGATTGCTCATGACAAGCTTAAGCTAGCTCATGAGCTACTGCTGAAGGAGCATGAGGAGCTGAAGGCAAAGCATGCCAAATGCATTGATAATGCTAACTCTCCTGTTGCTTCTGATATCATATCTTTGCCTGCTCCTGCAACTGTAGAAACATGCTTAAATTGTGCTACTTGCATAAATGTTCTAACATCCACAGGTGTTGTAACTGATAACTCCAATAAGGCTTCAACCTCTATTGCAACTAACTCTGTGGATGCAGCTGAGCATAACAAGCTCAAGGAGGAGCTTGAAGAGATTAAGAGGCTTATGAAGAAAGGTCTTTGCACTGCCAATATTGGCATGCAAAACTGTCAGATGATTAAAGCTGAAATGCTCAGGAAGAATAATGGCCTGAAGGGCCTTGGTTACATTCCTATCATGAATAAAGATAGACTGTCTGCTGTCACTAATCCTGTGTCTGAGAAAAATCTTGCAGCTAAATTTGTGAGACAGGCAGGTACAAATGACAACAACTATGTTGGTCATAAGCAGAAGAACAGGAATATTGTGAACATTCCATCTAACCCATCCTATGTTCTGCAGAAGGATAAGAGAGGCAAGACAGTGGCCAAATATGTTGGTCGCAAGCATCTGAGAAAATGGTCACCTGCCATTTGGGTACCTAAGACTATTGTTGCCTGTGTCACTGGTACCTCACATAGCTGTGGGAATACAAGTGTCACAGGTGAAAGAGCATCTAGGCCCCTAAGATGATTTTGATGGTTAATGGCAACCTAAACTGTAATCTAATGTTTACAATGAGTGTAAGCAGGTTAAGTAGGTTCTAGGAAGAAGATTCATCCAGGAAAGGATGACCACCCAAAAGTACAAAGGTGGTTTCCAGGACAAGGAGATGGCTGCACTAGGCAGCTGTGCCACAGCTGTGAAGAAGCCGGTGCTGTGCAAGGAGTTGCAAGCAAGGTGATGGTGGCTTGATGCGTCAAGGGCCGTGACTACAGTTGGTGGAAGCTGAAACCTATATTTGCTAGTTTTCTTGAGTCCTTAGGAAACACCCGTACTATCAAGTTAGATGAAGTAGCAATGATTATTGGAGGTTCTTTTGCTCAATGCTTAGAGTGTTGGACAGTGGCATTGATGCATTGAGGTCAGTGGCCCTGTAATAACAGTTTTGCACAAGTGTAAAACTGGGTTATGCTAGCACATTGCTGTGCTAGTGGCTTAAAACCCTAGAGCCAAAGTTACCTATGTGGCATAGCTGTGTCACAGATGTACAGCCGCTCTATGACTCAGTACATCTCTGTGCCAGGGGAGAGCTTGTAAATGCTAAGGGAACTGCACTGCAATAGCCTGTCTGCCGAGCCAGAAGATTGTTGGAGGTTCTCTCCTTATTAGGCTTAAGAGTTAGTGTGCTGAGGGCATGTAATGTGCTAGGACCGGGCTGAGTAGTGAGGCTACGTCATTTAAGGTTTCACCTGTGTCAGCCGCCGGTGACACAGGTGTCGGTCTGCCTGAGCTGGTTACCATTGTGCGTTGTGATTAGCTGTGTCACCGGTGCCTATCACCGGTGAGCCACTTAATCCTACGTGGCATGAGTGTAACGGTCAAGTGCCTGTGGACTCTATATATAGAGGATCAGGGGAGGCCTTAGACCTCAACTTTTGCAGAACATTTTGCTCAACCTTTGTCAAACCGCCTCAATCCTTTTTGACCGTTGCAAACCTCTTTTCTCAAGAACAGAAGCAAACATTCCTAAGTCTTAGTTCAAGAGAGTTAGAGCTTTGAGCAGAGAGCACTGGTTCCTCCAAGAGTTGATGTTACTGATTCTTTCTTGGAGTGTCTACTCCTAGACGGGTGTAGGAGTTGCTGTGACCACCCAAGCTTGTGTGGGCTGGTGCAGTAGTTTGTAAGGGTGATTTGAAGTCTACTTGCTGCAAGGCGAAAGGACTTCCACAAGTAAGAGAAAGAGACCTGAAAGCTCAGGTACTCGGAGAACAAGCACAATTTAGTGCTGGCGATCTCTTCGAAGTAGCCTCTCCAACGGAGACGTACCATCTCTAAAAAGAGTGGGAACTTCGGTAAAAAACCCCTTGTCTCCCTGAGTACTTTACATTCAGTACTTGCTTATTTATCTGATTAGCATGCTAGAGTGATTCACTGTTATTCTCAATCTAGCTGCAATCCTTTGTCCTTGCCTGAGTAGATCAGCTGTGTCACAGTTGTTGTATTGCTTATTTATTATTTGTGCCAGTAACCTGTTATATAGCCATCTATCTAGCATCTGTTTAGGGCTATCTGTTTACCTGTGTTAGCCACCTGTGTGACAGCTGCGTGTTAATTTACATATCATATACTGCCTGTGTAGCTGACCTGTCACACAACTAGCTCATCCTATTGATCTGGTAAGCCTTAATCTAAATAAAGAAAAGTAAATTGTTTAAAAACTGTTTAGCCTCCTATTCACCCCCCTCTAGTCGGCACCTACGATCCTTTCAACAGGTGGCTTGCACAGTTCACTAACTCTTATGCCTAAGGTTGCAGGTGATAGTCAGCCAAAGAGGATCCATGTTATATCATCCATTGCTGAGGCTGTGAACTCTTGAAACAAACTTGCTAATCCTATTACTGCTGTCTCTGCTTATGGCAAACTGGTAAGGGAACTAAACAAGTTTGGGTCCCTAAGTTTCATAACTAAACTTGCAGGACACTGTCTCTAGTGGAACTGATTGGATTGTGGACAGTAGATGTACACAACAGATGACTGGAGACAGGGAGGAGTTTGTAGAGATCACTAATGAGAATCTGTCAAGCAAATATGTGATCTATACAGACAACTCTAAGGGAAAGGTAAATGGCATTGGTGAAGTCACCATATCTGAACATCACTCTTTATCAAATGTTATGCTTATGGATCAGATAGGCTATAGTTTAATGTCTGTGTCACAGCTGTGTGACACATGTATGAAAGTCACTTTCTATCCTGATGAGGTTATAACCTCTAAACTATCTGATGATTCATAAGTGTTCAAATGATGCAGGTCTGCAAAATTGTATATTATGAATTTCAATGAATAGCCTGCTGTAGCTCCATGGTGTCTCATGGCCAAGACTAGTGTTGGCTAGTTGTGGCACAGGCGGCTAGGACATGTAGGGATGAAGCTTCTCAACAAGCTGAGCAAACATGACTATGTTATAGGCTTGTAGAAGGTGAAGTTCGAGAAGGACAAGCCCTGCAGCTCATGTCAAGCCGGCAAGCAAGTTAGAACTGCCCATTGTCCCAAGACCATCATGACCACCACAACTCCTTTTGAGCTCATACACATTGACCTTTTTGGTCCTACAACATATGAGAGCTTGGGAGGTAACAAGTTTGGCTTTGTCATTGTAGATGATTTTTCTCGCTATACTTGGGTGTTCTTTTTGAAGGAGAAAACATAGGCCTACAAGAAATTCAAGCATCTCATTGTTAGAGTGCAAAATGAGTAGAAGGTAAATCAGTCAAAGTGAGAAGTGACAATGGGACTGAATTCAAAAATTCCAAGGTGGAGGTATTTCTGGACAAGCATGGAATCAAGCATGAGTTCTCAAGTCCATATGCCCCACAGCAGAATGGTGTAGTGGAAAGGAAGAACAGAACATTGATAGAGATGGCAATGACACTACTCAATGAGTACAAGACTTCATCAAGATTTTGGGCCAAAGCTGTCAACACTGCCTGCCACTCAATAAACAGACTCTACCTACACCCACTGCTCAAGAAGACTCCATATGAGTTGCTCACCAACAACAAGCCAACTCTGTCATACTTCAGAGTATTCGGTTGTAAGTGCTATATTCTTAGGAAAGGCAAATGTCTCTCTAAGTTTGAAGCTAAATCTGATGTTGGTATCTTCCTTGGTTATGCTACTAACTCCCACACCTATAGAGTTTTTAACACCTCTACAAAGGTTGTTGAAGAATCTATAGATGTGGACTTTGATAAATCTTATGGCTCTCAAGGAGAGCAAGTTGCTAATGATGTAGGGAGCAAGGACATTCTCGAGAAATCCACTGGTGAGATCAGACCTACTGTCAAGGTGGAATCGGCCTCACCAAGTGATCATGAACCACTTGTTCCACCACTATGTGAAGACACTGGAGAGCAAGACATCGAGTTCGAGTACAACCCAGCCAATGATCAACTGGATGCAGATGACCTGTCTCAGCCAGCTATGTCACAAGAAGAACCGGCTGTGTCACAGGCAACATCAACAGCTGTGACACAGGTGGTTGACCCCGAACCCCTTGTGATTAGTAGGCTGCAAAAAGATCACCCTGTAGATCAAATCATTGGTGCCATTCATAGGGGAGTGACTACTCGTTCTCATATTGCAAATTTCTGTGAACATTACTCTTTTGTCTCTAGTGTTGAACCCAGGAACGTCAATGAAGCTCTCAAGGATGCTGATTGGATAAATGCCATGTATGAAGAGCTAAATCAGTTTGAAAGAAATCAAGTCTGGTCTCTGGTTGAAAAACCCCATGACCACAATGTCATTGGAACAAAATGGGTCTTCAGGAACAAGCAAGATACAAATGGACTGGTGGTGAGGAATAAGGCTAGATTAGTTGCTCAAGGTTTCACTCAAGTGAAAGGTCTGAACTTTGGTGAAACTTTTGCACCAGTGGTAAGACTAGAAGCAATCAGAATTCTACTTGCCTATGCCACACATCATAACATCAAGCTATATCAGATGGATGTGAAGTCTGCCTTCCTAAATGGTAAACTCTCTGAATTAGTCTATGTTGAGCAACCACCTGGTTTTAAAGATGTTAAGAAACCACACGATGTCTACAAATTGCACAAAGCACTTTATGGTCTAAAACAAGCACCTAGAGCATGGTATGATACTCTGAAAGATTTTCTAATTCAAAATAGCTTCAAAATAGACTTAGTAGACACAACTCTTTTTACTAAGAGGAATAGAAAGGACTTATTTGTGTGCCAAATTTATGTCAATGACATAATATTTGGTAGTACTAACCGTTCAATGAGTGATGAGTTTTAGCAAGATGATGACCAAGAGGTTTGAGATGTCCATGGATGGAGAGCTCAAGTACTTCCTAGGACTTCAGATCAAGCAACTCAAGGAAGGGACTTTTATCTCACAAGAAAAGTTCACCAAGGACATCATCACCAAGTTTGGCACGAAGGATGCAAAGCCTATTTACACTCCCATGCAAATTAATGGTCATCTAGACTTAAACATTGAAGGTAAATTTGTTGATCAGAAAGAGTTTAGGTCCATGGTAGGTTCTTTGCTATACTTATGTGCATCTAGGGCAAATATCATGTTAAGTGTATGCATGTGTGCTAGATTCCAAGCTAACCCTAAGGACTGTCACAGAGTGGCAGTACGCATGATTCTGAGATATTTGATTCAATCTTCAGGGTTTGGTTTGTGGTACCCCAAAGGTGCAAAGTTTGAGCTAGTTGGCTATTTTGATAGTGACTATACAGGGTGTAAGGTTGACTAAAAAAGCACCTCTGGTACTTGTCAATTCCTAGGGCACTCCTTGGTATATAGCTACTGGTAGTTGTTGTGCTCAATTATTATGGATGAGGCAGACCTTGAAAGATTTTAGTATATCTTTTAATCAAGTATCCCTCTTCTGTGATAATGAAACTACAATTAAGTTAGCCAACAACCCAGTACACCACCAAAGATCCAAACACATAGAAGTGAGGCACCACTTCCTTAGAGACCATGTTGAGAAAGGAGACATACAGCTGTGCCATATAAGGACTGAAAAACAATTAGCTAGTATATTCACGAAGCCCTTAGATGAGACTAGATTCTATGCTCTGAGCAGTGAATTGAATATCATTGATGTCTCTAACTTGCAATAAAAGGTTTGGCTTGGTGTCTAGCTCATATGTTCATGCTGTTTATGCTGTCTGTGTTTTCATCTGCATTACCCACCTGTGCCACAGGTGTGTTCTATGCTTTGAGTTGAGGGTTTTCACTAAGCAATTTGTGCACATCTTTTGTGTGCATGTTTTCCTATCTTAACTGGATTTTCTAAATCAACTCTTGTCAGTTTTAGCTTTGCTTGTTTGATTTTCTGGCAAACTAATATAAGAATCCTCTGATACTACTCAAGTGCTTTCTCTCTTACCAAAATTCTCTCTATGTTGGTGTTCCTGATGAAAAACTTGTCACCTGAGCCATCCACTTGTGTCTCAGGTGAATTCTCTTGAACTTCGTTGGTTATAGGAACTTCTCTTCACTCACATGTGTCACAGGTCATCCGCGCGGCTGTGACATAGCCACTTTATAACCCTTCGGTCTATATAAAGGAACTCGCGTTTCCCATGAAACCCTGTTCGACGGCAGAAACCCTAAACTTCCGCCGAGCGCTAAACTTTCGAGTTTTTGTCGAAATCACGAATTTCGCCCTTCGAAAAATCTTCCACTCGTTAGAAAAGCTTTCCGAGGTGCTCCAGCATCGTTTTATCCATGCCTTGCCAAGTTTTCGATCAAAGTAAGCTCCAGCCAACCCCACTTTGTGCTCAACCTAAATTCATGTCAATGCAATCGCTCAAGAATTTAATCCAGTAGCGCATTGTCCTTAATTAGGGTTGGTTTAGTTGTTGTTTAGCCTTCTGGTCTCATCTAGCTTGAAACCTAGTGGCTAAATCTTGTTAAACCCTAGTTTTTGTGAATCTGCCTTCCGCCTCTGTGCATAGCTGTGTCACCGCTAAGGTCTCACCTGTCACACAGGCGGAGACTTCAATTTGGTTCTAAGTCCTCACCTGTGTCACTTTGTTCTCACACAGGTGGCCAACACAGCTACTATCTTCTGCATTTAGGAACACCCCTTTCCTTCATTCTTTCTTATCTATCTCATTTCTACAGATGTCTTCAGGGTTAGACAGAGAAGACAATAGTCTCCAATGGTCAGATCCCGAAGAGTCAAGCAAAGAAATTATCATCTCAGACTCTAATCAAGAAAGGGAGAGGCTGAGACAGAGAGAGGAAGCTCTTCAGATAAGAAGAGCATAGCAAAAAGCATACAGGCAGAAGAAAGCTGCTGAAAAGAAGGCTGCTGCTACATCAACTAAGGTTGGACAGTCTAGCTCATCTCAACTTATTCCTTCCAAGAGAACAAGATCAACAGTGGGGGTCCAGCACACATCTTTGGGCAAAGAAGCTGCTAAGAAGCCTAAGCAAGCTATCAGGAAGGTCAAGAAGACCTTAGTTGCAGATGTAGTGTTGCCAAGGGGCACACTCACAATTCAAGAGCCTGTCTCTGAACCACAAATGTCTGAAGCAGACATAGAGAATGACAAGCTCTTATTAGAGGAAATGGACAAATTTGCAAATCAGATTAGTGAAACAACAGATGAGAAAGTGAAGAAGCAACTCCTCATGATATACACTGCCAAGAATCTTGAGCTCTCAGTGCAGGCCAGGCCAATCTCAATCGCTTTTGAAGAGCCTACAGATGCAGATAAAGCACTTCTATGTGAAATAGCAGATCTGCATCTACAATTACAGGCAGCCACCTCAGAGTCTGCCAAGAAGGATCTAAGACAGAAAATCTTTGAGAAGCAGAAGGCATTCTCATCCAGCTATAAATCAGCTTCAGCATCAAAACCCATTGCGATTCCATGTTCAGATGTTAGAGATCGTAACCTTTTGCAACAGATTAATGAGCTATTTGCCAAAATGAAGAACACTCTAAGAGGTATTGCTAGGTAGGCTTTGCTAGCAGAGATCAAAATCAAGAAAAAATTGCTCTCTTCTGATCTTAGACAAGAAGCTGTAGCCGTGCCTATACCAAGCTTCAAGAGGAAGAGATCTGACACTCTAGTAATCTCTGATGAGCCTCAAACCAAGAAGCAGTCAGATGCAGAGGTTGCAATCATTTCTGAGACCTCACAGAGCTCGACACCATCTTTGAAAGAATAGCTGGTTCAACAACAGGAGGCTCTAAAGGAGTTAAAGAAGGAGATGTCACCACCTGTGGCACAGGTGGGAGACCCAGCTAAAGCAAGCATGCACACTTATCAGAGAAAAAGGAAGAAGAGTTCCAGCTCAGTCAGTACTGAAACTCTCTCATCCCTAGATGTGCATAGACCCATATCCCCTTCACAGTTCCTTGTCTCTGAGACGGAGGAACAGGTTACAGAAGAGGCCCAAGCGCCCACATCATCGCCAAAGGCTGGAACAGATAAGCCTTCTGGCTCTGCTCAGATTGCAACTCCACAGCTGTCCCAACCAGCTGTGTCTCAGGTAGCAGATGCTCCAGTGCAAGCTACACAACTGCCTTTTCCATCAGTGTCATAGCCAGTTGACACCGAAGTCACTTCACCTATTGCTCATCTCACACAGTCCTCACCTGTGGCACATGCAAGTGACTCAGTAGAAGAAGAAGAAAGCTTATCAGATGTTGGCAGGGGTGTTTCAGTGACTCCTCCAAGAGTAAGGGAGCCTCAATCAGACTCTGACAAAGAGTATGTAGCTGAAGAATCTTCCTCCAGCTCAGAGTCAGAACAAGAGGCAGTAGTAGAGGCAGAACAAGAGGATAGTTCTCCAGAAAATTCTGATGATGAGGAGGACTTGGAATCCAAGTACAGTTATATATTCTCCTCAGCTCTCTGGACGGAACAAGGACAAATGGAGTTCCTGCCTAGACCTGTTTGGAAGAAGCTACCCAAGAGTGACCCCAAGAAGTCCAAGAGCAAGGTTGCTTCTCTAAGCTCCAGTGCTTATATTAAGATGAGATCAACCTGTCCATACTTCACAGATGACAAGAAATTCATTGAGCCAGCTTGCTCTAACTCCAGGTTTCACAATGACAATCAAAAGGGGGTCTATCATGAAATTCTGTCATCCAAAGGGTTTGTAGATTGCAAAGCTATTGATTGGGATGCTCTCACAGAATCTAGGTTGCGTGCTCTTTCATCTTTGATACAAGTAGTAGGCCTTGAGTTCCTATGCAATATTCAACAAGGCTATGATCCTGAAGTGATAAAAGAATTCTATGCCACTGTGTGGGTAGAACAAGAAAATCAAGATGTCATGCTCTGGAGAACTAGGGGACAATTGCTATCCATTACAGCTCCAGAGTTCAATAGCCTGTTTAATGCACCTGTGGAGACTGGAATGCCTAATCTATTCAAATTAGAGCCAGTCTCAAATGCTGAAAGAAGAAAGTTCTATCCAAGGAACTTCACATTTCCTGCCAATGCCCCTTTAGATCATGTGTACGTCAAGGGCATCACCATCACTGCCAAACACTTGGTGAACATTCTAAATGTCACCCTTCAGCCAAAGGGAGGCAACACAGATGCAGTGTACAATCCAGTGTGGCAGGTGTTAGTGCATATTGCTAAGAATCAGCATTTTGATGTGGCACGTTACATCTTTCATGAAATTGATGTTGTTCAGAAAGATAAGAAGGCTAAGCTGAGGTATGGGTCATACATCATGTATATGATCCTTCAGAAAACAGGTCTTCCAGAATCAACTTTTGATATCTCAGTGAAGACGGCCAGAACTTAGCTCAGACCTCAAGCTGATGATCACCCTGATGAGATGGCTGTGCCAGCACTCTTTGGTGAGCCAAGTGTTTCACCTGTGCCACTCCCCGGTGACACAGGTGGTCCAACAGCCTCTCAAGATCTAGCGCCTCAGCCCCATGGCTCTCCTCTCCCTACGCCAACCGGTGTCATAGCTGGTGATTCTGCAGCTGACTCAGCTGAGCTTGTGTCTGTGACACAGGTAGTAGAAGACGGCACCCTCTCTTCCTCGCTGATGTCCCAAACAGCTGCCAGAGCTTACCAGAACAAGGTCATGCCTGTTCAATTTGTAGCTCTGCGTAAAGATAATCTCCAACTCCGAGAAGAAATGACCAGTCTGCACACAAAGGTTGATCAAATGCAGACTCAACTCTTCGAGGTTCTTTAGCTCTTGAGATCCAAGTTCATCTGAAGTTTCTTTTCCCTAACCCTTTTTCTGGTGTTTAGTGCCAAAGGGGGAGAGAAGCAAGGGGAGAGAAGGGAGAAAAGCTTTAGGGGGAGAAAACCTTTTATGGGGGAGATATATATTTTCAAGGGGGTAGAGAGTTTTGCTGTGTATCAAGACTTGTTCTTCTTATTTTGTTTCCTTATGTCTTGATCACATTAAGTCATCTCCTTACACTCTGATGCTCTGATGCAGTTTACTTTATGTTCTAAGCTATGCTATTCTGTCATGTGCTGGTATGTGTGAATGGTTAAACTGCATAATTATAAGTTCAGTTCAGTCTTTTACTCATGATTCATTTAATGCTCTGAACTGATGAAATGCAAGTTGTGAGAAAATACTACTCATGGTTACAATTCAAATATGTGCATTTGCATTCCAGAAGCAAATCTCTTATGCACAGCTTCAGGGGAGTATGTTCTAACAACCTGCACATGTACCACTCATTCATATATTTATTTGATAATGTTGAGTGGGTTGCCACTAACCACCAAAAAGGGGGAGATTGAAAGAGCATCTAGGCCTCTAAATGGTTTTGATGGTTAATGGCAACTCAAACTGGAATCTAATGTTTACCATGAGTGTAAGTAGGATGATTAGGTTCCAGGGAGAAGAGTCATTCAGGAAAGGATGACCACCCAAAAGTACAAAGGTGGCTTCCCAGGAGAAGAAGATAGCGGCGCTGGGCAGCTGTGCCACAATTGTGAAGAAGCCAGTGCTGTGCAAGGAGTTGCAAGCAAGGTGAAGGTTGCTTGATGCGTCAAGAGCTGTGACTACAGTTGGTGGAAGCTGAAGCCTAGGTTTGCTAGTTTTCTTGAGTCCTTAGGAAGCACCTATACTATCAAGAGGGATGAAGTAGCAATGATTTCTGGAGGTTCTTTTGCTCAATGCTCAGAGTGTTGGACAGTGGCACTGATGCCTTGAGGTCAGTGGCCCTGTCACAACTGTTTTGCACAAGTGTGAAACTGGGTTGTGCTAGCACACTGCTGTGCTAGCTTCCTAAAATCCTAGAGCCAAAGTTACCTGTGTGGCACAGCTGTGTCACAGGTGAACAACCGCTCTATGACTCAGGTATATCTTTGTGCCAGAGGAGAGCTTGAAAATGCTAAGCGAACTGCACTGTAATAGTTTGTCTGCCGAGTCAGAAAACTATTGGAGGTTCTCTCCTGAGTAGGCATCAAAGTTAGTTGTGTGCGCTGAGGGCATGTAATGTGCCAAGACCGGGCTGAGTAGTGAGGCTACGTCAGTTAGGGTTTCACCTGTGTCAGCCTCCGGTGACACAGATGTCGGTTTGCCTGAGCCAGTCACCGTTGTGCGTTGTGATTAGCTGTGCCATCGGTGCCTGTCACCGGTGACCCACTTAATCCTACGTGGCATGAGTGTAACGGTCAGGTGCCTGTGAACCCTATATATAGGGGACCAGGGGAGGTCTTGGACCTCAACCTTTGCAATCTTTGCCAACCTTTGCAATCCTTCTTGGAGTGTCTACTCCTAGATGGGTGCAGGAGTTGCTGGTGACCTCACAAGCTTGTGTGGGTTGGCCCAGTAGTTTGTGAAGGTGATCTGAGGTCTACCTGCTGCAAGGCAAAAAGACTTCCACAAGCTAAGGCAAGAGACCTGAAAGCTCAGGTACTCGGAGAACAAGCACGATTTAGTGCTGGCTATCTCTTCGGAGTAGCCTCTCCAAAGGAGACATACCTCTCTGAAAAGAGTGGGAACTTTGGTGAAAAATCCCTTGTCTCTCTGAGTATCTTTCATTCTGCATTTACTTGTTCATCTAGCTGCATGCTTGTATGATTCACTGATATACATAATCTAGCAGTGACTTTTACTCTTTGCATGTGTCAGTTTAGCTGTGTCATAGTTGTCTTATTGCTTGTCTCATATCTGTTAGCAACTGCTATTCAGAATGTAGTACTTCTCTGAAATTTGTTTTGCAGAAAGTTTAGAAGTCACAGTCTATAGAAAAGATATTGGAGGCGGTTAGAAATGAACAACTGCCTCCGATAACCCTTTATGAGGTGGACAAACCACATCCGATATCACTTATCTAAGGTGATCAGATTGGTGCAAGCGCCTCCGATATCCCTTATCCGAGGCGATCGGATCAAGATAACTGCCTCAGATATGTCTCCATATAAAACATGTGCTGCCCTAGCCTGAACACTAAACTTCAAGTTCCCAAGCCCTCCACGCCATGCCCACGCCACCCCTTCCTCCTCCACGCTGTGCCCACCCCACCCCTGCTCCTTCACGCCCTGGCCCGCGCTGCCCCAGCCGGCCTCGTCCACGCTGTGCCTGTGCTACTAGCTCCTTCTCCACACCGCCATTCACACCGCCTCAGCCCTCCTCTCCATGCCATGGCCCATGCCGTCCTGGCCCTCCTTCTCCATGTTGCACCCGCGCCGACCTCCTCCTTGTCCACTTTGGCCAGCAGGTAATGTTTCTTCTTCCTTTTTTTATATTTGGTTTGTAATTGTGTAATTGTTAAAATATATTTAGAAATATTAGCTTCTTATATTCTGAAATGTTAGGATATTGTTGAAATGTTACGATATACAAGCAATGTAAAGATACTGTTGAAATGTTAGGATATACAAGCAATGTAAGGATATACTGTGTAATTGTGTATATTGTTGAAATATTAGCTTCTTATATTCTTCATATATTTTCTGTTATTTAGTTCTGTTTACTATGTTTTATCATGTTATTTTGTTGGTAGAATACTTTCCTACAAATGCTAAGTATTTGATATATATACTTTCCTACAAATGCTAAGTATTTGATATATATACTTTCCTATTTAGTTCTAGTTACTATGGAGACAAACTCCACCCCATTGTCCCCTTCGGAATCACCGGCGGGGTCGCCAAGACTGTCGTCATCCTCAGGGAAGGTTCCTGCAAACCAAGGAAGCCTTCCGTGAGGCCTGATGGCATATGGGTTGTTGAGAGTGTGGATTCGGTGACCGGAGTTCCTGAGCAAGAAGAAACCCGGAAGAAGTGGAGGATCACATGCGGGGACGTTCAAGGGTTGAAATCACCCTCCAATATTGGGTGAGCTAACACGGGTGAAGCGGAGTGGCATGTTGGCCGAAGTGAAGCGATCCTTCAGAGTCCTAGGGGAAGCCAAAGCTGATTTCAACTGAGCTACTATCCTAACACCGGGGAAGTACTGGAGGAGTTACAAGCACAGGCTAGTGAGGGACTATATGAAGAATAAAAAGTCACCTTGCCAAGCATACCCTAACGTGACGGAAGATGACTAAGCGGAAGTCTGTGCCTTGAAAGTGTCAGAGGAATTCCAGGCAGAAAGTGAGAAGGGACAAGGGCTAGCAAGAAGGAACAAGCACCCACATTCTTGGCACCTTAGGGTATGTCTGTGCTAAGAAGAAATGGGCAAAGAAAGACGAGGAAGTGGAGAAGTACGATAACCACCTTATCTTCTCCGATTTCAGCGACAGCCGCGTCCGTGACTAGTGCAGGGTGAGGACAAAGGTTAATCCTCATTTTGACATGTTTGGCAACAACTAGAATATGAGAAGGTCTACCAGAAAATGGTAGAGTTAAATGAGGAGGCAACTCAAGGCACGTTTGTGCCCAATCAGGGGAAGATATACTCTCGGAGGCCATTGGCACAAGGGAGCCGTATGGACACACCAGGAGTTTTGGAAATCTAACATCATAGTGCAAAGCATTCACTAGAGAGAGCCAGCAGGCCCGGAGGCAGAGGAAGCAAGCTAGGGCTGAATAGTTGAAAGCAGAGATAAAATTCTCGCTTGAAGCGGAATTTGAGGAAAAAATAAGAGCCATGGAGGAGAGCCTATTAGTATAGTACCTTCAAGAAAGGGTGGCAGTCGCAAGCCTAGGCTCCCGCCGGAGTAGCGGCACCTTGGGCGCTAACAAATCTTCTCCCATCGACCAAATCGGTGGTCCAGCGCGATGCAAGCTTCAGATAAAGTTTGCAACAACAAACTTGCAATGAATGCGACCTATGGTCAAGTGTGGACATCTCCTCTAGATACAGTGTTACATGGTGTCCTGCTTGCACCAAGTTATGTGCGAGTGCAGGTGGAATATGTCAACCTGACATTCTCCAACTGTGCCTTGCCTAACACACGAGAAGAAAAAGTCCTCTAAGAATTTGGCGGTAGATATTGAATATCCTATGGCGAAGCTGGCTCGCCAATACGTGTCAGGACTACCTATGGTGGATGACAATGTGAATCTTGGCGTAGCCTGCCAGAGGCTTCATAATCATTACCTCGACATATCCAACAGGCCATTCTGACATCACCAAGTTAGCCTCATAGTGCACTTCACGGAGGAACACTTTAAGCACACTCAAGCACTATGTTCATGGTGGAATTCGTTGACTTGTTCAACATGTTCCACTACCATGGCTTAAACACCGGCCTCATGAGATGCTATATGCTGTAAGTTCTTATAATACATCACAAGTTTGTTTTAATACTGCTAAGTGCATACATATAACCCATTGCAGTCCTACACTCAAATACTTGATTGATCTAAGAGAGAAAAGAAAGCTCTAGAACTCTGTGGCGTTTGGCGACCCACATCTGGTCTCCGTGCAAAGCATTGGGACAAATAGGAACCTTGTGCGGGATTACGTTATGCAGATACTCCATGAGTACTCCACACAAGATTACATCCAGATTGCCTAAAACATCAGGAAAGCAATATGCCTTGCAAATTCTTTGTTTTAGATGGTTAAACATGTCAGAACTTTCTATCATATAACTAGGAGGTACTGGATCCTCTTCGCCATCATGCCAAAAGCAAATATATTATTTGATTCCAAGAGGCTTAGCCATGAGTAACGCAAGGACGCATACTTGGACATCATGTGTCTACTCAACGAGTGAGTACCAAAACTTTGCTCTTCATCGATGGCTATTCTTTCTTTCTTTAGAAATGACATGCTATAAGGCTTATTATTTTTAATCACGTAGGGTATTTGACAAGGACGTCAAAGAGTGAGGGATCCGCAAGGAAGGAGTGCCCGCCAAGTTACATCATGACTCCCAGTTTAAGGTATACCCTAATGTTGATAACACCTCGTACTAATGCAATCATATCTCTTCCCTCTATAGCTAATCAATATTCCTTTTGTAGTGCCGGCAACAACTCTAGGGATCTGCCATTTGTGGGTACTATGTGTGCTTCCACATGCTAGCCTTTTGTAATAACCCAAAGTTCAGTAATCTAGCGGTACATAACCATCTCTAGTAATGTATAACGTTTATTCATGCTATTCACCCTGAGTGTATGCTTCATATCTTCTGGAAGGGGTGAAACTCATGCAAATCACACAGTTAGAAGATATGGACATTGCCCAAATCATAATAGCTATGTTCCTAAATGTCAGGACCTTGAATTCACAACTAGCTCCACTACGATGTGAAGTCTGAATACCCGAGGCACTATCCAACATATCATACATATACAAACATATGAATCCATCACTGTTGGATAGTCTGACACCAGGCCAACAGATCATATGATCACCACATGTCGTATGTGCTCACTGTTGGCCAAGCCGGGCAAAGACATACTCATTGCAAAGAGAGACTAAGAGCAAATTCAAAGTCTGGTAAAGAAATAGTCTCAAGTTCATTAGGTAGAGTAGGATCAGAGGAGTCCAACAACCATACCCTCACCATAACCTAGCCCTTGGGCTAGTGGGTCACTCAAAAGCCCAGTACGATTGTCCGCACCCTGCCTAGCTGGCACAATATCTTAGCTAGCGGGTCACTCAACCGAACTATTACAAAAATAAAACGAGAGAGAAAACCTTACTCCTTGATGACAATTCCATATACTTCAAACATTCACATATGGTGTATGGAAGGTCATAGTAACAACTCAAATATCTCAAGTCAAACTCTAAGGGAAAGGAAATAGAAGATACCCAAGTTATCTCTTACACGTAGGAGTACATATAGCACACAACAGACGATTCGAAGGTCGATTACAAGTTTTTAAGGTTGGAAAACAGTAGTGAAAGAAAGGTTAAAACCCATGAGATGGCAGCCTAACCATCTCCAAAAGAGGCACATAACCCACACATACAACCGAGAAGGATAAAACTACAACTAGGCATCAACGTCAGGGTTTTCCGCATCATAATACTCACCAAGACTAGGATCACCTGCAACAAGTTAGGAATGGAATTTCCTAAGTACTTTCGTACTTGCAAGATACATTTGTAGGCTCATCCCAATTAATTTTCACATAGCAAATGACAAGAACAAAATACTAGTCATGCATTTATCCATAGCAAGTTAAACATGGCATGAACATAAATGATAAAGCTATATTTGTTGGAAATATGCCCTAGAGGCAATAATAAAGTTGTTATTATTCTATTTTCATGATCATGATTAAGTTTATGTTCTATGCTAGAATTGCGTTGGTTCCTGAATATAAGATTCGAAGGGAAACCCAATTGCATGTGTGGAATAATAAAACACCAAACAGATCCCTAGTTAGGCCTCTAGACTAGCTCATGTATTGTTGATGGTCTTGTTTTCCTGATCATGGGCATTGTTAATGTAACAAGGGTGCCGGCAATAATGGGAGCATATTGTTAGGATAACAATGGTGTTGGATAGACCCCCTTATGAGATACTGCGAGATTATGTTGTCAATATATTATCGGTATCTTCTCATAATATGTTCACATTTACTTGTGTCCTTAGACCATGAGAATATCGTAAACCCGGATACCGGATGGTTGCATTGGGGTCATCAAATGTTACTCCGTAACTGGGTAATTATAAAGGTGACTTTCGGGTACACCAGAAAGTATGCCATGGTTCTAGATATGTCAAGACTAGGATTTGCCCCTCCGGCGATGGAGAGATACACTTTGGGCCCACTCGGTATTACGGTGTCCAGCATTGCCTGGCCAGGTATTGTGACTAAAGGGTTAGTCACGGGGATACCGGAATGCGGAAACGAGAAAAGAGTACAAACCGGTAACGAGGATAACTAGGTATGGTGATCAAGGAGTTGATCACAGGGATACCGTCAAAGTCTCGCCTCGGGTTGTGTAACGTATCGTGAGGCAAAAGGAATTGTATGCGACAATACAAGGTTCGTTCGATAAAGATCTTCGATAATATGTGGGAGTCGTTATGGGTGACCAGATCCCGCTGACGATTATTGGCCGGAAGGTGTTCCGGACATGTCCACATATGCTCGAACCTATAGGGTCACACGCTTAGCATTTAGTAACATTTAGGAATGCTACGATTTCATGGAGAACGAGAGGGAAGGGTTCTGAAAGTGTTTCAGAGGATCTCGGAAGTGTTCCGGGAGATCTCAGAATGTTCCGGTGATGTCTGAAAGTGGTTTGGAAGGTTCGGAAGGTTCTAGAAGGTTTGGAAGGTTCCAGAAGGTTCTAGAAGGTTCAGAAGCTTCTGGAAGGTTCAGAAGGTTCCGGAGTTTCCCGGAACATTCCAAAAGACCCCTGCTGGTGGAGTTGGACTCCATCAGGGAGTGCCTAGTGGAGTTAGATTCCATCAGGGAGTCCCTAGCGGAGTCGAACTCCTCCTTCCCAGCCTAGCTGCCCCATCCCCTTTAAAAAGAGGGACAGGGCGCACCAGGGAGGCATCCCAACCAGCCCTAGCTGCACCTCCCTGGCCGGCGCCCTCCCCCTCTAGTTGGCTACGGCCTCCCCTTCCTCTCTCCTCTAGATTGGATCTAGTACAGCTGCCGGCGTGTGCTGCTATTCCATCTCATGGATTCTGCTGCTCCTAGTGTGCTGGTCCACACGTTGCCGCGGTGTTCCTGATACGGTACGCATGGATACCTTGGAGATGTCGTACACTTCGGCGTTCGATCGGGCAAATTTTCGCGAGGAGAACACTCTCGCGGCTGGGAGGTATAACCTAGCTACGGGAGTCGGAAGACTTCATCGACATCATCAACTTCTCCGCTGCGTTGACGTGAGCGTCGAGGGTATGATATCGTTACCTACACCTCGGTAGTGTTTCTTGGTTTGGTTCATGCGTGGTAAAAATTTTGTTTTGCGTAGCACGTTCCCCAACAGTATTAGCATGTATCCATCATGACCATGTCCATTCTCAAATTTGAATACATAGAAATTCAATCAAGAATTCTACTTCAATCAACCACTTCATGTCAACCAAGCTTGAGTTCATTTTATGGATAGTCAACCAAGACTATATCATGTGTACTGAGCAAGCTAACCAAGCCTTGACCAAAGAGGGAAGTACTTCTGGAAATGTCATTAGTTCGGAGTTGGCCGACCACGACTACTCGACATTTCACTAAGTCTTCCACCGTGGGTGACGGGTAAAGCCCTACAACTTTAGTATCAACTAGACGACTAGGGTGTTTACGTTCACCTCGCCCAGCAATCCATCTGTAGGTGATAATACCTCGGCTCTCACATCTCATCTTTAGGGTTTCATATTGCTTTTGTCCACTTAAAAGATCACCGCTGATCATAAAACACATTGGGGCCTAACCATGCTAGTGATTACAACCATCACAAGCCATTTCAAACATCACACATATCTGCAAGCATTTCAGCTTAATAATATAGCATAGCATGAATTAATCTATAGGAATCTTAATGAGCTTTTATATGCTTGCCTTGCTAGGATTGATCGGGTTCAAAAAAATACATGGCTTCAGAGTATTCCGCGTTGCTTGGTTCTATTGAAATCAAGTTTTGGAACACCGAAAAGAAGCAATAGAAGGAACATTAATCAAAACCTATAGATATCCGATTATGAATGAAATGCTAATATGTACATGATGATTAAATGAAGCTAATGCAAGTGGTTTCCGAAGTTATGTATTTCTGAAGTTATGGTTAATTCTAATTCAGAATTCTAGGGCTAAAGTTATGTATTTCCAAAGTTGCATAGTCGGTATTAGGGTTTTATCAGGTGATGCATTAGTTTAACTAATATGAAGTGGTATATGAGTGAAATTAGGAAATTTGGATATAACATATTTGCTAAGACAACTTTTGGTACAACATTTGTCCTTTTTGAAGCTAGTAGCTATTTTCAAAAAATCATATTGCAATTGTAGAGATAAAGGATACTTCGGAAATTTTTGAAAGTTTCAACCATACATGATCAAAAGTGAAACAATAAAATTCAATAGGCTAAAAGAAAAACTACAAAAAAAGTCAATTTGGAGTTCATATGGATTTGATATGATTTTTCAAAGTTTAGGTCAATTTCAGCAATTCTATCCTTTTCTCGGTAAACCAAAAAGAGTTAAAACATTGGTTACTCATGTGGAAGCTAGCCCTGGAGGTTGACAAATGGGACCTACGGTTCACAACCCTTTTTCTTTTCTATTTCATCTATTTTTATGAATTGAATCATTGGGGCCCAATAGTGAGTGAGACACCAACCTTGAACTAAACTTAACTAATCTAACCACCTAAGACCCACGTGTCTAAACTATGGGTTTAACTACCCTAAACTGTGGTCCCATTGGCCAGGTCACTAGCAGTTAGACGCCGGCGTGCCCGAGCAGTGGCATTCAGCTACGAGCATGTGCAGGATTGCTATGGTGCACCGATTCGAGTGACATTTGCTAGTTGGGGAGCTAAGGGCGGTGCAGATCCGCTTTGGTGGTCGGCAGGGGCAGCAGCTAGCTGGAGCGGCGATGGCGAGCTAGAAAGTGGTGGCGGAGGAAGAGCACCAAGTAACCAAATGATGCAGCACTGAAATGAAGGAAAAAGGAGGGGAGTTCGACCAATGACTCACCGTGATCTTGCTGGAGGCTCGACTAAAGCAGAAGAAGCAGTGGGAGTTGTCAAACCAGTCACCGAGGTGGTGTGTTCGTCGAGGACATAGACAGAGGAGGTGTAGGACTCCGGTTGGGCTTGAAGAAATCCCACGGCCTTAGAGGGTCCTCCTACGACCTTTGATTGTTGCTCTGATGGTCTGTGATGGTGGCTCCACGACAATGGCGACGAGGCGCTTGGTGAGGAAGATGAAGCTGCGTGAGGGACGCCCATGGATGCACAGGAAGTTAGAGAGAGGTAGGGACCTAGAAAAGCTACTGTGCTTATCTGGAGGAGCTAGAGTTTACCGGTAAGGAGGGATTCGACGCCTGCAGCCAAGCGGCCGATGCTAGAGAAGATGTAGGCGTGGGTTGGCTCCGCTACGAAGAAACCAAATCAAACCCATCCGTGAGCTCACGGGGGTGTAGCGAATTGATTGGGAGGGAGAGAGACTTCACTGGATGTGGGGATTGTACGGGTGCTGATGGCGGTGCACTCGTCGGGGCGGCAATGCTACTAGTATTCTTGCGGTGTTGCTCAACGGTGGACGCGGCAGGAGCCTCGGGAGTGCGCGGCAGACTGCCGGGAGGTGAATAGTAGGGCGAGCGAGGTGAGGAGTTTTGAGACAGAAGAAACCGAGGGGCGAGCACGACGGTGTATGGGAGCGGCGATTGGTAGTGCACCCGCAGGAAGAAGGTGTCGCGTGGAGGAGAGAGGGAGAGCTAACCAGTGAGCTCTACTAGTCAGTGGGGGAAAGGAAGCGGAAGAGAGTAGAAGCGCCGGCTATGAAGGATGGCGGGAGAAGAGATAGGGTGTGAGCGATCCGGCGGGCAGAGGAGTTGGGCCTCGGCCTAGGGGAAAGGGGAAGCGGGCCTCGGGTGGCCTAGTTAGGGTTAGGTTTTAGGCCCTTTTTATTTCAGATTTTTATTTTTTGTGCTGTTTTAGGTATAGGAATTTTTAAGGGATGCAAAACTTTGTTTCAAAATTCAAGAAAATTCATAGGGTTTCCTGGGGGGTTTACTATCCATGATAATTTTTTGGAGTTAAACAAAAATGTTTTTAATACTTATTTTAGCTGAGTTATGAACAGGGTTTAAAGTAAGTTTGAACTATAGCTATATGAAATGTAGCTCTAAATTTTTTTGGGGGATTTTTGTTGGAGTTCAGGAAGATATTTAAGTCTTAAAAATAAATCTTGGTAAGGTTTGGCCAAAGGGATATCCTTATATTTGACAGATTATAGTTCTGCCCCTTTTTGGTCTTTAAACAAACGTTCCTCATTTTAAATATCAAAGTGGTTCCAACAATCTTGAAAATTTGTAGAAGCCTTCCTTAACATGTTTTGCTGGCACAAGGAGTATTCTAAGAGACATTGATTGACATTATCTTTATCGGATCAGTAAAGTTGGTTCTAGGTCCAATTATTAGGCTTTTAGGTTTTAGCAAATTCTAATGGAATGAGATGCAAAACTCAGCTTAATTACATGGAGAACTTTATAGGTTTCATTTATATAGTTGAACAACAAGGGGTCTTTAAACTAAACAATGAGGTCATCTATCCCAAAGAATGGTTCAGTCACCAGCCCAGCGCACTAAAGCTAGTGACCTAGGATTGCAATTACTTAGGTTTGTAGTTTGATATCGATCAAGCTTTGTGCTCCGAATAGAGTCTCATACTTGTCAGTAACTAGATTTTTCTGCCTTTCAAACTTGTGGTTTCAAATGATATTTACACTTGTTGTTTCAAAATTTCATGTTTACTTCTTCTCTCACTACAGCAGAGTGGGTCAGCACTGACGGTCGCTTAACCCCCTCTACTGACGGACAGGGGGCCCGTCACCCTGGAAATGTCAGTGGAGGGGGTCACACCACTGACGGGCGGCCCGACCGTCAGTAGTGTTCATTACTACTAACGGGCACGACTTGTCCGTTAGAGGAGACCCCTCGTGGGAGGCTCCTAGTTGTGGTACTACTGATGGTCGTATCATGGGTGCCCGTCAGTAGAGGTAATATTACACTGACGGGCATGTAATAAGGGCCCGTCAGTAGAGCCCTGTGTAACTACTAACTAAAAAGGCTTTGTGATACCTCATAATCACAGTTAGATCATTCATAATCACAGGCTATAGCAATTACATTATTCATAATCACAGGCTATAGCAACTATTCATTCACATAGTCAAATCTCATAATCACATAACACATTCGTAATCACATATATAATACATACACTTCACCTCTATCACAAGTATGAAATAATTATTCTTCAATTATAGAATCAACGAATCTATTGATGCCCGCTTAAGCTTGGCTTCGGAAATTGGGGGCCGACGTAGAATTCACCCATTGGATTGATGACTTCAAGGTTGATGACTTTGGCAAAGACTTTTTGGATGCGGGCAAAGTCCTGACGCCAGTCGTACAAGTGACTTCCCAGCTCGCTCTAAGCCTTCAGTTCTTTCATATCTTTCCAATGCATGTTCTTGTACCGGACAAAGCAATCCATATAGGCGCAGGTGTAGTACCCACATGTCATGCTATTTTCTGGCTAAACTTTGCAAGGGAACTTGTAATGGTGTACCATTTTTGTTGCCTTTGCAGGTATTTTAGTATGCCTCGAGAACTTGGCTTTGAAAAAAGCTGTATCCAAAACCTTAATGATATTGCTGAAGTCCGATGTCTTTTTGTCTGAGGAGTCAAAGTAAAATGTCTTGGCCCAGCTTGGAACGATCACAATAAGGACCCAGTGGTCGCTGCGTAAATGTGAATAAATGAACATAAGCAGGTGGAGATACGTACGTAAAAAAAAATCTCCACGGTGCTAAGTTTAGGACTTACGAAGGGTTGTAGGGGGCTAGTATGTACTCGTTGTCCTTATGAACCATGAATGCATGCGACAGGTATTCTTCAAGAAAGACTCGACCATCCGAGGTCGCGGCATACCCTTCGTTCATGCATATCGGATCGATTATGCCAATATTGGAGTTGCGTAGACGTCTGCACTCTTGGGCTTGGTAGAGAGCCCATAGCCTGACCATCGTGGTGTCGAGCCTATAGAGGTTGTACATGTTGAAGAGGTCTTCAAAGTTGATGTCGAAGGTGTCTTGGTCATTTTGCATGAAGAAACTGTATTCTCTTGGCACCTTCACCTTCCAATATTGGCAGAATGTATCAGGATCTCTAGACATCTTTAGGTAATCTTCATGCAGCGCCTTCATGTCCTCCGAAAGATTGTCCAGCTCATCCTGCGGGAGCAAGTCCTGACCTGGATAGTAAACCTCTAGCCAGAGACCCATGCTCCGTGTAGATAATTTGGATGACGATGTTGAGAAGGATAAGGATTTTTGCATTTACTCCTTTCTTTCCTTCTCGCCGGTGCCGGCCCGTCTCTTTTTGCTTTTCTTCCTCTTCTGTAGCGGCTCCGGACTCTTGCCTGCTGCCATCGCTGCTGCCAGCGTTCCAGCTAGTGTGGTGGGAGAGATAATATTCCCCCTGTGTTGATCCAGGGGGTCGCCTTGAACCTCGGAGGGCCTTTCCGACACTTCCGGGGACCGTAAAATCGGTGACATGTGCTGGTCCCCGACAAGATGGTCTTCCAGTTCTTTAAAGGACGGAGGTGATTGGCTGAGCCCCAACGGAGATCATTCGATTGATGGAGAGGGGTTGTTGGACGAGGGGGCTATGCGAGGAGAGGCCGCCACGGATATAGTAATCTGGCTCTTCGGCCACTGGATGAAGTAGTTCTTGCACTGCCCTAGCTTGGTAAGTTTCGCTTCGCGGGGGACAGGGACTAACACCTCATTGTAGTCATTGAGGACGAGATCCACCTGCACCTTCGCATGGTGCTCCCGCATAGGAACACAGTGCAGGATTGCCCCCTCCGGCGTTGGGAAAACCTGGCCGTGCCACTAGTACAGAAAAGCTTATTAGTGGCGTGCCAAAAAGTCTATTAGTGGCGTGGGGGAGGCACGCCACTAGTATCACGCCACTGATAAATGTTACTAGTGGCGTGTCTCCCGCACGCCACTAGTAACCTGGTTAGTAGTGGCGTGCGCCTTTTCGTGCACGCCACTAGTAATAAGAATACTAGTGGCGTGCTATTGAACTAGCACACGCCACTAGTAAGAATTTGTGGGCTAAAAAAAAAGAATAGTATTACATACTGGTGGCGTGCCCTCCAACATGCACGCCACTAGTAACTAATTGTGAATTTAAAAAAAATATACTAGATTTTATACGGTTCATCCGTACACCCAAATGCATACATGCATCCAGTTCATCCGTACATCCAAATCCATAATCCAGTTCATATATCTAGTATACATACATTGCCGAGAATCTCCAATGAAGACAACAATCTCGAGAACTAACAAATCATAAGTTTGTTCTGCAGCAGTGAACACACGACACTCTTAAATTTCTGTATGCTCTTTCCTCTAAAGAAATCTGCATCCTCTCTGAATCACCTTTGCAACTCGATTCTAAAGTGTCACACACATACATGTCCAATAAATCAGCACACCATTGCTTTTGTACTGTATTTGCCAAATCAAAACGGGACAGATCACTAAATCAGATGCGGATCACAGATAACCCATCCAGATCACAAGCAGGAACGAACCCACCAATTGGATCAGCGACAGAATCTAAAGTGAGTACCTACATAGATAACAAAACAACCCAAGCAAAACAATGGATCTCGACAACAAAAAAAGGGGGATAATACAGAAATCAAACCAGATTCGGGGACGCCGAGCATCGCAGTGCGGCTCGATCCGGTGGCTCCCTGCGTGCGCCTACAGCGAGCAGCCAGCAGCTAGTGGTCGTGGGGCTCCTCCATCTGGAGCGAGCCACCGCCACAGCAGGCCTCGGGTGGCGCCGCCGCCGCAGCGCCTAGACCTGTGGTGGCTGGATCTAATGGGCCCCGCTCACGCCATCTTGCGGTGGCCAGATCCAATCGCCTCCTACAGCGAACGCGACAATAGAAGGAGGAGAGGGCGTCGGATGCGACAACGAAGGAAGGAGGGCCTGATCCATGTGGAGCGCCATCGTCGGATACGCATGAAGTGCCGCCGGTCGGATCCCCATGGAGCGTCGCTGCCGGATCTGTGTGGAGGCGCTGGATCTAGAGGAAGGAGTGGATATAGGGAAGGAGGGGAGGAGGAGGAGGCTGATGAGAAGGGGAGGCAGTGGTGAGATGAGCAGGGAAGGAGGAAGACAGCGGGGAGGAGAGGGGAGGGGCGCAGATCCGGCGTGAGGGGCGCGGGAGTGGGGCGCAGATCCGCCGGGAGGAGTGGGGCGCGACGCCGACGGGAGGGGGCACGGGACACCGGCGGGGAGGAGGGGAGAGGGGGCACAGATCCGGTGTAAGGGGAGCAGGGGGCGAGTTGCTGGTGTCGCGGTGGGTTTTGTTCCGGGCAACACAGCCGCTTGAGGAAGGAGAGAAAAGGAGCACATTTGTACAGAGAAAGGTGAGGGAGGAAGAAGAAGATATTATTGCCTCGTAGCTATTAGTGGCGTGCGTAACAAAATCCACGCCACTAGTAACTAAACTACTAGTGGCGTGCGCCTGTATATGCACACGCCACTAGTAAGTGGTCTAGGTTTTTTTTTGAACAGAATGGTCTAATTACTAGTGGCATGGCCTCCCGCACAGCACGCCACTAGTAACTAATATACTAGTGGCGTGCCCTATACATCACACGCCACTAGTAAGTGGGGCCCTGTAGCGGCGGCAGCTCAAGTTACTAGTGGCGTGCCCTCCTGGACAGCACGCCACTAGTAACTAATATACTAGTGGCGTGCAGGCAGTAGGCACGCCACTAGTAACATGCGCCGTTCCCGACTGCGGGGTCCCACTTACTAGTGGCGTGGGTTTAGATGGGCACGCCACTAGTAGGTGTTTATTAGTGGCGTCGTGGATTGTTGACACGCCACTGATATTTTATGCGGATACTAGTGGCGTGGTTATTTGGGGGGGCGCCACTAGTAAACTTCCCCTATAAGGGTTTCTGCACTAGTGTGTGCAACCTGGACCTTCATGCCAGGAATTTGCACCATGAGCGTGCATCTAGTGGCCTCCTGCGAAACAGAGGATAGATGTGCCGTCCTCATTAGAGTCAGCACAATGAAATCATCTTTTACTACAATGACTCGTTTAGCGGACGAAACTTACGGTGATGCTGTCGACGGGATTCACCGAGTCGGGGCCGCCGTCCGAGGTGGATGCGCAGCTACTCCATCTAGTCGGCTGGTTAACAGGAAGCATGCTCTGCTGGCCTTGCGCCGCGACCACTTGCATACGTAACCACGTCTGCTTGGCAATCTCCTGCATTTGCTCCCGCAGATTGTCCATAAACTCCTGGCTGTCTCTCCTTGGACAGCGGCGACCCTCGGGGTTTCGGGGAAATACCTTGTCCCATTTAACGCCATCCCCGACGCCTACTACACTTCCCCGATGCTCCGGTTTCTGTCGGGCCTTCGCCAGATCGTCGCTCCACCTTGGGCAGCTCGTGACGGAGTCTTGCGAGCTTCCAGGCTGCTGGCTTAGTTCTGTCTGCAAGTTATATTACTTGATGAGAAGATAGCGTATTTGGATGCAACGTAATTAAGTAAGAAAAGACGATGGGTTGAGTCGTTACCAGCCGGTTGGCCACCACCTGGAGTTCCTCGGACTCTATAATTGCTGACCCCGTCACAGGGTCAGAGCTCATGTGCGCCCTCATGTACTCCCTAACGCGTGGCTGCCTGAGATGCGCGAAAGGAGGTGCTTTCCCAGTTGCCGCTAATTTGACGTCCTCTCTGTCCCACTTCAGTCTCTTCCCTAGATATCCACAGCTACCGAGCTTGTGATCCAATGTGTTCTTCGAGCGAAGCTCCTTCCCCCAGCGACTCTTCTCCTGGAATTCTGGACTCCTTATTTGAGCAACGAATTCGTCCCAGTCCTCCTTCTATATCTTGGACCATCTTTTACTAATCTTAGTATCCCAATCGTCGTCCATGACTTTCTGAGCATCGTATCGCCAAGTCTTCAGAGCCCTAGCCATGATGCGAAGGGCCTGCGCTTCGACTCTGTCCTTATCGGTGGCAGGAATCTGGTACTTGTCCCACAGTTTCATCAAGAGAGCATCTTTTGTCGACTGAGTCAACTGGCTAAAACTCTTTGCATGTGATCTTAACTTGTTCGTGGACTATGCACACGCAGGCGTTGCTGAAGGTCCGGGAGGACTTATGTGGACTCGCTGGAACGTCTTTGATGTCATCCACACGAGTGATGATATACGTCTTGTCCAGCAACTGGTTACCTTTCCTCCTTTTCAGAGACCTGGTCGGGGTCGGACGCGCTACCTCCTCTTCATGCGCCTCCTCTTCAGAACCTGACTCGGAGCCAGAGTCATCGTTGGAGGAGTTGGAGTTCGAGGCAGGTTCGTCTTGGGCAGCTGTGACGGCCGCCTCGGGGGCAAGATCCTTGGCCGCCTCGTAGGCAAGTTCCTTGGCCGGCTCGGAGGCACCTTGCTTGGGCGCCTCCAGGGTTGGGGTGTCGATCGGTGCCGCCACGTCGAGGGGGGCCGTGCTTTCATTAACGGGCTCTAGTGCTCGGGTCGGTGACCCAGTGGGAGTACCACTGGGGGCCATTTCTCGAATAGGATCTATTGACATCAATTTCACATGATTAATCTAAATAATTGTGTATGAATGTGTGCCATATTTGAAAAAATTTATACATCCATGAAATTGCAATGTATAGATAACCATAACATTGCTAGAGGGTGGAGCCATGGCTCCAAGGAGTTGTGCTATTGGTTAAGGACACAGAGTGAAACAGAGTATTTAATAACCATAATGCACTCAGTTCCATGATTAATCATAGCTCAAATGAACAAGTCTGCTAAGTGAATTATCACCCGTACATTGCATGTGTTCAAATTTCACTCCATAATACAACAAAGGAATTTAAAAAAATAACAGAAATACAAGTATACATGTTTAGGAGTATGACAAAGGAAGGTATAGGGTTTGAGCATAAACCAAGTTTGATATTTAAATATATATCACAAACAAGTTGCAATCCAATCCAAAAAAAATTCCAATCCACTAAAATATATCAAGTTCACTACATCACTAATAGCTTACAAGTCAACTGGAACTGTTACTAAGTGTAAAAAAACCCTATGTATATTTTACATGGATCTTGGTGAAAGTATTAACAATCCAATAGCAATCCAACCACAAGAGCAGTACATAGCACATTAGAGCTCAAGCCCCAGGAGTTTAAGGCGGCAAGAACAAGACGAGGATCACCAGGATCACCACGAGCAGGAGTGGAGGAGCAAGAAGAGAAGGGCAGGCCATCAAGGGTTAACACAAGATCATGTTCTACATATATTGAGAGAGGCAAGAAGCAATCAACTGAAACCAAGCTAGTATCTGTTCTTATCAATCTGCTTTTAAAATGCTAATCAACATTGTAGCATAGCAAAGAATCAAGAAAGAGTATCTATTGACAACACTTTTCTTGAATCCTTTCAGAGCTCAAGCCCCAGGAGTTTAAGGCGGCAAGAACAAGACGAGGATCACCAGGATCACCACGAGCAGGAGTGGAGGAGCAAGAAGAGAAGGGCAGGCCATCAAGGGTTAACACAAGATCATGTTCTACATATATTGAGAGAGGCAAGAAGCAATCAACTGAAACCAAGCTAGTATCTGTTCTTATCAATCTGCTTTTAAAATGCTAATCAACATTGTAGTATAGCAAAGAATCAAGAAAGAGTATCTATTGACAACACTTTTCTTGAATCCTTTCAGTTTAAACCATCACAAAAATTAATTAAGAAACAAGTGTAGACTTGCTGTTCTTTCAGTTAATAAACTGATATGAAGGTGAAGCATACTGCTTAGTGACCATTATATCAGTAGCACCAGGGAAGAAGTAAGGACTGCAAGTATACTAGCAACCATTTCATCTTAGTGTAGAAAAATAGTAGATGATTAATGATCAAATCAGAGGAAGGTAGCCATAGTTTAGCAAAAGTAGTAAGCATCAATGCTTTGAAATGATCAGTAAAAGACAAGTGCCATATCTGTTCTTGTCTTAGTTGAGCAATTTCCAAAACCTTCTCAGATAAAATGTTACAACAACAAAACAGACTGGATCAAGTGTCGTTCTGTTCCTCCAATTAACTAGGTAACATTGTAGCATTTGTTCTTATAAAAATTGTACTTTTTTCTCTAAAACTCTTTCTCAGATTTACTCATCACCAAAATGGAAAAATAAACCAAACCTAGCATCTGTTCTTATCAGCCTAACAATATGAAAATATTCACGATCACTTCATATGCAAAGGCATCATCATCGGTTAGCTAAAGACCAATTGAGCGTCCATTCTTATCAGATTTTATTACCCTTCTCTAACCTCTTTCTCAGAAAAGCAACTCATCACATAACTAAGACTAAAATCTAGGAGCATTTGTTCTTCATTTTTGCGTCGGGGGCGGCGGAGCAGCCTGGCGGCGTCAGGGGGCGGTGGCGTCTCGCTGCTGGTTCAAAAGAACGCGCGGGACTTGGTGAAATTTTCGCCAAGTCCCGGGCGTGGCTTATAAGGGAGGTGGGTTACCACTGACGGGCGGCAATTAAAGGCCCGTCAGTGGAGATGAGGCTGTCAGTGGAGGTGGTGCTTCGCTAGGGTTAGGGTTACTGTCAGCGCTGATGAGCGGATGGTCTCCGCCCGTCAGTGGTGGTGGGGCTTTGTTTAATTTTAGGTTTTCATGTTTAAGGTGATGTTAGGGTTAGGGTTTTAGGGTTTTAGGGTTTTTGTGTTTTTGGTTTAGGTATTTTAGGGTTTTCGGGTTAGTGTCAAAGTTAGGCATTTTTCTGAAATCATTTGCTATTTTTTAGGCATTAAATGAATATCTAGCTATTTATTGGATATATTTCAAATTTGATCTACAAGTATCTTTGAAAATGCCTCTAAATGGAAGAAAAATTCATATCTAGGTACCTATGTATCTTTTAAGCTCCTATCAAGAAAATATATGAAAAATTCAAATGTTTTCTTGCAAAAATTGAAATGTTTGCTGGCATCTTTTATGTTTTTTATTTTTTATAAAATCTAAATTTGGTCTAAAAAACATGAAAATTGGCATGGGGTCAACATATGACCTCGTGAGGCTATGTTTAAAATTTTAGACAATTTTACAAAAGTTAGATTATACATTGCTTTGTAACTCAAGCATCTCCGAGGAAGCATCATAGCATTTGAAGGGAAAGTATGAAGATTGAAGTACATATCACAGTTTCTTTATCATTTGAACTTGAAATTTGGACTATAACTTGATATTACACTATTATATTCTAATATTACTTCATGTTCCATCTTGTTATGTAATAATATGTATTTTTAATTTTTTGAAATACCAATTTGAGGTACCATGTGTAAAGCCTTCCAAAAATTATTTTCTAAAATGCTCCAAACTTTTTCTACATGTACCATACTATATTACATTGTTCGTGTCAAAGTTAGGCATTTTTCTGAAATCATTTGCTATTTTTTAGGCATTAAATGAATATCTAGCTATTTACTGGATATATTTCAAATTTGAACTACAAGTATCTTTGAAAAGGCCTCTAAATGGAAGAAAAATTCATATCTAGGTACCTATGTATCTTTCAAGCTCCTATCAAGAAAATATATGAAAAATTCAAATGTTTTCTTGCGAAAATTCAAATGTTTGCTTGCATCTTTTATGTTTTTCATTTTTTATAAAATCTAAATTTGGTCTAAAAAACATGAAAATTGGCATGGGGTCAATATATGACCTCGTGAGGCTGTGTTTAAAATTTCAGACAATTTCACAAAAGTTGGATTATACATTGCTTTGTAACTCAAGCATCTCCCAAGAAAAGAAATAAAAAATTAAATAAGTACTAGAAATTCATCCACAATATTACACATACACAAGTACACACGTACGATACAGACAATATGAAATCATTCAAACCAAGACAGTATTATACATACACACATAGCTTGCTAGGTTTCGTCGTCTTCGATAATCTTGTCATGAATAGTGATTTTCTTGGTGGTATACGTTAGTCCTTCGGCGTGACTGCGTCTTATGTAGGGCTCAGCATCTTTAGTAGCCTTGCTCCTTTTGGTAGGGCGTTTATCAACAGCTTCTAACTCGGAGTCCGGGTCGTCGAATTGGTCATAGTCCTCTTCGTCAACAACACCATCGACTCCGACAATACTCCTTTTCCCTTTTCTAACGACATGGTGGTTCTTTGCCTTTGGATCTTTTTTGTAGAAGACTTGCGAGATTTGTTTAGCTAAAACCCATGGCTCATCTTTGGCACTGATTGCTTTGACCTGTGTTGAGTCAATAGATGTCGGGGGAGGTAAAGTCACCGTAGTGAATTTGTCATCGTCGATATGGAGATTTTTCGCCCATCTGACACGAAACATGGGGATCTTTGTGATGGTGTAGTCCAGTTCCCAAATTTCTTCGATAACACCGTAGTATATGTCCTTACGGTTACCGGTTTTAGCCTCCATTGTCACCCCACTGTTCTGATACGTACTTTTCCTATCTTGAGCCTCCGTATAGAATGTGTATCCGTTGATATCATATGCTTGAAATGTCAGGACCTTGCTCGCAGGTTCTTGTGACAATATTTTTATCGTTTCTTCTTCCAAATTTGTCGGAGGCCTTTCATACCAGCAGTTTTGCGAACTTTGCATTGTGCTCTTTCGAGAGCCATGCTTCTCCCTTCTTCGGGTTTTCTTTTTTAAGCTTGACCATGTGCATCCAAAGATAGGGATGCACCACCGTCAGGTGTTGCAACACCACGAGATGTGCTCTGTCGTAGTCATCTGATCTATTCGGTACTGAATTATAGACATGTAAAGGCTTTTGTCCGCGTGCATGGCCTTCACCATCGAGCCTACCCGTGTGCCGTGAAACAGGGACACCTATGGACTTTTGATCAGCCAAGTAATCAGTGCAGAACTCGACACACTCTTTGGCAACATAGCCTTGGATGATGCTACCTTCCGGTTGTGACCTGTTACGAACGTACCGCTTCACAACCCCATTGTACCTTTCCAATGGGTACATGTTGTGTAGGAACACGGGACCTAGGTCCAGTATCTCCGGGACGATATGGATCATGAGATGCACCATGATATCGAAGAATGCTGGAGGGAAGTACATCTCAAGTTCGCATAGTATGACAATGATCTCGTCCTGCAGTTTATGGCAACGCGTAACGGAGATCGATTTCTGAGATATCGTGTTAAAAAAGTTACAAAGATTCAGGATTGTCTTGCGGACCTCTAGCTCCATGAGACCTCTAATTGAAACAGGAAGTATCTGCGTGATCATCACATGACAGGCATGAGACTTCATACCAATTACTCGCCGAGTCTTCATGTCAACAATTCTCCCGATGTTTGCCGAGTAACCGGAAGAAACTTTGACACCTTGGAGGCACTCCAAAAAGCTAACGATCTTTTTTTTGCTGAGAGTGTAACAAGCAGCGGGACAGTCCGTCTTGATTCTGACTGCACCCGTCCCCAACTTGGTCGTTCGCTTGGTTGCCCACAGCTTCTTTCTTATACCCAAGAATTCCATGTCAGCTCGTGCCTTCGGTCTATCTTTTGTCTTTTCTAACATGTTGAGCAGGATACCAAGCAAGCTTTCGCACACATTTTTTTCAACACGCATGATGTCTATGCTGTGATGTGTACTTAGGAATCTCCAGTAAGGCAAATCCCAGAATATGGATTTCCTTTTCTAGACGCCGTCCTGCATGGGAACAGACGGTTGTGTCTTACCCGGCGTAACAGGGGGCATTGTGTTCACGATGTCATAGATTTCTACCCCAGTCTTCTTCCGAGGCACCGAACGGACCTCAACAGTATTGTCAAACAATTCCTTCTCTTGCCTCCATGGGTCGTTCTGTTTCAGCCACCTTCGGTGGCCCATGAACACGATTTTTTTGGATCCCTTTAAGTGTAAACTTGTAGTAGACTCCAAACGCTTCACACATCCTTTGTACCCATGAACACACTGGCAGGATTGATATCCGTACGCGGGATAGTCTTGGACCGTCGTGAACAACAGCACTTTCAGATTGAAGTATTCTTCTTCGTATGCGTCCCAGACCTGGGCCCCTGGTTCCCACAGTGTAGCTAGTTCTTTGAACAATAATTGTTGATACATGTTCAGATCGTTCCCAGGTTGCTTCGGCCCTTGTATGAGAATAGAGAGGTGTATATACTTTCGCTTCATGCACAACCATGGAGGAAGGTTGTACATCCATAGAACCACGGGTCAAGTGCTGTGTCTGCTGCTCATGTTGCCGAATGGATTGATCCCGTCCGTACTCATACCAAACCTGATATTCCTCGGATCTTTTCCGAAATCATCGTATTGGGCGTCGATTGCCCTCCACTGCGAAGCATCGGCAGGTTGTCTCATCACTCCATCATCAGTTTTTCGCCCCTCGGCGTGCCAACGTATCAGCTTTGCCTCCTTCTTGTTAGCGAATAAACGATTTAAACAGGGAAGGACCGGTAGATACCATACAACCTTTGCTGGAGCGCCACTCGTCACTGGTCCTCATCATCGGCTTGGTTTCTACCCCTCTTGAATCTGGATGTGTTGCACGTAGAACACTTGTACAGCTTCTCGTGCTCCTTGCGTAAATAAAGCAGTCATTCGGACACGCATGGAACCTCTGCACCTCTACCCAAGAGGGCAGACAACCCTTCTTGGCTTCATCGGTGCTCGTAGGCAGCAATTGTTTTTCAGAAAAACTTTTGCAAGAAAGCCAATGTCTCATCGAAGCCTTCGTCCGGACAGTTGTGGGCTGCCTTGATCCTTAGAAGTTCTAGCGTGACTGACAGACGCGTGTGTTCTGGATCGGAACCGGTATACAACAGGGTTTGTGAGTCTTCAACTAGTCTCGTGAACGTAGCAGCCGCTCTTTCATCTCAGGATCTAGCACCACCTGCTCCACCATGTGAACATCCTGCCCATATCGGCCAAATTGTTCCCCGTTTCTTCTTCGGGGTCAGATTCGAACACTCCCCTCGTCTTCTTCGTCCCTCTCCATGTTCAACATCTTACTGTAACACTTGATCTTCCTCCTCCTCACCGTGACATATCCAACGTGTATAACCTGGCATGAAACCCTTAAGCGCCAGGTGTACCGTCACCCTCCCTCTCGAACATTACCAATTTTTGCAATCGCGACACGGACAACAAATCTTCGTGCCACCTTTTCTTCTCGTATCTTGCTCAGCGACATCAAGAAACTCATTCAAAGCCATAGCCCAACTCTCTGTCGCCCCGGTTGTCGTACATCCAACTGCGATCCATCGATCGATCCCTATGACAACGAAACTAATCAGTTCAAAAAAATAAACACTAGGCCTCGGCGAGCATATCTCATTCATCTAAATTAAGAGAGTATTATTACCGAGCGCTAGCGATCTTTTCGGCGAGAGTGAATGGAACTTCGGGGAGGGAAGAGAGATCTATGGAGAGAGTGAGAGGAGGAGGGAGAGATGAGAGATTTTGTTAGGTTCAAAAGAGAGATCTAGAGATGGGTGAAGAAATCTAGAAGAAATGGGAGGGTTTGGGAAATAAAAGAGATCTAGCTAGATCTCTAGATCTAGATCTAGTGTGGGAAAGAAAGAAAGGAGGGAGAGGAGGAAGGGGTTGGGGAGATGGGAGGGTTTGAAGGTGGGGTGGGGGGCGGCGGCGGCGGCGCAGCGGGGTCGTGGGTGTGGGGGGCGCTCACTGCTGGCCAGTGGGCGCGCGAGCACTGGCTAGAAGCGAGCGCTGTCTCTGGTTTATATAGGAACTTTACCACTGACGGGCGCCCAAAAAGGAACGTCAGTGATACGCCCGTCATCCCGCGAACAAACAACGCTGACGGACACGTGATTTGCCTGTCAGTAGAGACCCAGTCACCACTGACGGATGCTTAAAGGCAGCCCGTCAGCGGAGAGGTCACGTCATCTATACCGATTTCTGGCACCACAGTTTCATCTCCGCTGACGGGCGACATATGGGCCCGTCAGTGGAGGTCCTCACCGGAAGCCTGGCAGACTCCTCCACTGACGGGCTCATACGTGTCCGTCAGCGGTTATCACCTCCAACGACGGTCCTTTCGGTGCCCGTCAGTGGAGGTCCTTCAGCAGAGGGTCAATCTGCAGTAGTGTCTTGACGCTAACATGTGAGTATAGAATTCGAACTTCTTATGAATTTCACTTTTTTAACAAATGACACTTCTTGTTCATGAATAGATCCATCAATATGGAGGCTACGACTAGTGGTTGTATGTCATGTGAATAACTTCACCTGTTTTTGCATTTAGTGAATAACTTCACTGTTAAGTGAGTATATGTGACAAGTGAACACTTGTGCTATTTTATGTTTGTATGTGCATGCATGTGAATGTGAGAAGTAGTTGTGTTGTGATCGATGCGAGATTGATTGAACAGTGTTGTGTTGTGGAGTATGATTTGCTTTTATATATGAACTGTAATTTTCTGTTTTTAAAATGGCTAGCAATTCAAAAAATAGTCCCCGTTGGGAAATATATCCAAGGCGGTTGTAATTAAATAACAGCCTCCAAAATGTGTACAAACCACCTCAGATAATGCACTTGAGGCGAGTTGGACATTTCCAACTGAGTTGACCTTTGCAACCGCCTCGGATAATTGATTATCCCAGGTGGTTGACTTTTTCCAACCGTCTCAGATAATTTATTATCCGAGGCAGCTGCCTAACCGCCTCCAATATATGGCCCATATCTGCAACAATTTTTTAGAGGCAGAGGGTATAACCGCCTCGGATAACCTTTTCTGTACTAATGAAAGGTACCTTGGGGTAGTTGCTTAAATTATTTATTTATCTTTATGCAACAAGTGGAACCTAGCATCTACAAAGTATTTGATAATTTTTGCAAAATACTGGTGATTCATCTAGCCTTTGATAATTTTAGAAAATGGGGATCACTTGTTGTACGTAATCTTTATTGTTCCTGAATGAAAATTGGTGATTCATCATGCGCCTCTTTGATTAGCACGATTCCAAAAACATAGAAATAGGAAACATAAGATTGCAATGTCATTACCACTTGAATCATACGTTATTGAATTTGCACCAAAGGTTGTTTGATTACACCATCGGAAAAACAAAAAAAAATCTCTACAAAAGGTTTGTGTCAATAGAAAATTTCCTATGAAATATAGTGCAAACGAATACATAGAAAAAATTCATATGGATTACCATCTACAAACGAAACAAACCACATAGAAAAAATTCTAAGGATTGAATCCTCTGATGTTCCTATGAAAATATTTTCAATCAAATAGGTCCTAGGGTATGTCCTAGAAATTGATGATTCGTATGGCCTCAATGATTTATTGTTTTTACTAGCTCACTTGTGTACATTGTAATCAGATACCAGTGTTCAACAAAATGATGTAAGATTATCTAAGATTATTTCTAGCCTGAACCATATACATATCAAATAAACATTTAAATTATACTCCAAAAATATTGTGTTCCATTCTATTTACATATGTGAAATGAGATATTTTGCTTTTATATAATTTCAAAACCACTAATTTTAGCCGACTCCTCCCGCACCCTCCTCCACTGTCGTACGTCACAACCCCTCACCCACTGCTCACCCCTAGTCAACCTAACATTCAGTCGCCACCAATGACATTGACCTGCCCACTGCCCTTTACCACCTAGTGTAGCCAATGATCCCCCCACCGTCAACCCACCTCCTATTATTGGTTTGTTGCCTCCTTCCCACCTCTGTACCCCAGGCGATGTGGACCTCACTTAGGAAACGTGAAAAGTAACCCTAACACCTCTGTTGCCACCACCGACCATCGCCTATGCCCTCCATCTACTCCGTTGTCGTCCAAGCCAAAGTAAGACACCTTCATAGGCTACAGGGCGGTGCTATACAGTTCATGGGTATACCGCCATAGACTTATAGATAAGCTGGGATAAACAGTCCAACTATTTATGGCCCAAGGCATTTACTATCCACTAAGCATTGAAGATTACTATTAGTACATATGCTATTTAATTATAGGAAAAAGTGTGTTTTTCACCCTCAACTTTCAAACCGAGTAGAATACCCCCTCCTCACACCATTCCAAAGCGGTTTTGACCATTTCAAAGAGGTTTTAGATGACATGGCGCCTACGTGTCAGCGACATCACCACAAGTCATCCAAAGAGCTAGAAAATAAAAATGTCATATTATTTTTAAAATTCAAACTTGATAGAAAATTCAAAAAAGTTCAAAAATAAAAAATCAATTAACCTCATTTTGAAAAATTCAAAAGAAAAACCAATCTACTAAGCGCAAAAAAATAAAAAAATTCATATGTCTAAAAAAATTTAGGAAAATATGAAAAGAAAATTGAAATCTTAAATTTTGTTTTTAAAATGTGAACAAGTTTGGGGAAAAACTGTAGAAAACTTATTAGGAACATAAGAAATTTATAAAAATGAAAAAAAATATAAAAAGGAACACAACAAAAGTACTATAGAAATCAAAGGAATTTGAGAAAATCACAAATAATTTAGGAACATTTATTCCTTATTCTAAATTTTTCATGAATGTTCAAAAATTATTTGTGTGTTTTCTCGAATTCCATGTTTTTTCTAGAATATATAATTCTGATTTTTTTATTATTTTATAATTTTTCTGAAATTATTAAATTTCCATTTCTAAAATTTTCTTAATTTTTTATAAATATATTTTCATATGTTTTGTATATTAAAAACTATTTTTAGTAAGTTTTCCTAATTTTCGTTTTTCTTTACTAGGCAATCACATGTGCAAAACAACCACCACGTTATCGGTCAAACTGCGTTGAGTGAGGTGAGGTGTCAAATAGGTCCGGTTATAGTAGTTAGGGGTCAAGTTTGTCTGGTTTTAGTAGTTAAAGACCAACTTAGATTTGACGAATAGTTGAGAGACAAAATTAGATTTGACGAATAGTTGAGGGACCAAAAATAGACCTTTCTGAATAAAAAAATGGTTGGGTTTTTATTTTGAATTTTCAAAATAAAAAATAATTAATTTTCCTAAAAAATTTCATGACATTTCCATTTCATCACTTATTTGGTGACGTACGTGGAGGTGATGTAGCAGACACTTTGAGAACCCTAATTTTTGCTAAACAATAAAGAGGGGATTAGGAGAAGTTGATTCCGCATCGTTTCATATCATGCATGCTAAAAATAGGAGAAATTTAAAATTCTGAATTAACAAACAAGCTGCCGATTGTTGTTAAAAAATTCAACATGATTTTGTTTCATTTCTCACTTTGGATATGCAAATGTAATATTACAATAGTAAAGGATTTTCAATATATAATTACAAACATATTAATTAAAACATAGAACTCAAATTCAAATTTTTAATTTGAATGATTAAAATAAAGTATATCTGAATTAATATTTACAAATTCAAATATTGCAAATTGATAAACCACAAGTACAAAATAATTACAGAGATTTCTGAAAATTCAAAGATAAGAGATTACAATAATAGAATACAAAAATAATTACGCAGTAAAATTTACAAGGATGTAAAGTACAAAAACTCATAGCTATTCTCAATTATGGTTTTCTTCTCTTCTTCATCTTCATCTTGTTTTGTTCTAAACTTACACACAAAGAATACTCCAAAAGTAAATTTTGGTTAAGGTTAAAACATTTGCACCTAAGTATTTGTTTAGGAGACTAGACTTATGTGGCTAAATAACTAGTTTTAACCTTGATAAATATTTCAATTAACTTATAGAATCAAGCTTCTTTTAAAGACAACATGTAGAGAAAGAAATATGTGAATAGACAACAAATCATAAGGAAACAAAATATTTTTTTAGAAGGCAACATGCTTGATTTCATAATGTTAACTTAATTAGCCTCATCTCCAATTTGGCAACCATGAATTGATTAATTAAGATCAGTGTTCATATATTAATCCAACTGATCTAGGTGTCAAGACCATGCTAATAGTAATCCAAGCCTAGTAGCTGCACAACAGCTACCTGCCACCTCAAGCTTGAGAATGGATAATAATTAACCGTAGGCTGCCACGTAACCATCTTAGTCACCAATATGGAGTGTGAGTCATCAATGAGGTGTCAAGACCATACTGATGGTAATCCAAGCCAAGCAGTTGAACAGCGGCTACGCTGTCATGTCAAGCTTGAAAGCAAATTAGGATCAACCACAAGCTGCCATCTAACCACCTTATTCACCAATGTAAGGCAAGAGTCAGCATTCTAGGTGTCAACATGTTGATTCATCCATAAGACTATAAATAGAGCCTCACGGGAGCTCTATTCTTCACACAATCACCAACCAAGCCTCATACAATCAAAGTAGAAGAAGAAGACCAGCTAGAGGAGAGCTTAGAACCAGCCAACCAAGAATAAGAAGTCCAAGACAACGAGGAGGAGAAGGTGACTCCCGAAGAAGCAAGAATCAAGAAAATCAGAAGAACAAGCTTCAGGATTCTTGCTCAAGGTAGATGAGAGGAGGAGTTAAGAGTTTAGAAGAAGAAAAGTAATGCCCAACCCTCTGCAGCAATATTTTGCGTTTGGTTAAATCAAAATCCCTAAGATCAAGTATAAGTCATCTATTCATATCAGCACCATAAACTAAATAGACTAGATAGAAGTGGACAAGAAAACAGAGGTGATGGTGTAGAAGAGCGGCGATGGCGGCAATATTTTTAGGGAGACCGAGAGGAAGAAATAGAGGAGAGGGAGATCGAGCTTAGGCAGTAGCATGATAAGGGAATGAGAGAGAAAAAGGCCACCGATTAGGGTTACTCTAGCCAGGTGAGCCAAGTGGACCGACATGGGCCAGTTGGGCCAGGTGTTGGATTAGGCCAAATGGTCAGCTAGTCCTTTAAAACCCAGACAAGAAAATATGGATTTTCGGGCAAACCAGAAATAACCATTTTACTAAAGAATTTGTATTCATCTAACTTAAATAATACAGTCTCTTTTAAATTCAACTATAGCAACTTAACTGACTTCATAAGAAATATCTTTATTTCCTTTTAGGCCAATAAAAAGGAATTTGAGCTAGATTAAAACAAAACTTTTAAGCATTTAGGAGTATTCAAAAATCCAAATTTCTTTTCTAAAAATTCCTGCAAATTCAGAATTAAAAATAGAAGTTTCGATACGACTTAATTAATTTAAGAAAATTCTTTGTTTCTTTTGAACCATGTTAATCCTTAATTCTTTCATTACTCATAAAAATCATAAGATAATAATTTAGGAATTTATAAGTTCATAAAAATTATTTTTTATAACACTATACTACTTTGTCGGATGGATTGCATAATCCATATATAAACAGAAATATTTTTTTAACAATAATTTATTTATTTATTCAAAAGATAAAGTAGATAAAAATCATCAAATGATAATACAATAAAAATCATGACATTTAGTGGAATAAAATCATAAGAAATTTATAAATGTATATTATTTTAAATATACATATCTTATATTGTGTTGTCTTCAGCAAGGTAGTCCACATTGCCCAAAAATGTATACCTAGGTTTTTCCTATCCGGTTTTCACCAAAACATCATCACATGCATTCATATACAACAATTTATTGGGAATTAGTCCTTATTGGACTATTATTCTATCTTTGGATCCCGTGGTTCTATCGAATTCTCTCGAGAAAACCTCTAACCTCACTACTTGTCCATCATAAGGCAAGTTCATTTCTTGTCCATATTCGTGATTATTTCTACCAACATATATGCAAATTTATTCCTCTTATGACCTGCATAGAGATAAATAATAAATGAACTGCATTATGATTCGTTGAATCATATATTGGTAGGTAGGTGGTGGAACTCCAGAATGGAAATTTGAGGTGGTCAGGGTTCCACTACATATGGTACCATTAAGGTTAATAACACATGTCAGTTGTCATTCTTCCGTCGTATAGATAGCATTAACCACAAGACTTGATATGGGACAAGCGAGTCAAGTAGTGCCTTCTGAAAGATCATCTAGGCCCCTAAGTAGTTTTTGATGGTTAATGGCAACTCAAACTGGAATCTAATGTTTACACTGAGTGTAAGCAGGTTTAGTAGGTTCCAGGAAGAAGGGTCATCAAGGAAAGGATGACCACCAGGACTAAGGGAATGGCTGTGCTAGGCAGCTGTGCTACAGCTGTGAAGAAGCCGGTGCTGTGTAAGGAGTTGCAAGCAAGGTGATGGTGGCTTGATGCGTCAAGGGCCGTGACTGCAGTTGGTGGGCAGGTAAAGCCTAGATTTGCTAGTTTCTTTGAGTCCATAGGAAACACCTGTACTATCAAGAGGGATGAAGTAGTAATGATCTGTGGAGGTTCTATTGCTCAATGCTCAGGATGTTGGACAGTGGCACTGATGCTTTGAGGTTAGTGGCCCTGTGTCAATAGTTTTGCACAAGTGTGAAGCTGGTTTGTGCTTGCACTCTGCAGTGCTAGCAGTAGGAAACCTAGGGGTTAGAGTCACCGGTGTGACACAGCTGTGTCATAGGTGGTCTAGCGTTCTATGACTCAGATACATCTCTGTACCAGGGGGGAGCTTGTAAATGCTAAGGGACCTGCACTGCGATAGTCTGCCTGCTGAGTCAAGAAGGCTGTCGGAGGTTCTCTCCTTTTTTAGTTTCAGAGGTTGTTGTGTGCTAAGAGCATGTCATGTGCCAAGATCGGGCTGAGTAGTGCGGCTACGTCAGTTAAGGGTTTACCTATATGTGCCTCTGGTGACACAGGTATCGGTCTGCCTGAGCCGGTTATAGTTGAGCGGAGTGATTGGCTGTGTCACCAGTGTCTGACACTGGTGATCCACTCAATCCTATATGGCAACAGTGTAACGGTCAGGTGCCTGTGGACCCTATAAATAAGGGACCAGGGGAGGTCGTCGACCTCAACTTTGCTCAACCCAGAGAATCATATTCGACCGTTGCAAAGCCTCTCACCTCTGAACAAAAGCCAAGTTTCCTAAGTGTCAGTTCGGGCGAGTTAGAGTTCTTGAGCAAAGAACATTGGTTCCTCCAAGAGTTGTTGCTGCTGAATCTGTTACTCTTGGAGTGTCTACTCCTAGATAGACGTAGGAGTTGCTGGTATCACCCAAGCTTGTGTGGGTTGAACCAGTAGTCTGTGAAGGTGATCTGAAGTCTACTGCTACAAGCAAAATGACTTCCACAAGCAAAGGAAGAGGCCTGATCGTTCAGGTACTCGGAGAACAAGCACGATTCGGTGCTGGAGATCTCTTCGGAGTAGCCTCTCCAACGGAGACGTACCACTCTGAAAAGAGTTGGGAACTTCGGTGAAAAACACCTTGTCTCTCTGAGTTCTTGTTTGTATTACTTCCAGTTACTTGCTATATCTACATGCTTGTGTACTCTTAGATATATTCTGTTTATTAGTGATAGATCACCTTTTCACCTGTGTTAGCATAGCTGTGTCACAGTTGTTGTAGATCATATCTCTTACCTGTGTCAGCTACCTATTACACAGCCATATAAATTGCTTATCTGTCTCTAAGTCATTAGCATACCTGTGTTAGCCACCTGTGTGATAGCTACATCTTAATTTACACATCTTATACTGTCTGTGCTATTCACCTGTCACACGGCTAGTTTATCCTTGCTTCTAGCTAAGACTTAATTTGATTAACTAAGTTAAAAGAAGTAAATTTAACTAGCCTCCTATTCACCCCCCCCTCTGGTCGGCACCTTCAGTCCTTTCAATTGGTATTAGAGCATATTGCTCTTTGAATTGGCCTAACAGCCAGAGTTTAAAGGATGTTGGGCTATGAGGGTAAAATACCTGTCTTTAATGGAACTAACTATGCTTTCTGGAAAAGGAAGATGCAAATGCATCTTATTGCTATTGCCCCAGATATATGGGAAGTTGTTCATACAGGTTACAGGATAGAAGACCCCACCACACCTAGCATAAATGACAAGAGAAACATTCAGAACAAATGCTAGGGCTGCCACTGCCATATTCATGGGTCTACAGTTGCATGACTTCAACAGAGTCAGCACCATGGATTCTGCTAAGGATATCTGGGATACTCTAGAGCAGATCTATGAAGGCAGCAACACTCTGAAGAAGTCGAAGAGAAGCCTTCTGGAATCAACATTGGAGAGATTCGAGTACGAGCATGGTGAGGACATCAACTCCCTATTCTCAAGACTCACCATCATCACCAACTAGTTAAAGGCACTAGGGTCCAATCGGGTAGATGATGAAGATGTGATCAAGAATTTCTATCAATGCTTCCTAAGGCCTGCAGAACCCTGTTCTCATGATGAAAGAGAAGGATGGGTTCGACCAGATAAAGCCCACTGAAGTGTTAGGAAGGATTCTAACACATGAGATGGAACTCAAGCAAGAAGGCAAGCAAACCTTTTCTCCAGCTGCTAAGAAGAACATTGCCTTGAAGACCACTGCCTCAACATCACAGCCTGAGAGTGATAGCAGTGAAGAACTCAATGAGGAGATGTCCAGTGAAGAAGAAAATGAACTCGTCCTCCTCAAAAGGAACTTTAGAAAGTTCTACAAGAAGAAGAAGCAGTTTGGGTCAAGTGACAGATTCAAAGGAAAGAGGCTGTCCAAAGACAGAAGTGTTTCGAGTGTGGTAAGGAAGGCCACTTTGCTGCTGATTGTCCAAGCAAGAAGAAGGACAACAGTCAGTACAGGAAGAAGAAGGACTTCCATGGAAAGAAGAAGACCTTCAACAGCAAGCATCTAACTTACTCCAAGAACAAAGCCACTGCCAAAACTTATGTTGGACAAGCTTGGGTGTCTGAGGATTCAAACTCAGAAGAAGAGTCTGAAGATGAAGATCAAGTCGCTGGGATTGCTATCAGCATGGCTGATCTACCTAGCTGTGACGCAGCCAAGTCACACAGCTCCGAGATCAATGCTGAAGCTGATCAACTGCCATCCACTTCTGCCCTTTGTGTCTCATGACCAAAGGATCAAGGTACTTACTGAAGATGACTTTCCTGATTATGCTGAACTAATGGACATTCTTGAAAGAACAGATAAGGCCTATGGCAAGGAGAGGAAGAAGAACATATCCTTAGGGATAAACTCAGGGAGCTGAGTCAATCATATGATGAGGTTACAGATGACAAGGAAAATCTCAGGCTAGACATGAAAATCTAGAAATAGCTCACGAAAAGCTCAAGGCAGCTCATGAGTTTCTGATTAAGGAGCATGAAGAGCTCAAGACAAACATTCTATGTGCACTAATGCTTCTTCTACTATATCTACTGATGCACCTTTGCCTACTCATGCTGTTATTGAATCATGCTTAAATTGTGCTAGTCGTATAAATGTTCTAACTTCCACAGGTGGTGTAGTTGATAATTCAAAGAGGCTTCAACCTCTATTGCTACTAACTCTGTGGATGCAGATGAGCATAACAAGCTCAAGAGGATGCTAGAAGAGCTTAAAAGCTTATGAGGAAAGGCCTATGCACTGCCAATATTGGCATGTAAAATTATCAGCTCATCAGAGCTGAAATGCTCAGGAAGAATGATGGCCGAAATGGATTGGGTTACATTCCCTTTACAAATAAAGATAAACTGTCTGCTATCACTAACTTTAATCTGGTAGAGAAATTTGTGAGACAGGCAGGTGCAGATGACAACAAATTTGTTGGTCATATGCAGAGTAATAGGAATGCAGTAAACATTCCATCCAACCCATCCTACGTACTGCAAAAGGACAAAAAAGGGAGGTTGTGGCTAGGTATGTAGGTCACAGGCACTTGACAAAATGATTGCCTGCTATCTGGGTTCCAAAGATAACAGTCACCTGTATCACCGGTGTCTTACACAGCTGTGTACCCACCAGTGTCACCGGTAACTCACACAGCCAACTAACCTCTCTGTCTAAGGTTGCAGGTGATAGTAAACCTAAGAGAATCCATGTCATTTTATCTATTGCTCAGGTTATCAACTATAGAAACAGATCTTCTAACTCATTAACTACTGTTTCTGCTTATGGTAAAACCGCTAAGGGAGCCAACAAGTTTGGATCCCTAAATCTAATAACTAATCTTGCAGAACACTGCCTCCAGTGGAACTGACTGGGTTGTGGACAGTGGATATACACAACATATGACAGGAGGCAGAGAGGAGTTTGTAGAGATCACACATGAAAATCTTCCAAGTAAACATGTGATCTATGTAGATAACTCCAAGGGAAAGGTAAATAGCATTGGTAAAGTGGCGATATCTGAACATTACTCTTTATCCAATGTAATGCTTGTGGATCAGATAGGCTATAGTCTTATGTCTGTGTCACAGCTGTGTGACACAGATTTGAAACTTACTTTCTATCCTGATGAGGTTATAGCTTCCAAGCTATCTGATGATTCTCAAGTATTCAAAGGATGCAGGTCTGAAAAACTGTACACTGTCAACTTCAACGAACAACCTGCAGCAGCTCCATGGTGCCTCATGGTCAAGACCAGTGTGGCTGGCTGTGGCACAGGCGGCTAGGACATGCAGGGATGAAGCTTCTCAACAAACTGAGCAATCATGACTATGTCATAGGCTTAGAAGGTGAAGTTTGAGAAGGATAAACCCTGCAGTGCATGTCAAGTCGGGAAACAAGTTGGAGCTGCTCATCGTCCCAAGAATGTCATGACCACCACAAACCTTTTGAGCTCATACACATTGACCTTTTTGGTCCTACTACATATGAGAGCTTGGGAGGTAACAAGTATGGATTTGTCATTGCTCATTGTCAGAGTACAAAATGAGTGGAAGGTAAACCTTGTCAAGGTCAAGAGTGATAATGGGACGGAGTTCCAGAACTCTAAGGTAAAAGCATTTTTGGACAAGCATGGAATCAAGTATGAACTATCAAGTCCATATGCTCCACAGCAAATGGAGTAGTGGAAAGGAAGAATAGAACCCTGATAGAGATGGCAAGGACACTGCTAGATGAGTACAAGACTTAACCAAGATTTTGGGCTGAAGCTGTCAACACTGCCTGTCACTCTATCAACAGGTTATATCTACATCCACTACTCAGAAGACTCCTAACGAGCTGCTCACCAACTCCAGCCAAATGTCTCATACTTCAGAGTATTCGGTTGTAAGTGCTACATCCTTAGGAAGGGGCAAACATCTCACTAAGTTTGAAGCTAAATCTGATGTTGGTATATTCCTTGGCTATTCTACTAACTCCCATGCCTATAGAGTTTTTAACACCTCTACAAAGGTTGTTGAAGAATCTATAGATGTGGACTTTGATGAGTCTTATGGGCTCTCAAGGAGAGCAAGTTGCTAATGATGTAGGAGTAAGGACATTCAAAAGAAGTCTAATGGTGAGATCAGAAACCCACCATCAAGGAGGAATCTGCCTCACCAAGAGACCAAGAACCACTCTCTCCATCACAGGGTGAAGACACTGGAGAGGAAGACATCGAGCTCGAGTACAACCCAGCCAATGATCTCCTGGATGCAGAGGACCTGTCTCAGCTAGCTGTGTCGCAGGAAGAACCAGCTGTGTCACAGGTAACACCAACAGCTGTGACACAGGTGGTTGACCCCGAACCACTTGTGATCAGCAGGCTGCAGAAGGATCACCTTGTAGACCAGATCATCGGTGCCATTAATAGGGGAGTGACTACTCGTTCTGGAATTGCTAATTTTTGTGAACACTACTCTTTTGTTCCAGTGTTGAACCCAGGAACATAAAGGAAGCTCTCGTGGACGCTGATTGGATAAATGTTATGCATGAAGAGCTGAGTCAATTTGAAAGAAATCAAGTTTGATCCCTAGTGGAAAGACCCCATGATCATAATGTGATTAGAACAAAATGGGTCTTCAGGAACACACAAGATACAAATGGACAAGTAGTAAGGAAAAAAGCTAGACTTGTGGCTCAAGGGTTTACACAAGTGGAGGGTCTGGACTTTGGAGAAACCCTTTGCTCCAGTGGCAAGATATGAAGCCATCAGGATCCTCCTTGCATATGTTGTTCATCATAATATCAAGCTTTATCAGATGGATATGAAGTCAGCTTTCCTGAATAGTAAACTTTTTGAACTTGTATATGTTGAGCAGCCACTAGGTTTTGTAGATGATAAGAAACCACATCATGTTTCAAATTGTACAAAGCACTCTACGGATTAAAGCAAGCACCTAGAGCATGGTATGACACATTGAAAGATTTCTGATCAAGACTGGATTTAAAATGGGCTTAGTAGACACAACTCTATTCACTAAGTTGTGTGCCAAATTTATGTCGATGACATAATATTTGGCAGTACTAACCGCTCCATGAGTGATGAATTTAGCCAGATGATGACCAAAAGGTTTGAGATATCTTTGGATGGAGAACTCAAGTACTTCCTAGGACTTCAGATCAAACAACTCAAGGAAGGTACATTCATTTCACAAGAAAAATTCACCAAGGACATCATCACCAAGTTTGGCATGAAGGATGCAAAGCCTATACATACTCCTATGCAAACAAATGGTCATCTGGACTTAAACTTCGAAGGTAAGTCTGCTGATCAGAAAGAATTTAGATCAATGATAGGATTCTTGTTATACTTGTGTGCATCTAGGCCAGACATAATGTTGAGTGTATGCATGTGTGCTAGATTCCAAGCTAACCCTAAGGACTGTCACAGAGTGGCAGTAAGAAAGATACTGAGATATTTGATACAAACCTCAGGTTTTGGTTTATGGTATCCTAAAGGTGCAAATTTTGAGCTAGTTGGCTATTCTGACAGTAACTATGCAGGGTGTAAGGTTGACCGAAAAAGCACCTCTGGTACTTGTCAATTTCTAGGGCATTCCTTAGTGTCCTGGTCATCTAAGAAACAAAACTCAGTAGCCCTATCCACTGTAGAAGCTATGTATATAGCTGCTGGTAGTTGTTGTGCTCAATTATTATGGATGAGGCAGACCTTGAAAGATTTCAACGTATCTTTTAATCAAGTACTCCTCTTCTGTGATAATGAAAGTGCAATCAAGTTAGCCAACAACCCAGTACACCACCAAAGATCCAAACACATAGAAGTGAGGCACCACTTCCTTAGAGGTCATGTTGAGAAGAGAGATATACAGCTATGCCATGTAAGGACTGAAAAATAATTAGCTGATATTTTCACCAAGCCTTTAGATGAGACTAGGTTCTGTGCTCTGAGGAGTGAATTGAATATCATTGATGTCTCTAATCTACAATAAAAGGATTGGCTTGGTGTCTAGCTCATATGTTTTGCTGCTTGTATTTCTTACATGTCCATCTATGTTAATCACCTGTGACAGGTGTGTGTATGATATGCTTAGAGTTGAGAATTCTTCTTCAGCTGTCTGTGCACATTCGTGTGTACTTGTTTTCAAAATCAACTCATGTCAGTTTTAGTTTTGTTTGATTGAATTTCTGGCAAACTGACATTAGGAAGATTACATAAGGATTCTCTGATAGTGCTCTAATGCTTGCTCTCTTATCAAACTCTATCTCAGAGTTCTAGATGAAATACTTGTCACCTGAGTCATCTACCTATGTCTCAGGTGAATGCTTTTGGACTCTTTAGGTCATAGGGTTTTCTTTCCACATACCTGTGTCACAGGTCTTCATGTCAGCTGTGATACAGCCACTTTTTACCCCTTTGACCTATATAAAGCGTCTCTGCGTCTTCACAGAATCCACGTCCAGCTCAAAACCCCAGTCTTCCGCCCCGCGCAAAAATCACAAGCTTACAATGAAATCTCAGTTTTCGCCCCTTGAAAATCTTCCAACGCATCGGAGAAGGCTTTCCGAGGAGCTCCAGCGCCAATTCCTTCACGCATTCTCGTTTTCTCGACCAAAGTAAGCATTTGCGAAACCCTTCTTTGCGCCCAGCCATGTTCTTGTCTATGCAATCGCTTAAAAATTCAAACCAATCACGCATTGTTCTTGTTTAGGGTTGCTTTTGCTCATGATCATCCTCCAGAAACCATCTAGGCTAAAATTGAATGGCAAACCCTTGTTAAACCCTAGTTTTCATCAATCTGCCGTCTGCCTCTGCACATAGCTGTGTTACCGCTAGGGTCTCACCTGTCACACAGGTGCGCCTATTCAACAGGCAGAGACCTCGGTTGTTCCTAAGTCTTTACCTGTGTTATCTTATCCTCACACAGGTGTCTCACATAGCTACCATTGTCTGCATCTTAGGAATTTCTCTCACCTACATTCTTTCTTATCTATCTAATTTCTTCAGATGTCTTCAGGTTCTGAGAAAGCTGACAGTGGTCTAAAGTGGTCTGATCCGGAGGAGTCGAGCAAAGAGATAAATATTTCAGACTCAGATCAAGAAAGAGAAAGGTTGAGACAGAAAGAAGAGATTGCTGAAAGAAGAAGAGCAAACCAAAGAGCCTACAGGCAAAGAATAGCTGCTAGAAAGAAAGCAGCTGCCTCTAAGGCTGGCAAGTCTAGTTCTCAGCGTGCTCCATCCAAGAGGACAAGATCCTCAGCTGCTGTTGAGCATACTTCTTTGTAAAAAGAAGCGGCCAAGAAGCCAAAGAAGGCAGTTAAGAAAGTCTCTAAACCATCTATTGAAAATGTAGTGTTGCCCAGGGGCACGCTTACCATTAGAGAGCCTACTCCAGAACCTCAAGTGTCTCAAGAAGACTTAGAGCATGACAAGCTTATTCTTGATGAATTGGATAAGCTGGCTGAAAGGATCAGTGCAGCCACTGATGAGAAAACAAAGAGGCAGCTAACAACCATTTACACTGCTAAAAGCTTTGAGCTTTCAGAGGCTGCTAGGCCTGTTATAATGCAAATCCCTGAAACTTCCAAAGAAGATATAGCTCTCCTAAGGGAAATTGCTGATCTGCACAAGCAGCTACAAATAGCCACTTCATATTTAGCTGAGGTTGAGCTGAGAAAGAAAATTATTGAGACTCAGGAGAAAATCTCAACCAGCTGTCTGGCAATGTCATATTCTAAACCAGTTGAAGTGAAGCACAATGATAGGGAACTTATCCATCAGATCAGTGAATTGATCCATAAGGCCAACTCTCTGCCCACTGGTCATGAGAAACAAGCAGTACAAGCTGAAATCAAACTTAAAAGAGGCCTTCTGTCCCCTGAGTTCAAGACAGCTCGATCTTCTGCCTCAACTCAAAATCCATGCCCAAGGGCCTGAGTTCAGAACAAAGAGATAGCATTCTTCTTGAACAAATCAATGAGCTGCTAGGCAAAGCTATGAGATTGTCCAGCGGTCCTGAGAAAATAGCCTTGATGGCTGAAGCAAAGCTCAAGCAAAGTCAAGTTTCTGCTGCCAACAGACCAGATCCTGCAGTGTTATCTGCACTGAGCGCCAAGAGAAGAAGATCTGACACAGTTGTCATCAGTGAAGAACCTCCAGCAAAGAAGCAGCTAGAACCAGAGGTTGAATTCATCTCAGAAACCTCTCAGGGTTCCAAGCCTACAATTAAAGATCAGTTGGAACAGCAGAAGGAAGCTCTCCAAGAAATCAAGAAGGAGATGCCACCACCTATGTCACAGGTGGCCAGCCCAGCCAAGTCAGATCTGCAGACATATCAGAGTAGGAGTAGAAGAACTATGAGCTCTACAAGTGTAGAATCTCTTTCCTCCCTGGATGTCCAGAAGCAAATGTCACCCTCACAATTTCTGGTGTCTGAGATAGAAGAACAAGCTATCAAAGAGGCCTAAGAGCCTTCTTCATCTCCCAAGACTGTTTCAGTGAAGTCTCCAGAAGCTGCCAAGTCTCCAAGTCCACAGCTGCCTCAACCAGCTGTGTCTCAGGCAGAAGAAGCTCAAGCCCCAGAACCTCACCTGTCTCCATCGCCTATGTCACCGCCAGCTGACCCAGCCCCAATTGTTCAAGCACCTATGTCCTCACCTGTGGCACAGGTCAGTGGCTCAGCTGATCATGAAGAAAGCTCTAAAAGCCTATCAGATGATGGAAGAGGAGTATCTGTAACTCCACCCTGGGCTAGAGAACCACGAGCTGATTCTGATGAAGATTACCAGGCAGAAAGTTCATCCCCCAGCGCAGAATCAGCTAATCAAGAAGAGGAAGAAAATGAAGACAGCTCACCCAGTCCCTCAGCCGCAGACGATGACTTGGAATCCAAGTATCACTACATATTTTCTTATGCTCTGAGGACTGAGGTCAACCAAATGCAATTCATCTCAAGAGCTGCAGCCAAGAAGCTTGCCAAGTGTGACCCCAAGAGGTCAAAGAGCAAAGTTGCCTCAATAAGCACCAGTGCATTTATCAAGATGAGGTCAACTTGCCCATATTTCAATGAAGATAAGGAATATAAGGAACCATCTTGCTCAGACCCCAGATTTCACAATGATCATCAAAGGGGTATCTACCATGAAATCCTATCTTCTAAGGGATTTGTTGATCGCATGGCCATAGATTGGTCTGCTCTGACTGATCCTAGACTGAGGACTCTACAATCTCTGATCCAAGCCTCAAGTCTGGAATTCATCTGCAATCTTCAACAAGATTATGACCCAGAGGCCATTAAAGAGTTCTATGCCACAGTTTGGATAGAACAAGAAAATCAAGATGTCATGCTCTAGAGGACAAGAGGTCAACTGCTATCAATAACTGCATCTATTTCATGCACCGGTGGAGCTTGGCATGCCCAATTGGTTCAAGCTAGAGCCAGTCTCCAATGCTGATAGAAGGAAGTTCTATCCTAGGAAATTTACCTTCCCTGCCAAAGCCCCTCCTGAACATGTTTACTTCAAGGGTATCACCATCATAACTAAGCATCTTGTGAAGATTATCAATGTCACTCTTCAACCCAAGGGAGACAACACAGATGCTGTGTATAATCCAGTTTGGCAGATCTTGGTGTACATTGCAAAGAACCAGTATTTTGATGTGGCCAGATATATATTCCATGAGATAGATGCGGTTCAGAAGGACAAGAAAGCAAAGCTGAGGTATGGATCATACATCATGTACATGACCCTTCAACGCACAGGTCTTCTGAATTCAAACTTTGTCATGTCAGTGAAGACCATCAAGACCCAGCTCAGGCCTCTGGTTGATGACCATCCTGATGAGGTTGCTGTGCCAGCTCTTTTTGGAGCTTCTCCAGAACCAGCTGTGTCTGCCCCCGATGACACAGCTGCTCCCACAGCTCCTCAAGTGTCTGCCCCTCCGGTGCCAGCGCCTGAAGTCCAAGTGCCTACCGGTGTCACAGCTGATTCTCCTGAAGCTGACCCAGCTGAGCTAGTATCTGTGACACAGGTGGCTGAAGATGGCACTCTGTCCTCCTCTCTTATGTCTCAAGCAGCTGAAAGGACCGAGATGCCGACTAGAGGGGGGTGAATAGTTGGCTTGTAAGATTTCCCTTTTTAAACTTTTGTTTGAGTTGTGAGATCAACTTCACGAGTTAATAGTGGACAGCTGTGACACAGGTGAGTGACACAGGTAGAAACTATGTGTAAATTAATACACAGCTGTCACACAGGTGAATGACACAGGTGAAGAGTTAACCTAACACAGGTGCTTTACTTAGACTGACTGTGACACAGGTGCTGATACAGGTGAATACAAGTGAATGATGCAGCTGTGCAACAGATGATCACACACAGGTATAAAGGAGATCTAGCACAGGTGAAAAGGTAAACTTAGCAGATCAAGTCTAAGAGACACAAGCAAGCAAGTATAAGCAGATATGCATGCAATACAAGAAAGTAAAGGAGACTCAGGGGTTTTTCACCGAAGTTCCCAACTCTTTGCAGAGAAGGTACGTCTCCGTTGGAGAGACCACTCCTAAGAGCTGGCCAGCACTAAATCGTGCTTCTTCTCCGAGTACCTGATCCTTTAGGACTCTTTCTCTTGCTTGTGGAGATCCTTTTGCCTTGCAGCAGGTAGACCTCAGAACACCTTCACAAACTACTGGTTCAGCCCACACAAGCTTGGGTGATACCAGCAACTCCTACACCCGTCTAGGTGCAGACAAACTCCAAGAGTAACAGATGATGCAGCAGTAATCTCTTGGAGGAACCTTTGCTCGTGCTCTAGCTCACAAACCCACTCGAACTAACCCTTAGGCTCTCGGCTCTTGTGGAGTGGTTGGAGGCTTTGCAACGGTCGTATGTGAATCACTGATTTGAGTAAGATTGAGGACAGAGTCCTCCCCTGGTCCCCTATATATAGGGTCCACAGGCACCTGACCGTTACCCTGTTGTCACGTAGGATTAAGTGAGCCACCGTGTCAACCACCGGTGACACAGCTACACCCTACGCCCAACTGTACCCGGCTCAGGCAGACCGACACCTGTGTCACCGGCAGCGCACACAGGTGAACCCTTAGCTGATAGCCGCACTACTCAATCCGGTCCTGGCACACGACATGCCCTCAGCATACTTCAACTCTAATACCTATAAGGAGAGAACCTCCGACAGACTTCTGACTCATCAGACCGCCTATCGCAGTGCAGGTACCTTAGCGTTTACAAGCTCTCCCCTGGTACAGAGATATACCTGAGTTACAGAGACGGAAGGCCACCTGTGACACAGCTGTGTCACACAGGTGCCTAAAGCCCTAGGGTTTTTCACACAGCTACATACTTTTGTGTAAAGCTATTGACACAGGGCAATTGGCCTCAAAGCACCAATCCCCTTGACCAACACTCTGAGCAATGAGCAAAGTTCCCTTAGACACCTGCTACTGTTTCATCCCTCTTGATAGTACGGGTGGTTCCTATGGACTCAAAAAACTAGCAAATCTAGGCTTCACCTGCCACCAACTGAAGTCACGGCCCTTGACGCATCAAGCCACCATCACCCTGCTTGCAGCTCCCTGCACAGCACCGGCTTTTTCTCAGCTGTGGCACAGCTACCTAGCACAGCCATCTCTTTGTCCTTGAAACCACCTTGTACCCTCTTTTTGGTGGCCATCCTTCTCTGGATAACCTTTCTTCATGGAACCTGTAAGTTCTGCTTACACTCAATGTAAACATTAGATTCCAGTTTAGGTTGCCATTAACCATCAAAACCAGATTAGGGCCTAGATGATCTTTCAATCTCCCCCTTTTTGGTGGTTAGTGACAACCGAAGCTTCACACATTCAAATGTATAGAATTGAAATATTGAAACATGTGAATGTTGGTAGAATATACTCCCCCTGAATCTGTGCATAAAAGATTTGTTTGACAAGAGATGCACAGTTTACATGTTTTAAGCATGGGAAGTATTTTCTGATGACTTGCATTCTTTATCAGTTTAAGTATGTTGATGAATGATCAGAGCTGTGAGTCATGTGTTGACTTTGACAATAGTTGTGATGAATATCTTGCCATCTTATGAGGAGTTGAATATTTGGTTGCATGAATTCAAGGTTGGAATTATTTGCAATATGTTTGATTGATTGAGTTTCTCAATTTGTCTCAAGAAAAAATTGAGTGGATAAAGGATTTTTCTCGACTGACTTGGGTCAAGTGGAAAACTTGTGCTCGCAACGCTTTGCTTGGTCTATTGTGTGCAGGTGCGAGTTGGGTGCGGCGATGGTTCGGCCATATGGACCGGCATGATAGCTTGGAGGGCTGAGACGCGGTCAAGGAGGTGGCGACGATATCGTGCGGCTTAAAAGCATGTACGTGGACGACAAGAAAGCGGGTGGAGACGAGACGTGAGGACCAAGTCAGTGCGAGGGGCGTTTTGGTAAAAATGCGGAAACCACCAAAGCTCAACCAAGAAACTGCGGCGGCGGCCGGAAGCGGTTTAGGGTTGGTAGCTTAGGGTGGAAGGAAATCGAGAGGTGGCTAAGCTATTTAGATGCTTTGGGATGCGTGCTAGATAGTTAGGCCCATTAGGGCATGAGGCCCAAGAGTGGAAGAGGGGGTTGTCCCTCCCCACTATAAATAGATGATGAGGGTTTTGTTAACCCTTAAGCACTTGAATTAGATTTTGTGAGCTGCACTAAGAGAGTGCTTTGCCTAAGATGAGAGGCATGTAAAAACACTAGAAAATCCACGAAAATCAATACAAAAAGATTTCCAAGAGAAGCCATGCGTCTCCCTTTGTGATTGTGAGATTTTTCTCTTTTTGCTCTTTGGATTTTCGTTCTCCTTCTTCCCTCATGAATTGATTCTTGTTTTGTCAAGTTAAAGAAGGATAGATTACTTCCAAAGTGAGTCTATCTAAGCTTACCCAAGAATCAATCTTGTTCTTCACGTTTTTGAGTTCTTGAGGTTGCTTGAGGGAGAAGAAAGAAATTGGGGTTTTGCTTTTGATACGATCGGAGATTGGTTTCTTGAGGTTTGTTTGGTAGAATAGATTGCTAGGACGTGCGAGATGTTTCTATATTGATTGCATATCAAAATTCCTCACAAGTCCTAAGAATCAATTGATTTGATTTCGTGCAAGTCTTTCCTCTCATTTGCCCTTGGAATAGCTGTTAGTAAATTGGGGTTTTCTCTCAGCACAGATGAGCTTTTAAGGTGATTCCAATTGGAACAGCTCCGTAAGTCTGTTGTCTACCTCTGTGCAAAATTTCGTTCAATTCCGTTGGGTGGATCAAAATCTGCGAACGTTTTACCGAGCGACAGTCTGCTGTTTTTCCAAAACCGGAAGTTCCGATTTTCTTACTCCGGAAGTTCCGATCAAGGAGTCGGAATTTCCAATTTTTCCAGAGCATTCAAAATTGGGGTGACTTCGGAACCTCCGGTAAGGTCGAAACTTCCGATATTTTGACACCGGAACCTCCGATCTGACTGTGTTTTGCTGAACTTTTCTCAACCCATTTGTCGATTGCTTTTCCGCTGCATTCCTTGATTTGAACACAATAGCTAATCAATAGTTTTGTGTTCTAATCTTGAGAAGAAATTTTTAGTTCGACATTCACCCCCCCTCTGTCGGAAGCCACCGATCCAACAAGAGCATTATATTCCTTATCAGAGCATACATATAATCAGAGCAAGTCATATCAAACATATGTATATCAGAGCACAAAGTACACAAAATATGCAAGACATGCATCAGAGCATTTGATAATGATATCAAAACATGACAGACATGCATATATCAGATCATACATATGTATAACAGAGCAAACTATGAATCTGAGCATTCACACATGTTTGACAGAGCAAAATGTGCATTAGAGCATACCAAACATGTGTATATCAGAGCATTCCAACAAATAAAAAATGAGCATAAGAATGCATAAGACATGTATCAGATCAAAAGATTTGCATAAAAGATACAATGTTATCAAGACATAAGATACAACAGAAGAACCAAGTCTTGATACATCATTTTGAAAATAATTTCCCAATATGCTCTCCCCCTTTTTCTTTTCTCTCCCTTGCCCCTTGCACCACTCTACTCACTCTACACTCTCTCCCCCTTTGACACTAAAACACCCAAAAAGGAAGACAGGAGGAAGAGATGCTTCAAGAAGACTTGCTCTTCAGCAGCTGAAGGACCTCTGAGAGCTGATTGGACATATCAGAGAGCTGAGATTGCACTTGATCCATGTTGGCTTTCAGATGAGAGACTTCTTCTCGAAGCTGGCGATTTTCTTTGCGCAGAGCAGTAAGTTGAGCAGGCATGACCTTGTTCACATAAGCTATGGCAGGGTCGCAGGAGGTGTCATCATCATCATCAGCATCAGCTGGTTCTGACACAGGTGCAGCAGCTGTGGCACCGGTGGGAGCTTGGCATGACACAGGTGATGACCTGGGAGGAGCAGTGTGAGCAGCTGTGTGACTGGGAGATGACACAGCTGGTCCAGGTGAGTCTCCAAATAAAGCAGGGACTGCAACCTCATCTGGATTATCATCTGCCTGAGGTCTAAGCTGGGTTTTGATAGTCTTCACTGAGAGATCAAGAGTAGAATCCAGAAGACCTGTTCTTTGAAGGATCATGTACATGATGTACGATCCATACCTCAGCTTAGCCTTTTTGTCCTTGGTGACAGCATCTATCTCATGAAAGATATATCTTGCTACATCAAAGTGCTGATTCTTGGCTATATGCACCAATATCTGCCAGGTTGCATTATAGACAGCATCTGTGTTTCCCCCTTTGGGTTGAAGAGTGACATTAAGAATCTTGATCAGATGCTTGGCAGTGATGGTTATACCCTTGAAATAGACATGATCTGAAGGGGCTTTGGCAGGGAATTTGAAGTTCCTTGGATAGAATTTTCTTCTTACTTCATTAGGAACTGGTGCAAGCTTGAATAGATTAGGCATGCCTGGTTCCAAAGGGGCATGCATTAAGCTATTGAACTCTGGAGCTGTGATTGAAAGAAGTTGACCTCTTGTCATCCAGAGCATAACATCTTGATTCTCCTGTTCTATCCAAACTGTGGCATAGAACTCCTTGATGATCTCAGGATCATAATCTTGCTGGAGATTGCATAAGAATTTAAGACCTGAGGCTTGGATCAGAGAAGGAACTGCTCTCAGTCTTGAATCTGTCATAGCTGACCAATCAATTGTCTTGCAATCTACAAAACCTTTGGAGGCAAGAATCTCATGGTATACACCCCTTTGATGATCATTGTGGAATCTGGGGTCTGAGCAAGATGGAGCTATAAACTCCTGATCTTCAGAGAAGTATGGGTTTGTTGACCTCATCTTGATAAATGAACTAGGTCTCATTGAGGCAACTTTGCTCTTGGATCTCTTGGGATCACTCTTTGGCAGTTTCTTGGCAGCAGCTCTTGAAATAAATTGCATCTGATTGGCCTCAGTCCTCAGAGCATGAGAGAAGATGTAATGATATTTGTCTTCCATGTCTTCTTCTCTAACTGAATGACTGGGAGAGCTGTCCTCATGTTCTGCCACTTCTTCCTCTTTTCTTCTTCTTCAGCTTCTTCTGCTGATTTGTCACTTGGAGATGGGCTCTCTCCCTGATAATCTTCATCAGAATCAGCTCTGGCTGCTCTTGGCCTTGGAGGAGTCACAGACACACCTCTTCCATCATCAGATGAGCTCTCGGAGCTTTCTTCTCTTTCTTCTTGCTCAGCTGACTTACTGACCTGTGCCACAGGTGATGGCACAGGTGCTTGAACTGACTGAGCTGGGTCAGCTGGCGGTGGCACAGGTGATGGAGACCGGTGAGAGACTTGGGTCTGAGCTTCTTCTCCTGCCTGAGACACAGCTGGTTGAGACAGCTGTGGACTTGATGCTTTTGCAGCCACTGGAGACTCTACTGAAGCTGGTCTTGAAGATGAAGGCACTTGAGCCTTTGGTGCAGCTTGTTCTTCAGCTTCAGAGACTAGAAACTGAGAAGGAGACAATGGTTTCTGAACATCCAGGGTTGAAATAGAGTCAATGCTGGTTGAACTCTGAGATTTTCTCCCTTTCCTCTGGTATGACTTGCCTGAGCTAGCCACCAGTGACACAGGTGGTAGCTTCTCCTTCTTGATTTCTTGAAGATCTTGCTTCTGTTGATCCAACTGATCTTTGAGAGATGGCTTAGAGCTCTGGGTTGTTTCAGAGATTATTTCAATCTCAGATTCTTGTTCAGTCTTCTTTGCAGCAGGCTCCTCAGTGATTTCCACTGTATTAGATCTCTTTCTCTTTGGAGCTGCTGGAGCTGGAAGTGCAACTTGAGCTGGAAGAACAGCTAGGGGAGCATTAGTTTTAGGAATAGGAATGGCACCAGAAAGCATCCCCTGCTTGGTTTTGAGCTCAGCACGCAGAGCTTGTTTCTCAGCACCAGAAGGTGTCCGTCTTAACTTTCCAAGCAGCTCATTGATCTGCTGACCAAGAATTGTTTCAACATCATCCCTGCTGAGGCCTGGCTTGAGGATAGTTCGAGCTGGAGGAGGTTTTCTGAAATCTTCAGATAGCTGACCTCTTTTGAGTCTGATTTCAGCCAATAGATATTGTTTATCAAGACCTCTGGGCAGAGAATTTGCTTTCTTCTGCAGCTCTTCTATCTGTTGAAGTAGATGACTATCTCTGGCATCAGTTTTAGATAAGCCCCTCTGATCCTTAGACCCTGGCAACAAGCATTTTGTTGAGAGCTTATCCTGCTTTTCAAGATTTGCTTTCTGATTTCAACTTCAGCATCATGAGAAGATGTTGATTGCAACTGCTTGTGCAAATCTGCAATTTCTCTTAAGAGTTCCTTATCTTGTTCTGTTGGAACAGGAATGCCCATTGAAACAGGCATTGCAGCCTCTGAAAGCTCAAAGCTTTTGGCAGTATAGATAGTGGTCAGCTTTTTCTTGGTTTCTTCATCTGTTTCTTCTCTTATTTGAGCTGCTAACTTATCCATCTCTTCAAGGATTATCTGATCATGCTCAAGATCTTCTTGAGACACTTTAGGCGGTGGAGTAGGTTCTCTGATTGTGAGTGTGCCTCTTGGCAACACTACATCTTCAATGGATGGCTTTGGAGATTTCTTTGCTATCTTCTTGCCCTTCTTGGCAGCCTCTTTTCCCAAAGAAGTGTGCTCAACTGCAGCTGAGGACCTTGTCCTTTTGGTTGGAGCACGCTGAGAACCGATTTTAGAGGCAGCTGCCTTCTTCCCAGCAGCTACTCTCTGCCTGTGAGCCTTTTGCTTTGCCTTTCTTTTCTCTGCAGCCTCCTGTTTCAGCCTCAGCCTCTCTTTCTCCTGATCTGAATCTGATATAATTAATTCCTTAGGAGATTCCTCTGGATCAGACCATTTCAGACCACTGTCAGCTCTCTCAGAATCTGAAGACATCTGTAGAAACAAGATAGATAAGATAGAGGTAGGTAAGCGGTGTTCATTTGATGCAGAGAGATAGCTGTGTTAGACACCTGTGTTAGGATGGGAAGACACAGGTGAGGACTTAAAGCTCTACCGAGGTCTTAGCCTGTTGAATAGGCACACCTGTGTGACAGGTGAGACCCTAGCGGTGACACAGCTATGTACGGGGGCGGACAGCAAATTCATGGAATTTTGAGTTTGGCAACGATTTGCTGGTTGATTTTAGATTGGATGAGATCAAAAGATTGCACAAGAGAGAGACCAACCCTAATATGGACCAATGCGCTACTGGATTAGACTATCAAGACCTAGAACATGAACTGAGCGCAAAGGAGGGTTTTGCAGAGGCTTACTTTGATCGAGATTAAACTTTGCTGCGGAAGAATCGACGTTAGAGTTCCACGGAAAGCTTCCTCCAACTTGTTGAAGAAAAATCGAGGACGAAACCGGCGAAAAAGATGAGAACTCGAAAATTTGGCGCACGGCGGAAGTTTTGGGTATGGGAGTTCGAAGCGGTTTCTGTGTGGACGCAGCAACTCTTTATATAGGCCCAGAGGTTATAAGGTGGCTGTGTCACAGCTGACATAAGGACCTGTGACACAGGTGAAAGAGATGTATACCCTGGCCTATGGGATTTTCAAAGCATTCACCTGAGACACAGCTGGGAGACTCAGGTGACAAGTATTTCATCTAGTGAACACCAAGATGGATTAATTTAGATGAGAAAGTGTTGGGGGAGTCCGGGCGAGGCTCCAGGATGAGGTACCCCCTGTCCTCTGTTCATGTCATGATTAAGTAAGGAGTTATGCAGGGGTCTTAGGTGGGATCGAGCCAACGGGAAGCCATCT
>JAGXJF010005910.1:0-15257 GCA_019208055.1 Stipa capillata
CACCTCGGGTGCTCGGGGTGATCCCCCGAGCACTTCTTCTCGGATGCTCGGGGTGAGCCCCCGAGCACTTCTGCTTGCACTACCTCAGATAACACTTTTGCTACACGCTCATCACTGACGGGCACCAAGATGACCGTCATTGATCTTAAAAAACACTGACAGGCGAGTGCAGGCCCGTCAGTAAATGCGATGAAGAAGGTGAGAGAGACAACTTCTACTGACGGGCGTAATAAAAGCACGTCAGTAGAAGTGGCAGCAGACGAATCACCACTGACACTAAGCTTCGCTGACGGGCGAGACAAGAATACCCGTTAGTGAATGTTTAACTTTCACAGACGGGTAACGGACGGCCCGTCAGCAGAAGTGTCAACAGAGGAATCGCTACTGACGTTTACCTCCTCTGACGGGCAGTTCAAACAAGCTCGTCAATGAATCTATAAATTTCACTGACGGGTAAACTGATGCCCGTCAGTGGAAGTTATCTGCAGAATAACCCTTGATGGCCTACTGATCACTGACAGTCTACCTTTGTGTGCCCGTCAGTGATAATCCTGCAACTTTATAAAGGAATCTGCGCCAGCAGCTGGCCGTTGAGCTCGCGCGCCTCAACACGGCCAGCTGCAGCTCCGGTGATTTGGTCGGGATTTCGGTAGGCTGCTGCTCTCCTTCTTTGTCCTCCTCCTCCCTCTCCTCCCTCCCTCCTCATCTAGATCTAGATCTAGATCTAGATCATTAATTAATCCCTCCTCCCTCCCTCCCTCCCTCTAGATCATTAATTAATCCTCTTCTTCCTCCCTCCCTCCCTCTCCTCCTCCCTCCCTCCCTCCTCCTCCTAAATATACAATCCATATCTAGATCTCTTTGAACCCTCCTCCCTCCCTCCTCCCTTCCCCTCCCCTCTCTTAATTTCCTCCCTTCCCCTCCTCCCTCTCCTTACCCTATTTCGAAGGCTAGCGAGCGAGTTCTCTTTGGTACGATGTAATACATGAAAAAAATTGCGATTATTTTGTTAATTTAGATTATAATCAATCAGTTTGTTGTCGTAGGGATCAATGGATCGAAGTTGGATGTACGGCGAAAGGGCAACACGAAGTTGCGTCGATACTTTGAATGGGTTTCTAGATGCGGCCGAGGAAGATCGGGAGAAAAAGGGTGCGAACAAGATGTGTTGTCCGTGTTGTGTATGCAAGAACACGATAATGGGCAGGGAGAGAGGCATGTTGCAGCTACACTTGTTGACTAAAGGTTTCATGGAAGGTTATACACGTTGGACAAGTCACGGTGAGGAGACAGAAATTTTAGCTAGTCCTGAATGTTTAGAAGAAGAGGCCATACACGAAGACGCAGAAGAAGATGAAGACCATATTTCTGAATGTAGGGATGACTTGACGGGAGAGGCGGGGAACAATTTGGCTAAAATGTTGAGGGACAGTCACATGGTGGACCAGGTGTCGAAGACCCCGAGGATGAAAGAGGGGTCGCAAAGTTTGCGAAACTGATGGAAGACTCGACAAAGCCGCTGTATCGCAGCTGCGATCTTGAGCACACGCGTTTGTCAGTCACGCTAGAACTTCTGAGGATCAAGGCAGCCCACAACTGTCCTGACGCAAGCTTCGATGAGACACTGGCTTACCTTGCGATGGTTTTTCCAAAAGAGAACGTACTACCTACAAGCACCGAGGAAGCCAAGAAGGTGGTCTGCCCCCTTGGATTGGATGTAGAGAGACTCCACGCTTGTCGGAACGACTGCATTATTTATCGCAAGGAGTATACAGAGCTGCACAAATGTCCGGTGTGCAACACATCTCGATATAAGCAGGGCAGAAACCAAGACGATGACGAGGAAGAAGTGACGAGTGGTGCCCCTGCAAAGGTTGTATGGTACCTTCCAGTCCTCCCTCATCTGAAGCATTTATTCGGTAACAAGAAGGAGGCAAAACTGATGCCTTGGCACGAAGAGGGGCGAAGAAAGGATGGGGTGCTGAGACACCCAGCGGATGCTTGTCAGTGGAGGGCAATCAACGCCGAATACCCAGATTTCAGTAGTGATCCGAGGAATATCAGGTTCGGTATGAGTACGGACTGAATAAATCCATTCGGCAATATGAGCAGCAGACACAGCACATGGCCCGTTGTTCTTTGGATGTATAACCTCCCTCCATGGTTGTGCATGAAGCGGAAGTACATGCACCTGTCTATTCTCATTCAAGGGCCAAAACAACCTGGAATGGATCTTAACGTGTATCTACAGCTACTGAAGGACGAACTAGCTACGCTGTGGGAAGAAGGAGCTCAGGTCTGGGACGCGGACAGAGAAGAGTTCTTCACTCCGAAAGGCCTGTTGTTCACAACGGTGCAAGATTATCCCGCGTACGGGAACAACGCGTGTCAGTGCACCAAAGGATACGAAGCATGTGTTAGGTGTATGGAAGAAACGACGAGTGTTTTCTTAGATGGCTCTAGAAAAATCATGTTCATGGGACACCGAAGGTGGCTGACCATGAACGACCCATGGAGAGAGGACACGAAAAGGTTTTACGGAACAAAAGAAGTCCATCCAAAGCCTCACGAGAAGACCGGACAAGAAATCTATGATCTCTTGAATGAAATGGACGAAGTTGTGCCTGGAAAAGGCACTACTAGAAAAAAGGTCATCCGTTGCATATTATCACTGACGGGCAGGGAGAGGCCCGTCACAGTTGTTTGTTATCACTGACGGGCACCGGGTGCACCGTCAGTAGTGAATCTACCAGATGCGTGGGGAAAGTCATCACTGACGGGCAAAATATATGACCCGTCAGAGATTACAAGCTGCCGGCGACGAATCTTACCAGTGACGATCTTGTTTTTTTGCCCGTCAGTGGTACTCTAGTCATCATAGACGGGCGAAAAACCTGCCCGTCAGCGGTAACGTTGTTACCGGTGACGGCTATTCTCAGTGACGGGCCTGTAGGACGAGCCGTCACCATTTTCTGCCTCTTCGCCTCCCAGAGCTATAAAAAACACATACCCCACCGAGCGTGCATCTTCCTCTCGTTCTGCATCTTCCTCTCGTTCTCTCCGTTCATCTTCCTCCCCTCACCGTCTCGCCACCGGCCGGATCCGCGATGGTGCGGGAGCAGAAGACCAAGGAGTTTCCTGAAAGCGCGTCCTCGAGGAAGAGGGCCCGCCACGAAGCTCCCCAGTAGGTACGTCGTTCTCCTCGCATCAAGATGTTGAAGGAGAAGGAGCAGATGGAGGAGGCGGAGCAGTTACGTCGTTCTTCTGGCGCGGAGCTGCGCGTGGAGCCCGTGGAGGAGGACGACGCCGCTGACGCCGTCGAAGAGGAACCCGTGGAGGAGGACGACGCCGCTGCCGCCGTCCAAGAGGAGCCCGTGGAGGAGGGGGACGCTGCTGCCGCCGTCGAGGAGGAGCCCGAGGACGAGGACGACGCCGCTGCCGCCGTCGAAGAGGAGCGGCAGCTCTAGGAGGCGATACGTCGGTCCATCAACTATGAACGCGCCATGGCCGCCATCATAGCCGAGGAGGACCGCATGACGGCGGAAGCCGTGAAGGCTTCCCTCGCCGATGCCCGCGCCGCGGCCGCCGCCCCTGCCCGGGAGGGGAAGATGAAGAAGGTCGAGAAAGGAGGAACTTCTGGCTCGGAGCCGCGCGTCGAGAATCAGAGAAAGAAGAAGTTGTCGAAATGACGGACAACTGAAAAATTTCTTGTCTTGTATTTTGCAATCGGATGAAATGGATGAACTATCGATGGCGTACTAACTTTATTTTTTCACTATGGATGAATCGGATGAAATGGATGAAATGGATGAAATTTCTTTGTCTTGTATATGTGCAATGTTGATGGCGTTCTGTATTTTTTTTGAGCCCACAGAGATCACCACTGACGGGTGAAACTCGTTCGCCCGTCAGTGGTATTATACCGTTGACGGTTGGAGAACGGCGGCCCGTCAATGATGACTTCCCCCGATTTTTCACTGAGCGTTACCACTGACGGGCGGCCATTTGATGACCGTCACTCATAAATAGAAGTGACGGGTCGGTATTGTTTGCCCGTCAGTGATGACCGTCATCAACAACTGTTAGAACTTAGACATTTTAGGCGCACACAACAACAAACGTTAGAACTTAGACATGAAGCAAAAAAATTCGAAATTAGACATGAAGCAAAAAATTTAGGCGCACCAGCCTATCCCTGAGCACAGCGCCCAGACCCACGAGCCCAGGCCGCGCAGGGGACCGGCCATAGGCCTATCCCGAGCACAGCGCCCAGGCCCACGAGCCCAGGCCGCGCAGGGGACCAGCGGTGGCTCGACGTATCAGTAAAGGTTGTAAGGAAATCGAAAGCCGAAGGCGCAGCTGCCCTTTTAAGCTGGTGCGCGCGCTGCTCGCTCGACGAGGTGGGACTAAATTTCTGCGGTACTAGCGGTTGTAGCGTTACCACTGACGGGCGGCCCTTCTTTGCCCGTCAGTGATGATAAGTTAATACTGACGGGCCTTTATTTGATGACCGTCACTCATAAATAGAAGTGACGGGTCGGTATTGTTTGCCCGTCAGTGATGACCGTCATCAACAACTGTTAGAACTTAGACATTTTAGGCGCACACAACAACAAACGTTCGAACTTAGACATGAAGCAAAAAATTTAGGCGCACCAGCCTATCCCGAGCACAGCGCCCAGACCCACGAGCCCAGGCCGCGCAGGGGACCGGCCATACGCCTATCCCGAGCACAGCGCCCAGCCCCACGAGCCCAGGCCGCGCAGGGGACCAGCGGTGGCTCGACGTATCAGTAAAGGTTGTAAGGAATTCGAAAGCCGATGGTGCAGCTGCCCTTTTAAGCTGGTGCGCGCGCTGCTCGCTCGGCGAGGTGGGACTAAATTTCTGCGGTACCAGCGGTTGTAGCGTTACCACTGACGGGCGGCCCTTCTTTGCCCGTCAGTGATGATAAGTTAATACTGACGGGCCTTTATTTGATGCCCGTCAGTGGTATTCCTTCCTATATAAATCCAGCCCAGGCGCGAATAACTTTCTGTGCCCGCGCGTCCCAAGGACCAGCTGCGTGCGCCGCCGTCGCCAGCTAAACTGCTGCGGCCCGCGCCTCCCGAAGGCCCTCTTCTCTCCAGCCCGGCCTCTTGATCCCTCTCTCAAAGATTGCTAGCTACCCGGGCTCCTGATTCTCTCCTCCCCCCATCTCAAAAGGCCAATTTTTCTCTCCTCCAGTCCCCATCCCCCTCTCAAAGACCCCTAGCAGCCTCCTTGTCAACATCCCTCTCCCCGAAGGCCCACGATATCCGTCGCTCCTAGCTCCTCTAGGGTTTTTAGTCTCTAACATGGTAAGTACTTTATTTTATTCGCCTGAGAGAAGAAATGGCTAATTTAATATATTTATTTTATGAAACTATGTTTATTTTGCCGTAGGGATCGATTGATAGAAGTTGGATGTATGGAGATCGTGCCACACAGAGTTTCGTCACCGCTTTGAACGAGTTTCTTCGAGTCGCTCAAGAGGATATGGCGATCAAGGGGAAAGCGAAGATGTGTTGTCCATGTCGTAAATGTAGTAATACGCAAATGTTATCGACGACGGGGGAGTTGCAGCTACATTTGCTGACGAAGGGTTTCATGGAAGGCTATACACGTTGGACATGTCATGGTGAAGAGAAAGAAGTTGCAAACCCGACAGAAGCGGTGGACCTCGTTGAGGATGAGCACGGCGTAGCTATCGAGGAAGAAGCTAATTCAGAATCTTCAGAGGATAGCATGGGGAATTTGAATGACATGTTGCATGATATGGAAGAAATGACTTCGACCCCGGAGAATGAAAGAGAGTTCGCAGAGTTTGTACGATTGTTGGAAGACGCGAGAGTTCCGTTGTTTGTTGGATGTAAACTCGAGCATACGCGGTTGTTCGTCTCGTTAGAACTTCTAAAGCTAAAGGCAGCGTACAACTGGCCGGACACAAGTTTCACAAAATTATTAGAGCTCCTTTCCAACGTTCTCCCGGAGGGGAACGTCTTGCCTACAAGCACTTACAGGGCAAAGAAGGTTATATGCCCTCTCGGATTGGACGTTGAAAAATTCCATGCGTGTCCAAACGACTGCATCTTGTACCGCAGAGAGTACGTAGACCTACGAAGATGTCCGGTGTGCAAGACATCCCGGTACAAGCGTACTGCAAACCAGCTCGATCGTGACGAGGACGACGATGAAGCGAAGGGCCCCCCTGCGAAGGTTTGCTGGTACCTTCCTGTTCTTCCCCGTTTGAAGCGGTTTTTTGCCAACAAGAAAGATGCAAAACGAATGCGTTGGCATAAGGAGGGTCGAATTGAAGATGGAATCCTGAGGCACCCTGCCGATGCATGCCAATGGAGGGCAGTGGACGATGCATTTCCAGATTTCGGGGAGGAGGCGAGAAACATAAGGTTTGGGATGAGTACAGACGGGATCAATCCATTCGGCAACATGAGTAGCAGACACAGCACATGGCCAGTCCTTCTATGGATGTACAACCTTCCTCCATGGCTGTCGATGAAGCGCAAGTATATACACCTCTCCGTACTCATCCAAGGGCCGAAACAACCTGGAAACGATATTGACGTGTACATGCAGCCAATGAAGGAGGAACTAGAGACACTCTGGCACCAGGGGGCTGAGGTTTGGGACGCTGATAAAGTAGAGTATTTCCAGCTACGAGCTATGTTGTTCACTACGGTCAATGACTATCCAGCGCTCGGAAACTCGTCTGGCCAGAGTGTGAAAGGATACGAAGCTTGTGTCTCGTGCCAAGAAGAGACTGCGAGTTCATTCTCACAGAACTCGAGGAAAATCGTGTATATTGGTCACCGAAGATGGCTGGCCAAAAACGATCCATGGAGGCAGTGCCCAATTAAGTTTAACGGAGAAGTGGAAAATCGTTCGAAGCCAGTGGAGAAGACCGGTGCTGTCACGGACCCGAAATCCACATATGATTAAGGGAACGCGAAGGAAGTGTGAGTGGTGGGGTGAAAAGTTCCCTGGTGCCGAGCGAGCTCAAGGGTTATAATGAGACGATGACGATATCGTCTGCTGCTCGAAACCATCGAGCACGATATGCCACGTCCAAAGATCGGACAAGAGGCGGCCCAGATTAGCACATAGTGCCACATTAGGCTCTTGAGTAAATCCTCAGGAGGTATTACGTTCTCCATAGGAGTGTCGTCGACGGAAAGAAGGAGAAAGGGCCCTCAGCGAGACCCGAAGCTCATGCGCAAGATGGCACATAGCCGAATAAGCTGCATCTGGACAGCAGATTCTAGCTCTGCATCCATATCCGTTTTAAAGAAACGCGGCTGATGGGAGGATCAAACTCACTGCGGTTGTAATAACACGCGCGCACGATACTCACACATACCGAACCCTAGATTGGCTCTATGCACGAGATATTGCTGGGAGATATCGAAATCCGAGTTCCGAAGCATATACAGCACACTCCAGGAAACCTTCGACATCCATCCATGGTAGCATGCATTAACTGAAAAGAAGTCCATCTGACAAAACAAAGACACAGATCAGGATCATCCACAAGCAAAAAGCAAATGCAATAGAAGGAACTTTAGACTAAGACGCGATGAGACGAGAATATAGGAGCATCTACTTCACTACTTTTAAACATAAGTTTTTAACTTTGCAAATATTTTCTCGACATTGCCGAGTCCTAACTAACGCCCACCTGCAATTGGCTTCCTACGGTCAGCTCGGCTCTGATACCAAGCTGTCACGGACCCAGAATCCACATATGGTTAGGGGAACGCGAAGTCGCCAAGGACCGAAGGACTCGTCGACCCGGTGGCACAGGTACCTGCGCCGTACGCACCGAGACCGGACGATCCGACACCCGCCACGTGCGAGCCGGTCGGAAGCGACCAATCTTCCCAGAACCACCTACAGATTCCAGATACCGGTGGAGATTTAAAGCCGTTCTCTAATCCTACCACGCAGAACAAGGTCGGAGGAGCCCGGCGATTCTACCCACACCCTAACCTAGCCCGAGGGCTAGTGGGTTCGCCCGAAGGCCGGTAGAACCCACCCACACCCTGCCTGGCCGGCACAGCATCTCAGCCAGCGGGTCACTCAACCGAGTCCTGCTCGACGGAGTAAAAAGAGGAACAACAATAACTCTCCACGGCTTGTCCACACACTTCATAGCATACACACATTGCATATGGGCAACCTGAATAACAACTCGTATACCATAAACAAGCACTACACTACTATATTAACTTAGTTGTCCACTGAGTGAACTTTACATATGCTTCAGTCGGCGATAACCGTAAACTTAGTTGCAACTGAAATATGTACAATGCAGCGGAAAACAAACAAACGCCCAGCAGTGGTACATCAACCACTGCACAACAGCCAAGCCACTCCACGAGTCGAACGCGAACCAAGGAAACCATTTGGGACTAAGCTTCATCACAAAATTCCGCAACAGTTGGCTCACCTGCAAAAGTCTAGGAATATCCTAGGTGAGTACGAAAGTACTCGCAAGACTTATTCGTGCTTGATTAAATGTCCTGCTCATACTAGTTCAACAGCAATAAACGTGAATGCAACTCCCTCGAAATAATACATGATCGAGGTAGTAACCTAGTTCATAGCATACTCATGACTGATAGAATCGAAGTGAACTTCAGCATTCAAAATGAAAATAAAGTAATCAAGACAATTAGGAAATCACATTGGGTAGCCCACACCCATTTCAATTCAATACACCTCTTGGACCGTTGCCGGCAATACGACTACCCTGACATGTTGAGCGCATTTCCCTTGGAGGTTGCAAGGCTCCAAGTGATATCGAGACTTACCTCAATCATTCCCGGCATCGATTCCACAAACGTCGCGAGGGCTAACAATCCATTTCACATTACAATCAATCAACTCTCGGATTGTTACCGACATTAATCACCCTGGACATGGCGAGCGCATTTCACCCCAAGTGATATCGAGACTTACCTCACCATTCCCGGTATCAATTTCTCGGTAACGTCCACGCGTGACAGGGAAGTAACACTCCGGCATGCGGTTGGTGTGTGACCAATCTCAAATTCAAATCACCAAACCCCTGGGTCACTTTAACACTTCAATTAACACCAACCGTATCCGTTGCGTACGCCCTCGGCTCTCCCAACTCACTTAACCAAATTTAGTTGAAAGGGCTTTACGGACGTTCTCGATGCAACGATACACCCTACGCATGCTAGTAAACTCCACTGCAACATCCAAGTCAAACAAATATTTTCACACAATACATTAATACGGGAAATAAAAGGATGCAACAAGCTCTGCTTGCCTTCGTCGTAGGATTCGGAGACTTGGGTGAGCTCAACAGTTTGCGGTTCTTCTTCCTCGGATTCTGTCGCAGACAATACGAAACATCGGCAAGAAACGATAAAAGAAATGAGATGTCCGCATGTATGCATGATTGAGAGGTTATGCATGAATTGCTACAATGTTTAGTGGATGCTAGGGTTTTACGATAAAACATGTCTCATGATAAATTTAAGGGATTAAGTGGTCATCCTATTAGTTGTATGCATGACTTTATTGAATTCAAGTTTGTATTAGAGTTAACAATGGTTAACTTTGAAGTTTAATACGAAAAGGAACTATCTTTTTATCTTAGCATATTAGTTACTAGTACTAACCATTAGGAACATTAGGATTGAACTAAGCAATAAAACATGTTTATAAGATTTGGAAAATGTGAACTTGTGCAAAAATAAACTATATATCCCTTGAGAGAAAAATTACCCAAGAGTTAGAAAGAACACCACAGCTACTTGGCTCCAACTCCTAAAGCAAGCTTCACCCACAATCCACCCCTATCCTGCCCTTCTTCTCACTGGAATCCTGCAGCCCGGAAGGAATTCCGGATGGTCCGAATAGATTCCGGATGACCCGAAATTGCTGAGGAACTCGGCTGGGGCTGAGAAAAAGGAAAAAGGAATGAGGGGAAAGGGGATGGAGAATGCAGGAGGAGGGAAGGGAAGGGAAGGGAAGAGGTTAGCTCACCGGAGCGGCGCTGGATCGCCGGAGCTAACGAAGAAGAAGGAGAGAGCTGCTGCTGCCGTGCTGTTCTTGAAAAGAAAGGAAGGAAATGGGGGAGATTTGAGGGGGAGGAGAAAAAGAGGAAGGAGGGGGCCTTGGGGAGGTTTTTATACAGTGGCCGGCGAGCCCTCCACGGAGCTCCACCGCCCACCGCAACCGGCGACGGCACGTGGCAACTCGAAACTCAAATCTGACAGCCGGATCGGAACTTCCGATGTTGAATATCGGAGGTTCCGACCTAACCGGAACTTCCGAAGTCACCCCTGTTTTGGATGCTCGGGAAAAATCGGAACTTCCGGTTCCTGGATCGGAGTTCCGACCTTGCCGGAGGTTCCGGGGTCACCCCTGGTTTGGAGGTTCGGGAAAAATCGAAACTCCGATTCATGGATCGGAACTTCCGATGTGGATCGGAACTTCCGGAGTAAGAAAATCGGAACTTCCGGTTTTGCAAAACAGCAGACTGTCGCTCGATCAAACGTTCGCAGATTTTGATCCACCCAACGGAATTAGATGAAATTTTGCACAGAGATAGACAAAAGACTTACGGAGCTGTTCCAATTGGAAACACCTCAAAATCTCATCTGCTGAAAGAAAACCCTAAATCTAAACCCTACTGGACTCACCCGGAACTTCACTCGGAAATCACCCGGAATCCCCGTGTCACCCGGAATCCCCGTGTCACCCGGAGGTTGCATCCGGAGGCTCCGGACCAAACATCCGGATCAGTGCAGAGAAGAAAAGTTTTGAAAAATTTGAATTTTTGAAATAAGATACGCACGTATTCTATAAAACTTAACTATTTAATACCCAAGTTTATACAAGGTTGATGCATGGACGATGCCATGTATGCATGAGGCAAAGTAGCACTTATTTATATATTAATACGGGTGTTACAAACCTACCCCCCTTAAAAAGATCTCGACCCGAGATCTCTAACGTTCGGCAAACAAAAAGGAAATTCAGCTTGGAGCCAATCTTCACGCTCCCACGTAGCTTCATTTCGGTATGGTTATTCCATTGCACTCAACCGGGGGTGTGCCTCAAGTTCACTGTCCGACCCGCGTAGTAACATCCTGCCGCAGCGCGCGCCTTCGCTCCGACATACCGTGACGTAACATCCCGCGCACTCGGACAGCAAAGATGCCGCATTCGCTCACTAGTGGTAACATCCCACTGTGATATGTGCCCTCGTTCCAGGACAACACGCAATTACATACCGCATGTCTGAACGCCGTCGACGCCTCGTTCCAGGACAACATCGCGCCGCGGCGCGTGCTGACCTTCGGGATGACATGAAGTCACATACAGCACACTTGGATGCCGATAGCACTACCGGTGCCCCCCAAATCACACAACTTTTCACAAACCCTAATAGCGACTTGCTATGCCAACGTCGCTAGGTTTTTTTGTTGGGAGCATAGTGCATTACACTCCTACATCTAATTGCATGCAAGGATTACGGTCTTGCTGCACTATTACATGTGAAAAGTGTGGTATACATACTATAATATTACAATGATTCTCACAAGCGACAATGGCAATGGGATTGCCCTTCAAATCTGAGATAACGTATCACCACCAACCATCCATGCTCCTTGGAACAATCCCCTGGAGATGCAATGCTAATGCGACACACAAGGGGCTGTGTGCTAAGGTGCCATGCCAATTTTTTATCCCTCAGAGCAAGGTCATGACAAAGCAACCTGCAAAGCAGGGGAAACTCATAACTCTCACAGGAGATCACCATGGATAATATACCACGATCTCATGAACGTCGGTTAACAACAAATCACATGGCTGTCCCCCTCAGCCTCATGGTCTTGAGCGCCCACTCGAACGCGGCGAGCTGACGATGGCGTTGGGGTGGAGGTCGGAGATCACAAGGCCGTAGTAAGCCAGTACCTCATTGAAGAAGCTGCTGGCGGGGAGGCATAGCCCCGCCGCGAATTGATCGGCAAACACGACGATCTCTCCCATGCCAGGCTTGGCAACGTCCTTGTCCGGTGGTGGGATGCGCTGCCCCATGCGCCCCTCCGTCGGGCGGGAGGCGGCCCCTGCGTGATCAGGCTGTCCGACGCCTCCTCCGAGATGGTGGAGGAGCCAAGGAAACGGGAGAGATCATTCTGGCGGTCCTTCTTCCGATTGATCGCATCCTCCTGCAGTAGCCATCTGATCACGATAAAGAATGCGGTGAGTTGCACCGATAGGATGGAGCGAGCACAGCTGCAGCAGGGTGGTTCGAATCTTACCGAAGCTTGGGTGATGGGTGAGGGACGCCGCAAGACCTCGTCGCGGAGCGCGGCGTCTTCTTGATCTGCTCCAGGTAACAACCAGCCGCGTCGCCGAATGGTGTGCGTGCGGAATGCTCGGTGGAAGACAGAGAGTCGATGTGCAGTCGTGTGGGCTGCGGGAGAACCGGAATTCGGAAGCAAAGCGCGGCTCTCTCGAGCGACCGCATACGTGCGTACAACGGTTGAACCGTAGCCCAAGGACGCGCCCTATTTCGCGTAACCGAAACCAAGCCGAAGCGCGGTTCCTCGCACGTCCAGTTGCGCCAACAATGTCCTCCGTCGGGCCCGAACTCTACCTTCTACCCCGGACGCTGTGTGGAACCCGGACTTCGCCGCCCTACTCCCGCCGCGGCTCTCGAAGGAAGGCCGGACGAACCCCGGTGAAGGCCGGACGAACCTCGGGTGAAGCGCCAGCCGAGTCGGATGAAGCCTCGCGCGTGCCCGCCCTGATCTCCCTGAAGCCCGAACGAAGCCCAGACGGATCCTGGGCGCCGCGCGCCGCACCGCTTCCCCGAACCCGGACGAAGCCCGTACGGACCCCGGACCGCCGCGCGCACGTGCAGCTTCCCGGAGCATGACTCCCCGAAGCCCGAACGAAGCCCAGGCGGACCCCGGATCGCCGCGCGCTGCACTGCTTCCCGAAGCCCGTGTGAACCCCGGGCGAGTCCCGGACGGACCCCCAGACAGACGTCACGCGCTGCTACCGATCGAACCCTGGGGGAACCCCGACGGACCCCGGTCGTGCGAGCTGAAGCCCGGACGCGCCTCAATCTCGGCGGAGTGGCGTGAAGACGAGATGTGCTGAAAAAGTGGGAAGAAAAAGGGAGGGGGGCGGCGGCCTCACCTTTATAGCCCCCTCAAACCATAACCGCCCTAATAAAAAAAGAGAGAAAAAAAGAGGAAGAAAAAGAATAATAATTGATAAATAATAGATAGAATAAAATAGAGGCGCCGCCTAACCCGGGCTACCCCCGCGCGCCGCTCCGTGCCCGGCCGGACCCCGGGTGAGTCCCGGGTGAAGCCGCGCGTGAACCCCGGGTTAGTCCCGGGTGCTCGGATGCTAATACACCGTACATAGCTATGGACCTACCAAGCTAGCTACTAGCCCATCGTGTACAATACATACTCATACAGGGAGAGTACGGCTTTACGTAATCGCGATGGAGAATACGTGATCTATGAGCAATGATACACGCCTAAAAAGAGACCTCGAGTGCGTGCATGCATAATGCATGCGAAGCTGCCACCTAGAAAATGTAGTGAGGATGCAGTCAATCTGAGCTGCTCGTGCCGAACCAGGAGTTTCAAGTTGCATGCCAATTGTCATCTCTGTGCATGTGATAAATTCCCTTGATGTTACTTATTCTCCGATGATAGGCCCAACCAAGGGCTAAACTCACGTGAACTCGTGTACGCAGCACCACGCGAGCACCTGGACGAGCACGGAGACACTCAGATCAAATCGGTGTAGACACATGAGAGGATTTCGGAGATAAACACACAAACACAGCTCACGGTTCAGCGGTGCGGCAACACACCTGGCGTCTTTTCTTGTTTTTCTCGTGAAAATAAACAACAGGTGTCCGAGCTCCGACACCGAAGGCCGGACGGACCCGGAGGAAGGCCGGACGACTCCGCGCAGCCGCCCAGCGCCGCTGCCCCGGACGGACTCCGGACGGCTCCCGCACAGCGCAGCCGCGTGCCGATCGCCGCCATCCTGGACGACTCCCGGACTGCTGATCTCCGAACCTCGGATCGATCCCGGGTGGCACCGCGCCGCGTGCCCGTGTGCTACCCCGGGCGAACCTCGCGCGCTACCCCGGGTGAAGCCCGGGTGAATCACTCCCGAACTCTGGGACTTATTAGCCGTGGGAACGCATCCGTTTGGCCGTTGAAATTTTTGGCAAAAAATGCCGCCCAAAGGATCCCACAACCTCTATCTCAACTCCCGTGTGCTTCGACCAGTCGGCCAAGGCATGCCTCTTGTAAGAGAAGAGGCAGCAGACCACTTGAGTATAGGCCGCGGGCGGATGAAGCCGGGGACTCTGCTTGGCCGCGCGCGCCGCTCCTCCCTAGTCCGGTCCAACACCGGATGAAGCCTGGCCGAAGCCCGGCCTCGCCTCCAACCCGGCATAACTCCGGACGTGCAAAAGAGTTGCCAGCTACTCCGGATGCAGGCCATGCATGCCTACTCCGGAGCGTGTCCCACCGCCGAACAAATCTAATAAAAAATGCTGCCTGCAGGTTTTGATACCGCGACCTCTATCTCAACTCCCCCGTACTCCAACCATTGGGCCCAAGGCAGGCTTTGTGTGAGTAAAGAGGCAGTGGCCAACTTAACCATACCTCGGAGTACCAGTAGTACCTGGTGCAGGTCACCAAGTACCGGTCGGCGGAGCAGTACACGAGGAGCCCGACGAACCCCGAACGTACGCTGCTAAGTCCTGGACGTGTATCGGGATGAGCTCAGGAGTCCCGTGCGAACCCCGGACGTACGCTGCTAGTCCCGGACGCGTCTCGGCTGCAACACGAGGGAGCTCGCGCGAAGCCCGGACCAACCCTGGCGCGTGGAGCCCGGACTCCGCCCGGCTGCGTGTGAATCTCGGACGAAGCCCGGACCACCCCGGCTACGACGCGCGCGAATCCCGGACGAAGCCCGGACCAACCCCAGCGCGTGAAGCCCGGACTCCGCCACGGCCGTGCACAGTTTCGGTCGAGCTGCGGCTCCGATGCACGCGTACTCCGACCGCCTTCCTGCCTCGGGTGCGTGTGCCCTCAGGACATCGCCCGCCTCGGATGCTGCCTACGCCTACTCCGGACGCTCGCGCGTCTACTCCCGATGCCAGGTGTACTCCGGGCGCACGATGGCTCCGTTGA
>JAGXJF010005911.1:0-25104 GCA_019208055.1 Stipa capillata
AGGCGTCGTCTGGACGAGATGCTGATGTGCCGAAATCCAAACGTCCGGAGGAGGCGGCGGCGTGGGCCGGAAGAGGGGGCGGATGGGGCGTCGGGGGCTTCGGGGCCGGCGGTGGAGGCCGGAGGAGGCGGCGGCGCGGGCTGGATGACGGACCGGATGGGGCGTCGGGGGCGTTGGGACCGGCGGCGGAGGGGGCAGCGGAGGGGGCGGCGGACGTCGGGGCCGGACGGGGTGGCGGCGCAGCCTGGCGGCGTCGGGGGCGGTGGCATCTCGCTGCTGATTCGTTTCGAACGCGCGGGACTTGGTGAAATTTTTGCCAAGTCCCGCGCGTGGCTTTTAAAGGATCCTGGTTACCACTGACGGGCGGCAACTAAGAGCCCGTCAGTGGAGACATCGCTGACAGCACTGTGGTATCTCCACTGACGGGCACAGAGTCTTGGCCTGTCAGTAGAGGTAACCCTTCGTTAGGGTTAGGGCACGGTCACCGCTGACGGCCTCTTTGAGCGTGCCCGTCAGTAGAGGTGGAGACGGTTAGTGTTAGGGCACCGCTGACGGGCAACCGTAATGTGCCCGTCAGTAGAGGTGGGGACGGTTAGTGTTACGGCAAGACCACCGCTGACGGGCAACCGTAAGGCGCCCGTCAGTAGAGGTGGGGACGGTTAGTGTTACGGCAAGACCACCGCTGACGGGCTTCTGGAAGGAGCCCGTCAGTAGAGGTTGGGACAGTTAGGGTTAGGGCGCGTTTACCGCTGACGGGCCTCTGTAACGTGCCCGTCAGTAGAGTTGTTCTTTGTTGAATTTTAGGTTTTCATTTTTAAGGTGATGTTAGGGTTATTTCTATATGCTATGGGTGTTTTTGTATTTTTGGTTTAGTGCTTTTACGTTTTTTGGGTTAGTGTCAAAGTTCGGCATTTTTTCTGAAATCATTTTGCTATTTTTTACGCATTAAATGAATATCTAGTTATTTAAATGAATATCTAGAAAATATATCAAAAATTCAAACGTTTGCTTTGAAAATTCAAACGTTTGGTTGCGTCTTTCTGGTTTTTTATTTTTTATTAAATCTAAATGTGGTCAAAAAAGTTGAAAATTGGCATGCGGTAATTATATGACCTCGTGAGGCTATGTTTAAAATTTCAGACAATTTCGCGGAATGTAGATTGAAGTACACATCTTAAATTCTTCATCATTTGAACTTGAGATTTGCACTACAACTTCATATTACAATATTATACGCTAATAATTCATCACGTTCCATCTTGTTATGTAATAATTTGATTTTTCTATTTTTTGAAATACCAATTTGAGGTACCATGTGTAAAACCTTCAAAAAATTATTTTTATCTACGCTCCAAACTTTTTCTACATGTAACGTAGTACATTAAATTGTTCTTGTCAAAGTTCGGCATTTTTCTGAAATCATTTTGCTATTTTTTACGCATTAAATGAATATCTAGTTATTTACTGGATATATTTCAGATTTGAACTACAACTATCTTAAAGAAGGCCTCTAAATGGAAGGAAAATTCATATCTAGGTACCTATGTATCGTTTTAGCTCGTATCTAGAAAATATATAAAAATTCAAATGTTTGCTTGTCGAAATTCAAATGTTTACTTGCGTCTTTCTGGTTTTTTATTTTTTATTAAATCTAAATGTGGTCAAAAAAGTTGAAAATTGGCATGGGGTAATTATATGACCTCGTGAGGCTATGTTTAAAATTTCAGACAATTTTATTGAAGTTGGATTATACATTGCTTTGTAAGTACTTCAAATTCATCCACAATTTACACACACAGAAGTACACACGTTACATGAAATCATTCAAACCAAGACACTATTATACACACACATACAATTAACTAGGTTTCATCGTCTTCGGAAATCTTCTCATGAATAGTGATTTTCTTGGTGGTATACGTTAGTCCTTCGGCATGACTGCGTCTGACGTAGGGCTCAGCATCCTTAGTAGTTTTTCTCCTTTTTATAGGGCGTTTATCAACAGCTTCTGGCTCGGAGTCCGGGTCGTCGAATTGGTCATAGTCCTCTTCGTCAACAACACCATCGACTCCAACGATACTCCTCTTCCCTTTTCTAACGACATGGCGCTTCTATGCCTTTGGGTCTTTTATGTAGAAGATTTGTGAGGTTTGTTTAGCTAAAACCCATGGCTCATCTTTCGCACTGATTGCTTTGACCTATGTTGACTCAATAGATGTCAGGGGAGGTAAAGTCACGGTAGTGAATTTGTCATCATCGATATGGATATTTTTCGCTCATCTGACACGAAACATGGGGATCTTTGTGACGGTGTAGTCCAGTTCCCAAATTTCTTCGATAACACCGTAGTATATGTCCTTACGGTTACCGGTTTTAGCCTCCATCGTCACCCCACTGTTCTGATACGTACTTTTCCTGTCTTGAGCCTCCGTATAGAATGTGTATCCGTTGATATCATATGCTTGAAATGTCAAGACCTTGCTCGCAGGTTCTTGTGACAACATTTTGACCGTCTCTTCTTCAAAATTTGTCGGAGGCCTTTCATACCAGTAGTTCTTTAGCCATGTTGCGAACTTTCCATTGTGCTCTTTCGAGAGCCACGCTTCTCCCTTCTTCGGGTTTTCTTTTTTAAGCTTTACCATGTGCATCCAAAGATAGGGATGCACCACCGTCAGGTGTTGCAAGACCACGAGATGTGCTTTGTCATAGTCATCTGACCTATTGGGTACTGAATTATAGACATGTAAAGGCTTTTGTCCGCGTGCATGGCCTTCACCATCGAGCCTTCCCGTGTGCCATGAAACAGGAACACCTATGGACTTTTGATCAGCGAAGTAATCAGTGCAGAACTCGACACACTCTTCGGCAACATAGCCTTGGATGATGCTACCTTCTGGTTGTGACCTGTTATGAACGTAGCGCTTCACAACCCCATTGTACCTTTCCAACGGGTACATATTGTGTAGGAACACGGGACCTAGGTCCAGTATCTCCGGGATGATATGGATCATGAGATGTACCATGATATCGAAGAATGCTGGAGGGAAGTACATCTCAAGTTCGCACAGTATGACAATGATCTCCTCCTGCAGCTTATGGCAACGCGTAACGGAGATCGACTTCTGAGATATCGTGTTGAAAAAGTTACAAAGATTCAAGATTGTCTTGCGGACCTCTGGCTCCATGAGACCTCTGATTGCAACAGGAAGTATCTGCGTGATCATCACATGACAGTCATGAGACTTCATACCAATTACTCGGTGAGTCTTCATGTCAACTATTCTCCCGATGTTTGCCGAGTAAACGGAAGAAACTTTGACACCTTGGAGGCACTCCAAAAAGCTAACAATCTCTTTTTTGCTGAGAGTGTAACAAGCAGCGGGACAGTCCGTCTTGATTCTAACTGCACCCATCCCCAACTTGGTCATTCCCTTCGTAGCCCACAGCTTCTTTCTTATACCCAAGAATTCCATGTCAGCTCGTGCCTTCGGTACATCTTTTGTCTTTTCTGAAATGTTGAGCAGGATACCAAGCAAGCTCTCGCACACGTTTTTTTCAACATGCATGACGTCTATGCTGTGACCTGTGCTTAGGAATCTCCAGTAAGGCAAATCCCAGAGTACGGATTTCCTTTTCCAGACGCCGTCCTGCATGGGAACAAACGGTTGTATCTTACATGGCGTAACAGGGGGCATTGTGTTCACGATGTCATAGATTTCCACCCCGGTCTTCTCCCGAGGCGCCGAACGAACCTCAACAGTATTGTCAAACAATTCCTTCTCTTGCCTCCATGGGTCGTTCTGTTTCAGCCACCTTCGGTGGCCCATGAACACGATTTTTTTGGATCCCTTTAGGTGTAAACTTGTAGTAGACTCCAAACACTTCACACATCCTTTGTACCCATGAACACACTCCTCCTCACCGTGACATATCCAACGTGTATAACCTGGCATGAAACCCTTAAGTGCCAGGTGTACCGTCACCCTCCCTCTTGTATCGAACATTACCAAATTTTTGCAATCGCGACACGGACAACAAATCTTCGTGCCACCTTTTCTCCTCGTATCTCGCTCGGCGACATCAAGAAACTCATTCAAAGCCGTAGCCCAACTCTCTTTCGCCTGGTTGTCTTACATCCAACTGCGATCCATCGATCGATCCCTACGACACGAAAACTAATCAGTGCGAAAATATAACACTAGGCCTCGGCTCGATGACCGGGAATCACATTAAATACATATACAAGATGAAAATAATACTTTTTATATATCATTATTCCAAAGAGAGCAGGGATAGATTTTAGATATAATTGGGTTGGAGAGAGTGAGAGGAGGAGGAGGAGGGAGAGATGTGTGTTGGAGAGAGAGGGGGATCTAGAGTTAAATGAAGAAATGGGAGAGTTTGGGATTGAAAATAGCTCAAGATCTCTACATCTAGATCTAGATCTCAAGAAATGGAAGAAAGGAGGGAGAGGAGAAGGGTTGGGGAGAGGGAAGCGTTGGTGGGAGGGGGGTTGGCGGCGGCGACGCAGTAGGGGGGTTGGCGGCGGCGGCGCTCGCTGCTGGCCAGTTGGCGCGCGAGCACTGGCCAGCAGCGAGCGACGCCTCTGTGATTTTATACAAGGAAACATACCACTGACGGGCACGTATAAAGGGCCCGTCAGCGGTAATGCGTCAGCCCTGGAACAATAACCGCTGACGGACAGCTGCGTTGCCTGTCAGCGGAAATAACATCTCTACTGACGGGCGCTTCAAGAGTGCCCGTCAGTGGAGATGCCCGTCATCTGTATGAGGTTTTTTGCTCCCGGGCTGCATCTCCTCTGACGGGCAGATTATGTGCCCGTCAGTGGAGGTCCTCATGTCCAGCCTAGCTCTGTCCTCTACTGACGGTTCCTTTTGCGTCCGTCAGCGGTTAGCTCCTCCAACGACGGGCTCTTCTGCGCTCGTCAGTGGAGATGGTTCAGCAGAAGGTCAATCTGCAGTAGTGAATTTATGAATCAAGAGAGGAGCAAACCATGTTACTCAACTAATTTGACACATGCTGACATTGAGGAGCTAATTAATAGACAATTTGCTGACTGGTTGGAACAGAAGCTACAGTTTACCATGTTCCTATACTATGAATTTACATAGACAACTAAATATAATTACTCTTATGTACAGGTTCTATAAGACGATGGACCGAATATCTCTGAAAAGATAAGAGCATTGGCTGCAAAACTAAACAAATATGGCATGCGCTATAGTGGCTATGTCACTAATGGTTTCAGGTTCCACACTATGAGTCGTGAAAATGGGCATGTCACACAAAATAGTGGTGTAGTGAACATTGCACATGATGGTGCTAGTTATTATGGCAGATTATCTGATATCTTGGAATTTTCATACAAAGATTACAAGGTGGTGCTCTCCAAATGTGATTGGTATGATGTTCATCACCGAGCTGGCATTAAAACAGATGAGTTTGGATTCACTCTTGTCAACTTCTCTAGGAAAATACATACCGGAGAGAAGTTAGAGCATGATCCGTTTGTATTTTCTTCCCAAGTGGAACAGGTTTTTGTGTTGAAGATCCAAAAACTGAAGTATGGTATGTGGTGGTGGGAATCAGGCCACGAGATCTTTTCGATATGGGTGTGGAACAATCATTAGATGAAGCAAATTAGACTAGTGTACTTTTAGTTCCTTGTAGGCAGCTAAAATATAGCCTGGCCAATCTACATTATTATGCTTGTCTCAGGAAGAAGACTTGATAGGAGTTATTCTAGCTATAGTGGCTCATCTTCAGGATGTTTTGATCCCTTTGTTACTCTATAATGAATGAGGCCATGTTACTGCTCATACGGATCAGTCAGAAATTTCCCTTTTGCAATGACTAGTGTGGCTAGGTGCTCACTAGTTGTTTCAACTCTGTTTTTTTTTCATAAAGAGTGGTTTGAACTTTACTACGACACTATATTGTAATGAAGATTTTCAGCACACAAGTAGTGATGTGTTTACCCCATTTGCAACAGATGAAAAATTCATTCTTTTTGCTAATATATATTTGTTTTATTGTCAATGCAATATTTCAATATGGTTTTGCTCTTGCTTAGCCGACTGAGATTTTCTTAAGTCTCGATCGTGGGATTAGCCTAATCCTTGCTCCAAGATCTGGGCATAGATTTTTTTTTATATTTGGGTATAATTATTTTTTTGTTTTCGCTGCCATGAAAATAATAGAGGCATCATCGACCCCACTTAAAAGCAGGATGCGATGTCCCACTTAACACGCACGTGTATGTATACTCCAATTAAATATCAGCCTGCGGGTGGCTCCATGGGAGGGAGCATACACTCTTGTTCCAGTTCCATATCTCATGTGAGCATTACTCTTCCCGTATCAAATTGGAATTTTTTGCATAGATCGAATAAAAATTTGATATAGAAAATAGCAATACACACGGATAATTTCAGGTGCATCGTCGGATCGGACGACTATTATATATGTGACTAGTTTTCACCCTAGCTGTCCATAATTTGCAGGAAAATACTACCATTTTGGGGGGAAAGCCAGTTTCAGCCCCCCTCTCGAGTTTCAAGAGCAATTTTAGTCCGCTTGAAAAATCAAAGCCAAAACGACTCTGCAACTGCCTGGATAGCTGCCATGTGTTCTCTGTCGCGCGTTGGACCTGCAAGGTCAACCTGCTGCGGGTAGGACCTGCAATTGCTTGTAGATTGCGCCGGAGACCCGCAAGACTCATTTGTCGCGGGTTGAACCCGCTAAATCAACTTGTTGCGGGTGGGACCCATGATACATGTGTTCGCCGCTTGCAACTACCCGCTATCCGCCCCTGAATCCATGCTGCTAAACCACCTTTCGTGGGTCCAACCAGCAACAGGTGAGGCTCACAGGTCCCACACACGGCAGGTCCACCTCGCGGGTTCAACCTGTGACAGGAGACACGTGACACCTGCCCAGGCTGTTGCAGCGATGTTTTTAGTTTTGATTTTTTGAGAGGGCTAAAATTACAATTGAAGCTAGATAGGGCTAAAACTAGCTTTTCCCCATTTCGGCACTCCCTAATTTTCTAGTTTTGCCGCTCCCTAATATTTTAGTTTTGCCGCTTAAGAACTTTCCCGCGTTTCTTTAGAAAAAATTTCCCTAATATATACCCCTGACCTCTTTTCCCACGCCTCCATATCTACACCTCCCCACTTCTTCGACCTCCCAACAGAAATCCAATCTACTAGACGGCTTCGTGCCTTCCGCACGCAGGTGCTCGCTCAAATCCCATCTCATCACATGCTGTAGTTTCCACCATTAAATCAATCTAGGTTGCCACCTGCAATTATGCATCTCCCGCCTCCTTCACGATTGGTCCTGAACGAGATCTCCAATGGACAACCTTTGGGCCATACTCTATCAATCTGGAGACCCAATGCAGCAATCGTATTGGTGGTCATGGCCTGCAACTTCTAGATCATTTTTCTCTTGTCAATCTCATTGTACAACTTACGAATTTTTCTAGTTATTAGCTGCGATACCATCTTGTGGTGCTTGTTAGAGTTGTGTATCATACTTGTTATTTTGAAGAAACACAAGCCTCACATATAAATCAGTCATGAGCATACTAGATTATGATATTGCATCTGTTTTATTTTTTCTATTGCTGTAATCATAACTGTGTTCAACTTTTTACTAATTTCAAGAGGCTGACCTCACATACAAACTATTTACTTTTTTCCTCATGCACCATTTTATTCTGCGTACTATTGTGTTCCTATTGGATCTGACATGGTTAGATAATGCAGTGCATTGTAGGACCTTGTGCTTATATGTAATGGGCTTATTATTATTCTTTAACTTGAAATTGCAGTGCTGTAACATCCTCAATTTTACGGGCTTAAAATTTTTTTTAAAGAGAGAAGGATATGCAACTATGTAATATATGTTAAAAATATTTTATTAGATTTTTATCTCAAATTAATCAAAGGCCTTGAATTAATTTGAGAGCAAAAAGAGTGTTTTTGATTTTTAAATTGAGCATCATTTGAAAAATGGCTTCAAAAGTATTTTTATTGAGTTCCTTATGGTCAAATTGATTTATGGGAATTTTTCTGGAATTTTTGGAGGTGTTTTGTTATTTTTAAAGCCTCCCTTTTCAATTTCTAGATTTATTTTATTCCGAAAATAACAGTTATTTGATTTTTCTGAAAACCTGGGCCAAGGCCCATTTCGCCCCCACCTGGGCCGGCCCATCCGGCCGCCTCCACTCCCCCTCTTGGGCTGCCTTTCTATTTGGGCTGTTTTGTTTTGTTTTTTTTTCTTTTTCTTGCCTTTCTATTTGGGCTGCCTTTTCTATTCCATTGGGCCTCCTTGCTGGGCTGCCTAAGGCCGGCCAGCACCTGGCAACGCACAGCTGCCTCACGCCTAATGCGCGCGCGCGCGGCCGCGCTAATCGCGCTCCAGTGCGCCGCCGCCTGTCGGTTGCTTGCCAATTTGAATTTAATTCCCTATTTTTCCTCCCCAATTGATTCCTAATTGCTGCAGCAATTATTTCCATATTTTGGTGCCCTTTCCTCTCCCTTTCTCTCCTCTATAAAATCCCCCTCTCCCCTGTGATTTATTCCTTTGCCTCTTCTCCCAAGTTTTTGCTCTCCACCTCCTCTTCTTCCTCAACTCCGGCGAAGCTCCGGCGAGGAATTCCGGCCACATCGACGACCCCCACACCGAGGTGCTACCACGAGGAGCTTCCCCATGTCGGTGCACACCTTCTTCCCCAACAAAACGCGAGTTTCGTCCACGACTCCGTCCGTACCGCGAGCTTCTTCCTCAACTCCGGCGAGCACCTTCTCTCCTCGATTTCTCCACCCACGGTGAGCTTCTCTCTAATCCCCTACCGAGGTAGTCTCCCCTCAACCCGTGGATCTTTCCCCTCAACCAATTTTGGCCATCATCCACATCTTTGCAAAGCCCTTGCTTGTTTTCAATCCATCCTTGCCTCTGTTGCTGAAGCATGAACAGTACTCGTAGGTACTGTTCATGTGAATAGTAAACCCTAGATCTAACCTCCTGTCCAATTTTTAGCCACATCAAATTCTTGTCCGATCTTAGATCTTAGGATTAAAATGGAACCCTTAGAACCCCACGAATCCAACGGTGTAATCGGATTTTTAATCCGACCGTCGGATTTTGAATTATAATTAAATTAGTATAAAATTTGACCAAATTTCGTGATATCTTTGTACTGGTTAATTATTTTGAGATGAATCTTTTTCTGTAGATCATTAGTATGATAGGGAGTGTTTCTGGAAATTTTCATGATTTTTGGATTAATGTAGAATTTCCTAGAATTAAAATAAGCTTTAAATCAATTATTAAAAATGGTAATGCTCTCTGTTATTTTTGTTCAATTTTAGTTTAGGATCAGAGAACCCTAAAGACAATTTACCATGTCAACCAAAGTATTTTCCCTGTAATGGTTAATGCTATAGAAATCAAGTTGTATTCTAGATCCTTTTTAAATTGTTATTTAAATGCTGTTTCTAGTAATAAGTCCATTATAAATCTGTTTTGACCTCTAAAAATGCATGTCCAGTACCCAATAATTCATATTATATTATTTTAATGTTGAAAAGTCATGAGAACCATTTTTGATAATTTATTAATGTTTTTCCATGCTTTTAATGTAATTTCCATGCTTAGAAAAATGATTTTAATTGCTTAAGTTATATTTCCAAAACACATGTAATTATGAAATGTCTCTGGAATTAGTATTAGAACATATTAGTCCAATGGTGTGATTTATTGATGATAATTGTGTTTTTCTACTTATTCGTTACACTAGAAATGCTAGAAAATGCTTTAATTAAATAATGTTCAGATTAGAAATTGGTTTTAAATCATTATTGGTACTGTTCCAGTACTGTTAACATGTTCCAAGTTGTTTCATGCTTAGTTAGTACATGTTAAGAGTAGAGAATATAATTTAGCTTAATTTCTAGTCTTTGAAATAATGGAAGAGCATGTGTAAATCTAGTTGTATGTTGATAATCTATTTTCTTACTGTTATTAACCATTATAAATATTTAGGATTCACCTAAATATTTATTTGTGGTTAATTATGAATTTTTTGTCCTTTTATTTTGATTACTAGCATGTTAAGGTGTATGTGTGTATATATGTTTGTATATCTATTAAATATACCCAATAAGGGTTATATACTATATATATATGTCTATGGTTATGGCCAACCCTAGAAGACCATTCTTTCTTTCACGATGACGCTATCGCGCCATCGATCCTTTCTACCTTACCTTACCTTCGTCGGGCTTCTCTCGTGTTGCTTTTCGGTGTGTCTTTTGAAGTCGATGTTTATTTATTTTGCTCGTTGCGTTGCGTCAATAGGGAGTGAAGAGACCGACCCGGTGCCTGAAGCAGCCGAAGAAGGGGAATACTACAACGAAGGCATGCCATCTTTTTCTTGATCATATTTGATCCCATATTTTTGAATTCATTATATTTTTTTATTTACAAACATGCATGCTGTTTTAATCCAGTAGCTAGCGTGTCGATTGACACACTTTTACCATGTCCGCTTGTCGCCCTTTTATCTTGATACCCTGAGTAGTTTAGTAGGTTTTATTCTGAATAGAGTAGAAATGCTTAGCCATGCTCAATTATATCCCTAGGTTGCTTTTGAATTGCCTCCTCGGAAGAATGAATATCGGATCGATGATCCTTGTTGAAACTTGTTGAGCTCACTGAGCTAGGGCCGGATGCCCGATGTTTTCCTCTCTCTCTATTCCTCCTACTCTACTCTGGGTGAAACTTACCATCTGATATGGTGCGGGCGGCAGCTGGATCAGTGTTGAAGGAGCAGATGGTTGTCCTACCCGCAGAAGGCCGGTTGAAAGGAAACCATTGGTCGTCCGTACCGCATAAGGCCGAAGTCCTGAAGTTGGACAAATTGTGACCACAGTGCAACCACACGCTAAATGGGCAATGGCTTGGTCAAGTAGGTTAGTCAGCCTTTGGTGCCGATGTTGCCGTACCGCAGAAGGGGTGGACGTAGCGACGAGGACCCTCGGCACAGATGGGGGGAACGGAGTGCAGGGATGTACTCTCGACTCCGGGCCAGACCCGGTGGGCATGTCACACCTTAGGGGATCTAGCTAAAAGACCTCGTCACGATCTCCCTGCCGGTACACCGATGGGTGTGTACTATGCTGGCGACGGCCAGTGGCAACAAGACGAGATTGTGTCGTGTGGGTAAAGTGTACACACTCTGCAGAGTTAAAACTAATCGATTAGCCATGTCCACGGTTATGGACAGCACATGACTCATTCTGGATGAAAAGGACCTGTCCCTCTCCCCCTTGCTACTTCCCTCTACCCCTATGCTGATGAAACCTATGGCCGAGCTAAGGCCTGAGTTCCTTGCTCGAAGGTGTTGGTCGAGGACCACACGCTGAAAAAATACCCCTGTTAATAAAACTGTTTTACATCAAAATGCTGCCTTTGAATCTACCCTAATATTTCAACTAAGACCGCATTTATGCAAATAAACCCTAAAGCTTTCCGTTGAAGCCTTGCATGTAGTATGTTAGGACCATCTGTCGCCAGGTGGCTTGCTGAGTACGTAAAGTACTCATCGTGCATGTGTCTTGTGGTGGTGTGCAGAGGATTATGCTGAAGAAGGAGCTGAGGATGACCTCTTCTACGATGATCCCGAAGAATAGGTTACGTGGGCTTCCGTCAATTTGCCTGTGGCACGGATGGAGCCGCTTCGCTTTTATTTCCGCCGTTTTGCCTCTGATGTAATAAATGTCGTTAAGACATAGTACCTTGTAAGCCGTGTGGCATATTGTACTCAAACTATGTTTTATCTTGAATGCATGTGATGTTATTCATTTCGCTTGTGTACCGTCAGCATGATCCTGGGACTGACGAGAATGTACACAAGGGGGGATCTGGTAGTTGAAACCAGGTTCTTACAAGTGCATAGAGTTCTTTATTTGCAGCTCATATGACCTTAGTTGCCTATGCACATAATTACTAGTCAGTAGATTTTTGGTTGACTTCTGAATTTTTCTTTGCTTTAGCAAAGATATTATGGCGAGGACACCTAGACGACTGCAAAACATGAACTTTCTGGTACAAGATGCAGAAAATCTAGAACTAGATGAAAAGAATTTACAAGGTCCTCTAGAGATTGATGATATATTACCACAAAGGCCTCGTGAATATACTAACCCAATTAAAATAATGTGTAAGTTCAAACTTTAATTTTTTAGATATACACGTAAGTGTGATTTGCCCCAGTTGCACACCATTGTGATATTCTTGCAAGCAGGGCCAAATGGAGATGTGCGATAGATTCTAGGGGAATTTCAAGTTAAAAATTTGTCACAATTAGCTGGAGGAAGATAATAGTGGAGACTGATGAAAATGGTGTTCCAAATGAAAGGTCAGCTTCCATTCTTGGCCAATATCTTGGCCAGCTAGCAGAGAATTCAACATTTGCACCATTGCACATTCAGATGGGACAATGAATTGTTTCTGCCAAAAAAGGAGAAAATGATCAAAGATGTGGAGGTAAAATTCTCACAACACTGTACCATGAATCATTTTGTTCATTTGACGTGATGACAATAAATTTTACTTGTTGAAGGAGAAATTTGTCTACCCTCCTGAGACGAAGCAGCTTACACGAGACTGGATCCTAATGACTATTAGCAAAAGGTGGAGAGCCTAAAAATCTCGTTTGAAGAAAAAATATTACAATCGTCATAAGAGGTCCTTGGATGAAATTATGGGAGATGTTCCAAAAGGTGTTAATAAACATCAATGGGATGCTCTTCTTGGAATATGGTGTCAGGATCACACACAGTGATGTCTTCATTCTCTCATACTTAAACTGAAATCCATAATTAGTTTGCTAATATTAGTATTGACTGAATCTGTTGTATTTGCAGAAATTATGCGAAAAGAACTCTCAGTGTGCAAAGAAACAGAAGAATCCACACACAACTAGAAGAAAAAGCCATGCTAGGCTAAAAAAGAGATGGTAACAAAAGATTTCCTCTAAATTTTGTTACTTGGCAAACTAAAGATCTTCTAACAGAAGAATTAATGGACCTTCTAATTTACTTTGTTGTACGGGAAACCATAAGGAATGAAAAGGTTCACAAGATTGACCTATGGGATGAAGCTCATAAGAAAAAGGATGGCAATTACACTAACGAGAATGTGAAGATACTAATGGTACACTTCTTCTTATGGTTAAATAAAAAAATTAGTTCATAGTATAATGAGATTTTATGTTTATTTCAATAGGAGGAACTAGCAAAAAGGAGAACAAATAACAATGGGAGTCTTTCATCCAAAGATTATAGCGAAGTGTTTAAAGTGTGCATGGAAAAGAGTCGAAACTTCGAGGGTACTATGATGATAGTATTGGAGTGAAGTAAGGGTTTCTTAGGGATTGACTTTTGTTAGGCAATCTGAGCAAGAAGAAAAGGTTCAATTTGCACTACAGAAAATAGGAGATAATGTAGAAGACATGAGAGATGAGATAAATCTGATGCGTTCATTCATATCACAAAAATTCCCTGGAGAGGATTGGAGAAAAGCACTTGTAGTTGCAGGAAATGATGAAGTTAGCATTTGAATCTCATCTCTCTTTGTGCAAAGATAAATTGATGAGCATTAATATAATATGATCATGTTCTCATTGCAGATTGATCTCTACGAAAGAGTTGATGGCTGTGACATCCAACATGAATCTGATAATGAACTTGAAGAATCATCTGACAATGCGCATGCTCCACCGACTACTATGCAGGTGATGCAGTAGTTTTTTCATCTACCATTTTCTTCATTAATAAAGAGTAGTGCAATTTTTGTGCTAATGTCTTAAAACTATTGTTTACCATAACTTGCAGCCATTGTGTCCCAGCAATTGTACTAGAACCAAAGAGGGTTATGCCAATTCATCTTTATCACATGAACATATGGTTGTTAAGGTGTGTGCAGGACTTTCCACTTAGTTATCAATGATGCCATTTTTTAGTAAACTTACAACTGAACTGAACATCAATTGTAGAAAGCACATACTGAAAAATGTGTCAAATCAGCTTTACCACATGAGCAGGTCCCTAACCAGGTATATGCAAACTACAAATCGGAAGAAATGCGGTTGTATTGTTTCGTGCAAGTAGTATTATCGATTTTGTTTGTGCATTCACATGTCCTCTTCTTTTAAATTATGTCTTTTCACATGGGCCTCAAAGAATTGAAGTAATAGAACATAGTTGGTCCTATTTAGCATGTGATGTTCTTAGTTTTTGTATAAATTAAATCAGGTTCATTAATAACAAATGTTGTATTTCTTGGAATGATAGGATAAAATTGAAATAGTCTTGTTTTCGGCAAACCCGAGAAACAGAAATAAAGTTGTGGCCAAAGGAACTTTAGTGAGTAAAGACAAAACATATGTGGTTGAGGAAACATGCTTGGAGATCAATATTATGGAGTTTTTGTTCAAGCTGTTACAAATAATGGAGATGAAAGATTGCTTGGACCATATGAAAATTTTCACACAGTAAGAGATGCTATTGGTTGTGTAATCGCTTGGACTCAGTCACATGTAAGTCCATTTTCATACAAGCATTGAGTAAATTGCAATGTCTGATAGTTGCTTAAACTTTGTTATTCATGAAGACACATTGTGCTTTATAGGTCAAAAGAGCTAAGAGGACAACTTCAAACCAGCCACCAAACAACTTGGTGTGTTACATTCTTCTAGTTTCATCAAATAAAGTTGTCATCTTGCACTTCTCTAAGAGCTTATATCCAGGGAATTAATTAATTTTTCATTTGACTTACCTTGCAGGATGATTGAGGACTACAAAAAGAATGCAGTGAAGATGGAGGAGCTAATTTATTAGTTCCTACCTGAGCAAAGCTGACGGATAAGTTCCAACTATTTAGAAAAACAATGTGCCAATAGGATATTTTTCTTGATGTATTTGCACCTCTTTTTACACGGATGTTGATACAGTTATGAACTTCACTTGATATTAATACAAGTATTTGTTGCTGTTGTCCATTGCATGCTCTGATATTTCTAGCCTTCTTTTGTGGGAATATGGTGCTTACATACAAATGGATGATGTGGACTATGGAGTAATGTCTTCATATGACGACGATATATGCCTCCATGCATAGTAATGTGTATGAAACAAATTCAAAATATTTGAAATAAGAGTACTTTTTTCAATCAAATTCAAAATTTTACAGTAGAGCGTTAAAAAGACGCTTTTGCATAATGTCTCTATAAAACGTGTGTAAATTATGTGCACATGAATTAGTCATATCTGTAAAAACGTCTCCACGCTTGTTGTCACACAAACAAAACGTGTCTATATTAGTAGAGATGCGATGTAAGTGTGTCTAATAAAACGTTTCTACATGCATAGACATGAATTTAAACGTCTCCATAGAACGTTTTATACCATGTACACATGCTTAATAAGCGTCTCTATGTTGCTTGACACGGTCCGTGGGGAGAAACTCCACGGACACTTTATGAAAATGGCTCTATAGTCCACTCGAGATGAAATAGCACGTCTCTAGCCAACATATTGGGTGTTTCTACATGCATGTTGTGTTGTAGTGTGCTTGCCCTTGAGTATATCGTAAGATATCTTAAGAGTCTCGTAATCTTGTTTCTTTTTATATGCTCAAGACCAATATTTTCATGACTAATCATGTGCTCCTCATGAGACACCTCAAGTCTATAATGTGAGACTTGAGCTATATGTAGGTAAAGTCAAGTCTTTGCTTTTCTCTTTCTCCCTCACAAGCAACGTCTCTTTCCTCTAAAGAGTGAAAACAATAACATCATAGTTAGGCATATTCAAGTTATCAAGATCATCATCAAGCAAGTCATCATCACTATAATCAAAGGTAGAAGGCTTGGTGATTTGTGATACCTTTGACCCTTTGCCATAAGAAATGAGTTGTCTCCTCATCACTTGAGGGATCGAAGGACTTTGCAGGTCAGATGCTTGCCATGGCGAGACCAGCAACTCCATCTTCTTCTTCATCAGAGTCAGATTTGGAGCTTGAGTCCTCGAAATCCCACTCTTGGACAATGTGAGCTTGAGCCCTGTAGTGGTTCCTCTTGATAAACTTGCCCTTTCCATGGTGCTCCTTCTCCTTGTTCCCTTCTCCTTCTTGTCCTTCTTGTTGGGACAATTGGCAATGAAATTTTCCGTCTTGCGCACTCGAAGCACGCCTTCTTGGAGAACCCTCTCACAAATAGGGTGATGTCCTCATCATCAAGTCATTCACCTTGATCTTGTTCACTTGAATCATCTTCAATGACATGCTTGGCCTTCAAAGCGATGGTCTTCATGATGCTTGAGTTTGAGAGTAGAAGATCTTCCTTGTCTTGTATTGTCATGTCATGGGCAATGATCCTTCCGAGCATGTCTGTGGAAGTCTACTTCTTGAAGTCATCCCTCTCACAAATGAGCCTCATCAAGTACTTGTACTTGGGTGAGAGGGCCCAGAGCTTCTTCTTCACCACAAAGTGGTTATTGATCTCGAAGCACCCAAAACTCTTGAGCTCTTTCATGATGTGATTGAGCCACGTAAATATTTCATTCACACTCTCATTCTCAACATGGTGAACCGATCAAGCTTGCTTGTCATGATATCAAGCTTAGACTCCTTAACGGACGATGTCCCTTCATGAATCTTCATGGGAGTGTTCCATATGGCCTTGGTATCCTCAAGAGTGCTCACACAGTTGAACTCATCCAGACTCAATGCGTTAAAGATTGGCATTGGTTTCTTGCGCATTGAATTGGATGTTCTTGAGATCCGCTTTGGTGAGCTCATCTTGGTTTAACATTGCAAAACCATTGAGAACAATGCTCTAAATGCTTTGGTTAATAGCAACATATTCATTTTATGTTCTGAACTTGCATAACTAGAACCATCAAAGTAAGGACCTCTACCAATAGAGAAACGCTCACTAGAAGACATCCTCGCTTTCTAGGTGGTTAAACCTAAAAGACAAGAGCACGAGGCTCTGATACCAATTGAGGGATCAAGGATGTCGCCTAGAGGAGGGTGAATAGGAAATTTAAAAAATTACAACCTAATTATGCTAGCGAAAGGTAAGCTACAAGATTGGGATGAAGAGCTGCAAATAATAGGACATAAGGATTTGTTGTCAATGTTCAGACACTTGGTGAGGTTCTATCTCTCTTTTGAGGAAGCTTGATCCTTGACATAAGGATTTGTTGTCAAAGTTCAGACACTTGGTGAGGTTCTATCTCTCTTTTGAGGAAGCTTGATCCAAGGATCTAAGCCAGCACTAAAACACGCTCTTCCTTCAAGAAGCTTGCCAATGCAAAGCCCCCATGTTCTCTGGTAACCCTTCACCTTGCGGTAGGCGAGTTCTGGCCTTCACAAACTTCACATTTTCTTCATAAGCTTGATGACTCCCGAACGACGCCTAACTTAGGAGGTGTCGACCTCCAAGAGTAATAAGAACTTGATCTCTATCTTGGAGGTAATCCCTTGCTTCAATGCTCAATGGAAATCCAATCCATGTCCTCAATTCTTGTCCCTCTCAAAGTTTCTCAGGGAGCAAATGAGTAGCTCAAGATTTGGGATGTAAAGGATAGCCTCCACCCAAGAGGGGTGGTAGCTTATATAGTTTGCCCTAAAAAATCTAGTCATTACTAACAAAGAAAACTCACTCGGAGGTTCTGGAAAATCCCACTCGAAGGTTTCAGGATTCAAAACCAATGGCTAAATTGGGAGAAAAGCAATGCCCAGAGGGTGCAGCTCGAACATGCTGGATAGTTAAAAACCTCTAGAAAATCCAATACTTGGAGGGTTTGGACAGCTGACAGTCAGAGGTTCCATAACAACTCTTCTGTCCTGAAACTCAAATTGACTCGGAGGTTCTGGACAATCCTCACTTCAGAGGTTCCAGACAAGCAAAACTAGAGCCAACCTAATTTCTTTGGAGGTGCCGGACCATGAAGTTCTGGGAGAAAGAAAGCATTGGACTAGAAGCTAATTCCTAAAAAGGAGGTTCCGGATGAACTTCACTCAGATGATCCTAACAATGTGAGGGCTTCGGGATAAAAGCTTGATAGCCACTCGGATAGCTCGAGCAAATCTGACTTGAAGATTCCAGAAAACAAGGAACTCTCCAGACAAAGCTATTGTATGGACAATCTGGATGACCTTCAATCAGAAGGTCTTGGTGATTAGAAGACTTCTGGACAGAACCTTTGTCTTCACTCAAAGTGTCTGGACTGATTGACTTCACTCGGAAGGTCCGGACAGCAAGAAATCTTCTGGATAGAAGCTTTGTCAAACTCCAATAATTCCAGACGAACCTGGGTCCGGGTTAATACTTGGAGCATTGGAGTCTACTCTCACACACACTCAGACATTATGACCGACTGGTCCAGACATTCCGAATAAGTACTGAAGTTTGGTGCTAAGAGATTTCCAAAGACTTCTAGAGTGGATTTCATAATAGTACGGCTGTCCTGTACTCAATGTGATCATTGAATCATTCAAAGTACTAGAAAAATGACCTTAATCTTCTAGATTTCGTGTTGCCTCTTTTTCAATCTTTTTATGGGTTGTCAACACCTGCTCCAACTTATTTTTGGGACACTAAACCAAATCAACATCTTGATGGACACATTAGTCCCACAAAAAAAATTAATTAATCATCAAAAACCCTCTATTCTCCAGTGCATGCCAACATGCACTTTCACTAAAATGCAAAGTGAACTGCAGAGAGAGAAGAGCACAAACATGCATCAACCAAGATTAGTTCATCTACCTAACTACACTTGTAACCAAAGAATCACTGATCATACACAACACAAATGAATAAAATAAGAGATGAGCGACCACGTCAGCTCCCTCTCTTCCTCCACTGCATGCCACGATTGCGACATACCGACCTTGGTCACTTGACCAACGTCTCCTCCTACAAGATCCAAAAAAACAGCTAGCCGAGGCATCGTACCTACACTCATTGAAACTGAAGAATAGGAGGAGTGATCCACTCAGGAAACGAGCTGGCTAGATCCACGCGCCCAAATCAGCATGAATGCGCACCTCCATCCACTTCTTGTCGCACCCTAAATCCACCATGGCGTCCATCCGCTTCTCACTATGTGTGAGAACCCTAGTTTCTAGATTAGAGTTAAGCGTCGAGAGGTGGGAGCTAGGTCAACTCGCGTTGTTGAGTTGACCCAAATCTACCGAGGAACGGCGAGAGTTACGTCGAGAGTTAGAGAAAGAGGGGAATGATTGGTTGTGCATTCATGGCATGCATGCATTCATGGCACTCATCTCGAATACATCATACACATGCTCATGAAATTGAAATTTAAAAATTTATTGAGTATTGAATATCACAATATCATAATACAATAATATGATTACAAAAGAATAAATAAAGAAGAAAGAAAATTACATATTGCAATATTTCTACCTATGCAAGTCTACCCTAAATTCTTAGATCTCCGGACCTTCAAAGTCTTCAAGTCGGAGGAGAACACTGAGATCGGAGGGGGGAAGGATCTTCGGAAATGTTGGCGACATCCGAGGTCGTTGAGTATAGAAACTCGAGACCGTTGGAATCACGCCGTTGCTGTAGGAGGCAAAGGTTTTTGAAATCGATATTTTAAAATACAAGTGGTCTTATCGGCACAGTTCCGCCAACATCCGCAGGGTTAGCTGCGGGGGCAAAATAGTGCCGACGACCTAAATAGTTTTTAGTTTTAAAAATAGTTTTTGAAAACATTTTGTTTGGAAAATGTCCGAGAGCCACGTGGCTAAGACCCTCATCGGACAATTTAATTTAGTAATTTGTATTAGAGAGAAAAGAGGTGAGAATAATAAAATAGGTTTTATTTTTATCCTACACTAAATTGCCTTCATAGTTTTGTTTGGAAAAGAAAATTATTTTGCAAATCTTTTGAGAAGACAAAACCCTGCATAAGGCAACCCCTCCTCAACATTTATCAACAGCCACATATTTTGACCGTAGTCCATTTCCTTAACATACGAGGCAACCAGCAAAATATCAGCCAAGCTCAAATTATCCAACCGACTAAGGCAGCAGTCCATCGGAGTGAAATACTTGCAGCCACAAGTTTTGACCAGAGTCAAGTCCCTTAGCAAGTAAGGCAACCAAAAGATCACCATCTTATAGCTCGAGTGGAACTAGTAAGTTTGAGGAGTAAGGCAGCCAACCAAGGTATGTAAAGGTAGTCTCTGTAGATATCCAATACCAGCAGTAGCAGCCGGTTAAGGCAAAATATCAAGCAAGCCATGTCCAGTAGTTTGTAAAACAAATAAAGGGAGTGTAGCAGCCGTAGCAAAGATAAGCAGGAGGTGGAAAGAGGCAGCACGAGGTGGCAACAATTGGCACGGCCGAACCTTAGAGAAGGCTCAGTAGAAGTAGTGTAAGGCAACCGAGCAGAACTGTACACCACCGTAGCAGCCACTAGTACAGAACTGGTCTTTTAAGACCCCTCATCGCACACGGTTATCCGAAACCCGTCAGCAATGTGAACATCGCAGACGGTCAACATTTCAGGCCCGTGTGTGATGTGCCACGGCAAACTAGTCCGTGTGCAATGTGAGGCACATCGCACATGGTTTTTTCTGAGAAACCGTGTGAGAAACATCGCACACGGGTATTTTCTAGGACCGTGTGCGATGTTCCACACATCGCACACGGTTATTTCGGAGCTTCCATGTGTGATGTACCTCACATCGCACACGGTTATTTCAGTCACACCGCACACCTTTGCTTCATAGGAACGGACCGTGTGTGAAAAAGATCAGTGACGTATTTTGTTTGATCACCGTGTGCGATGTTGTAATTATCGGTGACAGTTAGTTTTGATAACCCGTGTGCGATATCAAACTTCTTCTACTTATACACGCGGGAACCCTAACTGTCTTTGGCACCGCGCTGTGGCCGCCGCCTCCTCCCTGAGCCCGGATCCGGTCGCCGCCTCTTCCTCGAGCCCGGATCCGACCGTCGCCTCCTCCCCGAGCCCCCCCGAGCCCAGATCCGGTCGCCGCCTCTTCCTCGAGGCCGGCGACCGCTCCTCCGCCTTGCAGCAGCGCTGGCGCTGATGGAGGCTGCCGTTTTCCGTCGCATTTGTGACACTGCGCTGCACTGCACAAGACACTTCTTTTGGAAAGAGTGTCTTGTGCAGTGTAAACGCAATGTCACAATGGTGATGACGCTCTATTGCGGTTACACTGCACAAGAAAACTACGTGACGTATCAGACACCTTCCTCTAGGTATTACCTTCCGAACCTCTGTACTTTGTTATACGCTGATTATACCGTGCTAAATTGTGAATTGTGACTGACATGATTGTATGCTTCGATCAGAGGTCAGGATGAAGCCCGAGCCTAAGGGGAGGTGCACGCACACATGTCGCATTCTAATGGGTCCATTTCATGTGAGAAAACATGCACTCTAGCTAGCACTTTCTACCCTAGAAGACCAAGCCCTAGATAGTTCCTTTCCATATGAAACTGAGATGTGCAAAATTCTTTAGCAACTTGTGCGATGTCGAATGTGTTGTACATATATATATGGTTGAGATGTGGAGTTGTCAAATTCGAGATGTGGAATTGAGATGCAGAAAATTCTTTAATTTGTGTTGTGGATGCTTGTGATATATATTGTCCTGTGCATGCTGGGATGTTATTCTATTTTTCAAATGTGACAAGCGAAATGAACTGATGAAGCCAGGAAACATACAACGAAAACACTGTCTGGTATGTAAGTCTCATCACAGACGGGCAACATTTCAGGCCCGTGTGCGATGTGCCTCACATCGCACACGGTTATTTCAAACCTACCGTGTGCGATGTGCCTCATTGAACATCGCACACGGTTAGTTCATAGGAACCGTGTGCGATGTGGATCCACATCGCACACACTTTTTACTAGTGACCGTGTGTGATATCTTGTTCTGGTTTGCGTAGGTAGCCGCCATCAGTGACGGATTTTGTTTGATGACCGTGTGTGATGTCGTAAGTGACCCCTGTACCAGTACCGAGCTCGACCTAAATGCTCCAGTTCGAGCGCGCGGGAACGGTGGCTTGTTGTAAGGGGGGGAGTGGCGCACGGCGGCTAATTGGAGTGGCGGCGGTGGCGGCGGGCGGCAGCTCCGGCGGCGGAGGCAGTGGCTCTTGCCAGGGCAGCTAGCTGTATGTGATCAGCTCTGCTAGCAATTAAGACAGAGTACGCATATAATCCGCATCAAGTAGTCGTCCTTCGATTAATTTTTAGATCCGGGTATTCTGCATGCAGTGTTAGTAAAATCATGCCATGTAATTTTTCTGTTGTTTGAAATCCTGTAGATGGATCGAGGTTGGATGTCGAGAGTCGTACAAGTCGAGCATATATCAATGGCGTCGTTCGTTTCATGAAAGTCGCGGAGGCAGACATGAGGAACAAGGGGGAACGGCTGATTTTCTGTCCATGTGTTGAATGTGGAAACTTTAGACTGTGGGAGGACCCAAGAGTGATCAAAGAGCATTTGTTTCAGAGGGGTTTCAAGACGGGATATACATGCTGGACCAAGCACGGTGAAGAGCCGCCGGTCATGCACGTAGAAAACACAGACGGCGATCATTATATGCCAAACCCATATGATGGGCAGCCAGATGGCGACGATTGTGATTTCGATGGCGATGAAACTGCTATTCCAAATCTGCAACAAATGATTCATGATTTCGAGAGCAACCACGATGATGCAGAATACAGGGAATTCATGGGCTTGATGGAAGACGCCGAGAGACCACTGTATCCAAACTGCAAGGCAAAACACTCCAAGTCGTCAGCAACACTTGACCTCTTGAGATTGAAGGCAGAAAGCGGATGGTCGGACACGAGCCTCACAAAGATGTTGGGTCTTTTTGTAGACATGCTTCCAGATGAAAATAAGTTGCCAAAAAACATCTACGAAGCCAAAAAGGTGATTGCCCCATGGGACTAGAAGTACAGAAGATACACGCATGTAAGAATGACTGTATGCTTTATCACAATGAGTACAAAGATTTGCGTTCATGTCGGATATGCAAAGCTCCTCGATACAAGCGTAAGTTTGCAAAAGACAAAGACAAGGCCGATGATGAGATCAAGACGGGAGTCCCTAATAAGGTTGTGTGGTACTTGCCTGTAATTCATCGTTTGAAGCGTTTGTTTGCAAACCCGAAGGAAGCGAAGCTGATGCATTGGCATGCGGAGAGACGTAAGAATGATGGAAAGATGAGACACCCGGCTGATGCTGCCCAGTGGAGAAGAATCGATGCGAAGTACCCAACCTTCGGTGATGACCCAAGGAATGTAAGATTCGCAATGAGTACAGATGGAATGAATCCATTGGCAGCATGAGCAGCAGACACAGCACTTGGCCTGTGCTTCTGTGTATGTACAACCTTCCTCCTTGGCTGTGCATGAAGAAGGAGTACATCATGATGTCGATTGTTATCCAAGGGCCAAAGCAACCTGGAAATGACATCGACGTTTACTTCAGGCTGCTGGTGGAAGAACTACAAACATTGTGGAAAGAGAAAGGGGTAAGGGCATGGGATGCGTACAAGAAGGAGTCATTTGATCTCTGTGCACTGTTACTCCTTACCATCCAGGATTATCCAGCACTTGCTAATGCTTCGGGGCAGAGTACAAAGGGAGCCAAAGCATGTGTCACGTGCATAGATGATACCGCGAGTGTCTGGCTTCCGTTCTCGCGCAAAACCGTATACATGCGTCATCGGAGGTTCTTGAGAAGAAATCACCCTTACCGTAACATGAAGGAACAAGTTGACAGCAATACAGAAAGAGGCGCGAAACCAAGGCCTTTTACTGGCGAAGAGGTCAGTGAGATGGTGAAGGATGTGAATGTTGTGCTTGGCAAGGGACATAAACGTCCCCGTGAGAAGAGCGTGTGGAAGAAGAAATCAGTTTTCTGGGACTTACCTTACTGGAAGGATGTAGATGTACGTCACTGCATCAATGTCATGCATGTCGAGAAGAACGTATGTGACAGCGTTCTTGGTACATTACTGAACATGAAAGACAAAATGAAGGATGGCATCAAGTCATGAATGGATATGGTCCATTTGGGCATCAGACCAGAGTTAGCTCCAGTAAAGAAAGATAAGGGCCAGACGTATCTCCCACCTGCCTGTTACACTTTATCCAAGAAGAAAATCATAGAGTTCTTGGGCTTCCTGTGTAGTGTCCAAGTCCCCTCTGGTCATTACGCAAACATCAGGAGTCTTGTTTCAATGGAAGACAAGAAACTAATTGGCATGAAGTCACACGATTGCCATGTAATGATGACATAGATGCTCCCAGTGGCAATCAGAAATATTCTGCCCACAAAAGTTCGAGAGGCGATCATGAGGCTTTGTGATTTCTTCAACTCGATATCTTAGAAGGTCATGGATCCCAATACACTGGATGATCTGCAAGAGGAGGTTGTGAAGACTCTATGCCAGCTTGAGATGTTCTTCCCGCCCTCGTTCTTCGATGTGATGGTTCATCTCATTACACACCTTGTGTACGAGATAAAGATGTGCGGGCCTGTGTTCCTACGCAGCATGTATCCGTTCGAGTGGTTCATGGGAGTACTCAAACACTATGTTCGGAATCGGTATCGGCCCGAGGCCAGTATCGTAGAAGGATATACGTCGGAGGAGGTGGTTGAGTTTTGCACCGATTACATGCACAACTCACAGCCTATTGGTGTGCCCAGGTCTCGCCATGAGGGGAGGCTATCTAGAAAAGGGACTGTCGGAAAAGAAGTCAGCTGGAAGGATACTCATCTATTTGACATTGCCCATTTTACGGTCTTGCAGCACATGACCATAGTTTCCCCTTATATAGAAGAACACCTGAACAAGCTACGGCAAGAATTCCCAAATGTGCCATACAGTCGGATCTTGAACAAGCACAACCTTACATTCAGCCAGTGGTTGCAGAACCGTATCGTAGACAGGCCGATAGATGACACGCTAACGTG
>JAGXJF010005914.1:0-16556 GCA_019208055.1 Stipa capillata
TGTAATACCCAAAGTCGATAGATAGGTTTTTGATTTGCATCCATGCATACATGTCATCATCATCACCCCCACCTCAATTAAACTTAGATGTAATAAGAATATACTTTATAGAATATGTTAATATCTCATCCTCGGTGGATAATTGTTGCAAACACCAATCAATTTATTTGAAGTAACTCAATTAACAATATCGTCGATAAAGGTGGTTGAAGTCATCGAACCTTCCGGTGAATCCCCGTCCCTAACACCAAACCCTAAATATGCTAGAATCAGGGTTTCGACGTATGAAGCAAACTCTAGTAGAAGAAATGTTCTAAAACTTCATAAATAGCCTAAAAAGGGATAACCCTAGCCCCTGATCAATTTCTAGAAATTTTGAACATGTCTAGGGCTTGACTATAGCTTAAACCCGAATTCAAACCCTAAATTGAATTTGAATGGGAACCATGTCTCAGGGCTTGACCACTCAAGAATAATGTTTGGAAGGTCCTGTAAAAATTTCAAGAAATTTGGAGCAAGTCTCACACATAAAATGACGCCTGGAGTAGCACTGACATTAGAGAAAAAGAAAAATGAAAAGAATTAGAAAATGGGGCGCCAGGCCGAGGCCTTTTGGGCCCGCTCGGTCGGCCCGCTAAGCCACCGGCGCCGGCCCACTTCTTTTCTCTCCCCCTGACCACCGGGCCCCGCCTGTCGGCCTCTCCGCGCCTCCTCTCTCCACTCCTGCCGCTCGGGCCCCACTCGCCAGGGTTCCTCCCCCACGTCGCCGGCGTACAGTGGCCATGGTGGGCGGCGGATCCACCACCGTCCCGACCGGCCGCCGCTATAAAGCCTTCTCCCCTTCTCTCTCGGACAGCCCCCCTTCTCCTCTGCAAAACCCTAGCCTCCCCTCGCACTACCCTCACCGGCATCTGCCTCTTCCCCGGCGAGCTCCCAACCAACTCCGGCGAGCAATTGTTCTCGCCTCGGTCCTCCCTTACTCCCTCGGCTTGTTTCCGAGCTCCCGGTCCCTCTCCTCTAACCCTTCTTCCGTTTCTTTTCACAGATTGACCACTGAAGCTTCCTGCCGCCGCGGTTCTTCCCCATCTCCGGCCTCCACTCCGGTGAGTTCTCCCGGTTGCTCCGGTCCTCCTCCCCTCCCATCTCCTTGCCTCCGAGCAACTCCTCTTCTCCCCTAACCTCCCCTTCCACCCTCTTTCCAGATCTGCGCCGGTAGCTCCACACCGGCGACCACCCGAGCTCCTCCTCCGCCTCCGGCCGCCGCAAGCCCCGACCCGACGCCCTCCGCCCCTTAGCAGCTGTGCATCACCCTCCCGGTGAGCTCCCGAAGCTCGGGCCGCTCGCCTTTGTCCTCCCCGCGCCCCGAGCCGCCTCCGGGCTCTTCTCCGGCGGTGGCCCCGCCGTCCGAGCCTTGCTCACCGGCCGTGCCACCTCAGCCGTGCGAGGTGTGAGCTGAGGGTGGCGTGGCAGCCCCTGGTTGGCTGCCTTCGCCACCTCAGCTGCTGACTGGATCCCCCCGGACCAGTCAGCCCTGCCGCTGGGCCCCGCTTGTCATGGGGCGCGTTTATGGGACTAGGTTTTGGGTGGAGTCTCGGGTACACGTAGGGTTTAGGGTTGGGTCCGGGGTAGCTCTCGGGTGGGTTTAGCAAATTAGTTGTCGCAGCTAGGGTTAGGGTTTTGAGCATTTTTCCGATGAACTTTGATAGGCCATATCTTTTGAACCGTGAATCCAAATTTGACATATTATATATCATTGAAAAGCTGGTGAAAATCTCTACAACTTGGATGCATCCAAAGTTCATTTTGATTACATGCACCACAGGTTATCTAGGGTTTAATCTTTTGTTCCGTCGAGTTTCAAAATGCGATAACTTGTGATCCATAACCCGGATTTTAGCAAACTTGATATCATTGGAAAGCTCATGAAGTCTTCTACAACTTGACTGAAACCAAGATCAATTTTGAGCACATGCACAACCCCATAATCAGAGTTGTTGTTTTGCCTTGTCGCCACCCGATAAAACCCTAGCCTTGCGAGTCAAGCTCCGATTCGCATGATTCCAAGTTTCCCAAGCTCCTACTGCATAACTCAACCTAATATTGACTTATTACACACCTTGCAATATTCATCACTAACGATGCAACCCTAACCTCATCGGAGCACTTTAAATCGTCATGCATGCATTCTGGATATCGCATGCCCCGATGACCTAATATGAACCCTGTAGGTCATCACGACACTTCGACACCCTTTGCACATCTAGTCAAGCAAATTGCATCATCCATACATGCATACATGCTGGTCTCATTACCTTTTCTCGTTTGTTTCCGGAATCGCGTCTTGTTCGAAAACAGAGTTGGAGGAAGAAGACCACCCGGCTTACGACCCCTCGCAAGAACAGGAACAACCCGAATCAGGCAAGCAGAGCTTGTTGCATTTTACTTTCCGTACTCTTGTGTATGCCCTCTCTTATGTGTGCTTGTATGTGTATGTTTCCGTTGTATGTCGTACGGGTATGATCAGTTTAGATGTCATTAGGAGTTGTTAAGCACACTAATACAAGCAGGATGGGTCTCACGTTGAGAACATCTGTGGCTCTTCAACCAAACCTTTAAGTGAGTTGTGAGAGCCGAGGGCGTGCACAATGGGTACGGTTGTTGCTAATTGCGGCGGGAAGGTGACCCAGGTGTAAGTAGAGTTTTGTCACCGCAGCAACCTTATCTTCAGCGTGTCACAATCCCTTATCACACGGGAGCGCTATCGAGAGCCAACACTGAGGTATAGTGGGACAAGCCTCCACGCCCCTTGGAGGTTCGCTACCTCCTTGCGGTTATGCACTCATTATATCGGCAGGGGTTGAGTCCGTCGGTAGCGGTCCGAGAGATTAAATCATAATGAGATTGGTGGATCAATTCGGATTTGATATCATGTCTTAAATGGATTACTTTGGAGTTTGATAATGTGTCGTTGTTGGATCACTTCGGAATTGGATACAGGGCTGCCCCTTGGATTGAGTCGTTAAATGGATCGGATTGGATGGGATGTATGGGCTGCCCCTTGGATTTGAACTTGAGGAATCGGACTTGTGATGATTTGTGCCTGTCCTGTTATTGTCTGATTTAGCTGTTTGATTTACTTGACCCTATTTACCCTGATGATGCTATGTTGTTACTTTACATATTGTTACTCTGAGAAGCATCATGTTTACTTGTTGCTAAACTAGCATGTGTAGGACATCTAATCAAGCACGATTAAGTCTTGCGAGTACTTCGTACTCACCTAGGTTAATCCTAGAGCTTGCAGGTGAGCCGGTGGTCGAAGATTACTTTGACGATGCTTGAACTTGGGTTTCCTCGGTAGTGTTCGATCTGTGGGATAGGTGTAGCTTTTGGTCAGCGGACGTGTCGCCGCTGTGGGTCTTACTCCTTTTGTTTCCGCTGTTGTTAAACTTCTCCGTACTCGGATATGTGTTCGGATATACCGACTGATGTAATATGTTGTCCCATCGTGGACTATTATTAGTAATATCGTATTGTAGGGCTTTGTGACGATATCCGAGTTGTTATTCCAGGCTGCCCCTGCACAATGCGTGAATGATATGAAGTGTATGGGTATGCCGTGAAGGACCGAGGCCGTACCATTTTCTACTAAGTCGAGCAGGTGTTGGTTGAGTGACCCGCTGGCTGAGATGCAGTGCCGGCCAGGCAGGGTGTGGGCGTTCTACCGGGCTTTCGAGTGACCCACTAGCTTTCCGGGCTAGGTTAGGGTGTGGGTAGAACTGCCGGGCTCCTCCGACCTTGTTTGTCGTGGTAGGATTCGGGAACGACTCTGACTCTTCACCGGATTACGGAATCGTATGTGGTTTTGGGAAACTTGGTCGCTTCCGGCCGGCTCGCACGTGGCGGGTGTCGGATCGTTCTACCTTAGTGCGTACGGCGCAGGTACCGTGCCACCGGGCGGACGAGTCCTTCGGTCCTTGGCGACTTCGCGTTCCCCTAACCATATGCTATTCCGGGTCCGTGACAGAGAGAGACGTTGGAGTGGAGATTTGGGGGAGAGAGGCTGGGAGCGGCGGGGCTGGGGGAGAGAGGGAGAGGAGAGAAGAGAGAGGGGTGGGCTGTTAGGGTTTGAAACATTTTATACTAGATGAGTATTGCGGGATTGGGCGGGCTTTTAGTGGGCCAAAATATCCGCTGACGGGCTGGTTTTCTCGCCCGTCAGTGTTATAACAGCTCCACTGACGGGCCTAGTTTTGAGCCCGTCAGTGATAATTTTTTGTACGTAAAATTTGTAAAGCTCTTGTATCCACTGACGGTCGTACTAATCCGCCCGTCAGTGATGTGTTTACCACTGACGGTCCATCTTGTGCCCGTCACTAGTGATGTTCAGGAAAGGGTCTATTTGCAGTAGTGCTTTAAGATCTTGGAATGCCTTTTCTTATTCTTCTGACCATGTGAAGTCATCTGTTGTCATATCAGCTTGAAAAAAGGTAGTCCCCGGTCTCCGAGAAGGGATATGAAGCGGCTGAGTGTAGCCATGCACCCAGATAGCCTTTGGACTTCTTGTACTGGCCTGGGAGAATGCATCTCTATGATTGCTCTGATCTTCTTGGGGTTGGCTTCGATTCCTCAATGTGAAACTAGGAAACCGAGTAGCTTTCCAGCGTTGACTCCCAATGCGCACTTCTCCGGATTGAGCATGATCTGGTTTCTTCATATATTCGAGAAGGTCTTGAGTAAGTCACAGAGAAGGTCCTCTTTTTTCTTGTACTTGACGACAAGGTCATAGATGTAAGCTTCGACATTGCAGCCAATCTGGTCGTGTAAGGCGAATTGCATTCCACGCTGATACATAGCTCCAATGTTTTTTAATCCAAAAGGCATCTTTGTATAACATAATACCCCAAAGGAACTTACAAATGAGGTTTTCTCCTCATCTTCCGGACACATGCTGATCTAGTGGTAACCAGAGTATGCGTTGAGAAGGCATAGATAGTCGCACCGGGAGTTGGAGTCAACTAGCTGATCTATTCGAGGTAGAGGAAAGGCATCTTTTGGGCAAACTTTGTTGAGGTCGGTGAAGTCCATGCACATGCGCCACTTTCCGTAGGCCTTCCTGTAATACCCACTTCTCACGATTAGGGTTTTGCATTCATCTTGCATGCATGCCATCATCCCCGCATCCACCTTGTATACACTTAAATCTACAACAATTATATTTTATAGAATACGTACATATCTCATCCTCGGTGGTTATTTTAGCAAACACCAATCAACTTATTTGAATTACCCAATACCAACATCAGCAATAATAGGAGGAGGAGATCCATGATACCTTGGCTTAATCACCAAACTAGGTTCCTATCCCCACAAATCTATCCAAACCACCATGCTTGTTAGCTCATTTGAGGAGTTGGAATTCAAATTGCAAAAGAGGGTAGAAATGTAATTAAATGATTAGATGATATTCTTGTGGATGAAAAGTTATAAAATTCATAAACAGCCATGAATATGGGAATTCTAACCACATATAAAATTTTAAAATTTTTGGAAGAGTCTAGGGCTTAACTATAGTTCAAACCAATTTTTAGGTCAAATATGAGTTTGAATTCAAAATCAGGTCAAAATGTATCCAAATGACCTCAAAATTTTATAGTAGGCTCTACAAGACATTTTACGAATTGTGTAAAAATTTCAAAATATTTGGAGCTCGTTTGGATGGTTAAATCGATTAAAGAGTAATCCTGTTGATAAGAAAAAGGAAAAAGGAAATTCAAAAAGAGAAAACAGGCCGAGGGGTATTGGGCCGAGGCCCATTCGGCCAGCCCGCGAGCGCAAAACCGTTTTCCCCTCTCCCCCCTTTCCGCCTTCTCCAAAGGGAAAGCGCCCTCGGCCTTTCCCGCTTCTCCCCTGGAAAACGTCCCCGGGGTTATCCCGCCTCCTCCCTCCTCCCGATGCGCGGGGCCCATGCGTCAGGCCTCGCCTCCCACGTCGCCGCCGCTGGATGGCCGGAGGTGGGCGGCGCTCCACAATCCGGACCACGCTGCCACCATTTAAGAACCCGTCCCGACAGCCGCTCTCCCCCTCCTCTTCCCTACTCCACCGCAACCCTAGCGCCCTCTCACCCGGTGCCCTTTCTTCCCCACGCCGCCGCATTCTTCCCCGAGGCCAGCGTTTGCTCCGGTGAGCAATTGCGGAGTAACCGGTGAGCCCCGACCTCCCCCTCCGAGCTCCCGAGCGCGCTCACTTCCACCCTCACCTCCCCCTCTCCTCCGTTTCTTAGATCCAAGCCCAGAGAGCCACCGCCGCCTCCTCTTTCTTCCCCAAGCTCGGTTGCGACTCCGACGAGCTCCTGCATTTGCTCCGGTCCTCCCCGAGCTCATCCATTTTTCTCTCACACTTCTTCTCCCTTCCCCTAACCTCCTCCCCTCCTTCTCCTTGCAGCTCGGCGCCCCGAAGCACCTCCCCGACGACGGCCGAAGCTTCCCTCCGCCACACGCCGCCGAGAGCCCAACCCGGACCTCCTCCGCCTTCCCGAGTGCGTGCTTTGCCTCCAGGGTGAGCTCCCGGTGCCCTCACCGCCTTCCCCGAGCCTGTCGTGCCCCCGAGCACGTTTCCAACCACCTCCGACGAGGTCACCACCGCCTGCGGCCGCCAGTTCCGAGAGAGACATGAGAGAGGGAGATGGAGTGAGTGAGAGAGAAAGGAGGGCGATGTGGCAGGCCCTGATTGGCTGGGCGAGCCCAGTCAGCTGCTGACTGTGCCGCCCATGCCCAGTCAGCACTGCCACAGGGGCCCCACCTGTCATCTGGGCGTGGTGAGGGTGGGGTAGGGTAGTCGGGTGCGCGTAGCAAATTAGGTCCTCGCAGATTAGGGTTAGGAATTGCTTTAATAACTGTGCAAATTTGAAAACGCGATATCTTTCAAACCGTAGCTCCAAATTTAGCAAATTTTACATTTTTAAAAACCTTATGAAATTTCCTACAATCTAGTTCAAACACACTTTCCAGAATTGCAATTGAAATTTCGACCAATTTGGCGTAAACCCTAATTCACCCCCTTTTTTGCGATGCTTTTCGATAAATCCTAACTTCACGATTATAACTCCGTTTTGGGTGATTCCAGTTGTGTTAGTTTTGTATCACAGAGCCCTACTATAATACAAACATCTTGAGTCATGACCATCTATTATGCGTAGTAATTTTTATCTCAAACTTGCAATCGAAGGTAATCGGACATGCATGCATCGTTAGGGTTATAACTTCACTTCTACCCATCCAAACCAAGACATTCTTGTTACAATAGGGTTCAATCACCCATAAGTCACCTTAGAATTGCATACCTAGCATAATTCATCGTGCATTCATGCTGGACTCATTGCTTTCTTTTGTCGTTTGTTTCTGGTACTTCGTGTTGTTTGCAATAGAGCTCGAAGAAGGAGACCACCAGGCTCACGATTCAACGCAAGACCAGGAGCAATTTGAGCAAGGCAAGTAGAGCTTGTTGCATTTTTGCATTGTGATTGATATGCTTTACCTATATAAGATTAAGTGGTGAATGATGGTTTGGAACGTGTGATCGGTACTTGAGCAAGTGTGTTAGGTTGTACCGTGTGTGCTATCTATCTATGGTGGAGAGTTAATCTAGTCGCCCTATCAACTTGAACTTGTTAAGTGAGATGTGAGAGCCGAGGGGGTGCATGATGAATAAGGTCGGTATTAATTGAAGCTATTGACAGTGACCCAGGGGTAAGTAGAGTTTTGTCGCTATACCGACTTGAGGTGACTTCATCGTGTTACTTTCCTGATCACCGCATGGACGTTGGCGACATCGAGGCTGGGGTGTAGTTGAGGTAAGTCTCAGACCCTTGGAGCCTTGCAACCTCCAAGGGATAATGCACTCTTTACACTCAGGGTGATCGATTGCCGGTAACGGTCCGAGAGAATTGATTGAAAATGTTATTGTCGTGGACATCTGATTGAAATGGGGTGTGGGCTGCCCCAAATGAATTCGGAGTATCAGAATGGATGTTGCTATGGTAGCTTTGTGAATTGTATGGGATCTGAACCGCAAGTTGAAGATTATGATTCCCTTCCATATTGTTATTCAAGCCATGTTTCCTACTTGTATCTTGTTAAGATGAAATGCACCATGTTTATTTGCTGCTATACTAGTATGTGTAGGGCATTCAATCAAGCACGAATAAGTCTTGCGAGTACTTTTGTACTCACCTAGGATATTCCTAGATCATTGCAGGTGAGCCAGTGGTCGAGGATTACTTCGATGATGCCTAGCTACTTGGTTTTCTTGGTTGGCTTACGACTCATGGGAATTATTTTGGGCTTTTGGACAGTGGTTGATGCGCCGCTGTGGGACTCACTTAACTTTCTTCCGCTGTTGTTTAACTATTTCAGATTTGGATATGTTTCCGGTTATCACCGAATGATGTAAACTTAATAGTTCACAACGTGGACAGCTAGTAGTATTATCGTATCGTAGTGGTTCGTGTGATGATATTCTTGCTGTCCAACATATGCCCCCACCTCCCGTCTGTCATGTGTGTATGTTGAAATGGGGAGTGTGGTTGGGTGCATATAGAGGTACTTGTTATTTTACTTCGGTTCATGTGGAATGCAAAGTGAAAGTACGGTCCATTGCCAAAGTGAGTCATACGCGTGAGGCATATGTTACTACAGCAGAACAGGTCACCACTGATGGTCGCAAAACCCCCTCTACTGACGGACAGGGGGCCCGTCACCCTGGAAATGTCAGTGGAGGGGGTCACTCCACTGACGGGCATACGGACCGTCAGTACTGTTTATTACTACTGACGGGCGCATAGGGACCATCAGAGGAGACCCCCCGTCGGAGGCACTTGGTTCTAGCACTACTGACGGGTGCATAGGGACCGTCAGAGGAGACCCCCAGTCGGAGGCACTTGGTTCTATCACTACTGACAGTCGCGTCATGGCAGCCCGTCAGTAGAGGTCGTACTCCACTGACGGGCTGGTTTTCTATTTTTTATTAAATCTAAATGTGGTCAAAAAAAGTTGAAAATTGGCATGGGTTAATTATATGACCTCGTGAGGCTATGTTTAAATTTTCAGACAATTTCATTGAAGCACTTCAAATTCATCCACACATACAAACCAAGACACTATTATACACACGTTACATTAAATCATTCAAACCAAGGCACTATTATACACACACATACAATTAACTAGGTTTCGTCGTCTTCGGAAATCTTCTCATGAATAGTGATTTTCTTGGTGGTATACGTTAGTCCTTCGGCGTGACTGCGTCTGACGTAGGGCTCAGCATCCTTAGTAGCTTTTCTCCTTTTTATGGGCCGTTTATCAACAGCTTCTGGCTCGGAGTCCGGGTCGTCGAATTGGTCATAGTCCTCTTCGTCAACAACACCATCGACTCTGACAATACTCCTCTTCCCTTTTCTAACGACATGGCGCTTCTGTGCCTTTGGGTCTTTTATGTAGAAGACTTGTGAGGTTTGTTTAGCTAAAACCCATGGCTCATCTTTCGCACTGATTGCTTTGACCTGTGTTGACTCAATAGATGTCGGGGGAGGTAAAGTCACGGTAGTGAATTTGTCATCATCGATATGAATATTTTTCACCCATCTGATACGAAACATGGGGATCTTTGTGACGGTGTAGTCCAGTTCCCAAATTTCTTCGATAACTCCGTAGTATATGTCCTTACGGTTACCGGTTTTAGTCTCCATTGTCACCCCACTATTCTGATACGTACTTTTCCTGTCTTGAGCCTCCGTATAGAATGTGTATCCGTTGATATCGTATGCTTGAAATGTCAGGACCTTGCTCACAGGTTCTTGTGACAGCATTTTGACCGTCTCTTCTTCAAAATTTGTCGGAGGCCTTTCATACCAGTAGTTCTTTAGCCATGTTGCAAACTTTCCATTGTGCTCTTTCGAGAGCCACGCTTCTCCCTTCTTCGGGTTTTCTTTTTTAAGCTTTACCATGTGCATCCAAAGATAGGGATGCACTACCATCAGGTGTTGCAAGACCACGAGATGTGCTCTATCATAGTCATCTGACCTATTGGGTACTAAATTATAGACATGTAAAGGCTTTTGTCCGCGTGCATGGCCTTCACCATCGAGCCTTCCCGTGTGCCGTGAAACAGGAACGCCTATGGACTTTTGATCAGCCAAGTAATCAGTGTAGAACTCGACACACTCTTCGGCAACATAGCCTTGGATGATGCTACCTTCTGGTTGTGACCTGTTACGAATGTAGCGCTTCACAACCCCATTGTACCTTTCCAACGGGTACATGTTGTGTAGGAACATGGGACCTAGGTCCAGTATCTCCGGGACGATATGGATCATGAGATGTACCATGATATCGAAGAATGCTGGAGGGAAGTACATCTCAAGTTCGCACAGTATGACAATGATCTCCTCCTGCAGCTTATGGCAACGCGTAACGGAGATCGACTTCTGAGATATCGTGTTGAAGAAGTTACAAAGATTCAAGATTGTCTTGCGGACCTCCAGCTCCATGAGACCTCTGATTGCAATAGGAAGTATCTGCGTGATCATGACATGACAGTCATGAGACTTCATACCAATTACTCGGTGACTCTTCATGTCAACTATTCTCCTGATGTTTGCCGAGTAACCGGAAGAAACTTTGACACCTTGGAGGCACTCCAAAAAGCTAACGATCTCTTTTTTGCTGAGAGTGTAACAAGCAGCGGGATAGTCCGTCTTGATTCTGACTGCACCCGTCCCCAACTTGGTCGTTCACTTCGTAGCCCACAGCTTTTTCTTATACCCAAGAATTCCATGTCAGCTCGTGCCTTCGGTCCATCTTTTGTCTTTTCTGAAATGTTGAGCAGGATACCAAGCAAGCTCTCGCACACATTTTTTTCAACATGCATGACGTCTATGCTGTGACGTGTGCTTAGGAATCTCCAGTAAGGCAAATCCCAGAATACGGATTTTCTTTTCCAGACGCCGTCTTGCATGGGAACAGACGGTTGTGTCTTACCTGGCGTAACAGGGGGCATTGTGTTCACGATGTCATAGATTTCCACCCCGGTCTTCTCCCGAGGCGCCGAACGGACCTCAACAGTATTGTCAAACAATTCCTTCTCTTGCCTCCATGGGTCGTTCTGTTTGAGCCACCTCTGGTGGCCCATGAACACGATTTTTTTGGATCCCTTTAGGTGTAAACTTGTAGTAGACTCCAAACACATCACACATCCTTTATACCCATGAACACAGTGGTAGGACTGATATCCGTACGCGGGATAGTCTTGGACCGTCGTGAACAACAGCGCTTTTAGATTGAAGTACTCTTCTTCGTATGCATCCCAGACCTGGGCCCCTGGTTCCCACAGTGTAGCTAGTTCTTCGAACAATAATTGTTGATACATGTTCAGATCGTTCCCAGGTTGCTTCGGCCCTTGTATGAGAATAGAGAGGTGTATGTACTTTTATTTCATGCACAGCCATGGAGGAAGGTTGTACATCCATAGAACCATGGGCCAAGTGCTGTGTTTGCTGCTCATGTTGCCGAATGGATTGATCCCGTCCGTACTCATACCAGACCTGATATTCCTCGGATCTTTTCCGAAATCATCGTATTGGGTGTCGATTGCCCTCCACTGCGAAGCATCGGCAAGGTGTCTCATCACTCCATCATCAGTTTTCCGCCCCTCGGCGTGCCAACGTAGCAGCTTTGCCTCCTTCTTGTTAGCGAATAAACGATTCAAACGGGGAAGGACCGGAAGATACCATACAACCTTTGCTGGAGCGCCACTCGTCATTGGGTCCTCATCATCGGCTTGGTTTCTACCCCTCTTGAATCTGGACGTGTTGCACATGGGACACTTGTACAGCTTCTCGTGCTCCTTGTGGTAAATAAAGCAGTTATTCGGACACGCATGCCTCTGCACCTCTAACCCAAGAGGGCAGACAACCTTCTTGGCTTCTTCGGTGCTCGTAGGCAGCAAGTTGTTTTTCGGAAAAACTTTTGCAAGAAAAGCCAGTGTCTCATCGAAGCCTTCGTCCGGACAGTTGTGGGCTGCCTTGATCCTTAGAAGTTTCAGCGTGACTGACAGACGCGTGTGTTCTGGATCGGAACCGGTATACAACGGGGTTTGCGAGTCTTCAACTAGTCTCGTGAACTTAGCAGCCTCTCTTTCATCCTCAGGGTCTAGCACCACCTGCTCCACCATATGAACGTCCTGCACCATATCGGCCAAATTATTTTCCGTTTCTTCTTTGGCGTCAGGTTCGATACTCCCCTCGTCTTCTTCGGTATCTCCGTGTTCGGCATCTTGCTGTAACACCTGATCTTCCTCCTCCTCGCTGTGACACGTCCAACGTGTATAGCCTGACATGAAACCCTTAAGCACCAGGTGTACCGTCACCCTCCCTCTCGTATCGAACATTACCAAATTTTTGCAATCGCGACACGGATAACAAATCTTCGTGCCACCTTTTCTCCTCATATCTCGCTCAGCGACATCAAGAAACTCTCAAAGCCATAGCCCAACTCTTTGTCACCCGGTTGTCGTACATCCAACTATGATCCATCGATCAAGACCTACGATACGAAACTAATCAGTTCGACGAAAAAGAACAAAACACTAGGCCTCGGCTCGATGACCGAAAATCACATAGCAACTATCGTCTCGGTTCGATGGCCGGCAATCACATCAAATACATATACAAAATGAAAAGAAAACTTTTGTATCTCATTCATCCAAAGAGGGCATTATTACTAAGGTTATAGCGATCTTTTAGGCGAGGGAGTGGAACTCCGGGGAGGAAAGAGAGATCTATGGAGAGATTAGCGTGAGGAGGAGGGAGAGATGAAATATCTTTTGAGTTGGAGAGAGAGATTTATAAATTGGTGAAGAAAAGAGAGGGTTTGAGAAGGAAAGAGATCTAGATCTAGATCTAGAGATCTTTTGGAGGGGGAGGAAGAGAGGAAGAGAGCTAGAAAGGAGGGGAGGAGGGGGATTGGGGAGAGGGGGCTATTTGTGGGTGGCAGGGGGGGCGGCGGCGGCGGCAGCAGCACTTGGGGCGGCGGCGGCGCTCGCTGTTGGCCACTAGGCGCGCGAGCACTGGCCAGTAGCGACAGCAGAGTCCAATATATATAGGCAGGTTACCACTGACGGGCACCCATAAGGGGCCCGTCAGTGGTTCAGCACGCCGGCTGACTACGCCCTGGACGAAATAATGCTGACGGACAAGAAAGGGGCCCGTCAGTGAAGACAAATCATCGCTGACGGTCGGATAAAAGCCGCCTGTCAGTGATAATACACGTCAGATATGGCACCGTTGGTGCATCTCCACTGACGGTCGGCTAGGCTGCCCGTCAGTGAAGAATGATCCTTCACTGACGGTCCCGTAGGACAAGCCCGTCAGTGATAGTTGGCCGTCATTAGTGCTGCCCTCATTTCATCTCTGCTGATGGGCCATTTCTCTGCCCGTCAGTGGAGGTCCTCGCGTCCCACTTAGCTAGCTTCTCTGTTGATGGGCTTTTTGTCGTCCGTCGGCGGTGATAGCCTCCAACGACGGTCTGATTTGGGCCCGTCAGTGGAGGTGGTGCAGGAGAGGGTCAATCTGCAGTAGTGTGTGTTTAGAGTCGTGATCCTCCAATCAGGCCGTGGTGAGTCATACGCATTGCATCGTATGCATGTCGCACGGGGCGGGGGTGGGCCATAGACCGTCGCAGGTAGCGGCTATGGTCACCGTCTTCACTTGTTGTGAATCCCTTGAATCGGATTAGAACACCGGGTCCCCCACACTTCCGAACCATGACTAGATTGGCCAACCACTCGGGGTGATCAACCTCTCGGATGAAGCCTGCTTTCAAGAGCTTCTTGATTTCTACCTTGATGGCTTCTTTTTTTGGTTGGGAGCAAACCGCCAAAGTTTCTGTTTTATAGGCTTGGCATCTTGGTAGACTGCTAGCCTATGCTCGATTACCTCCCTGGAGATTCCAAGCGTGTCAGACAGTTGCCATACGAATACGTCTATGTTTGCCCAAAAGAAGGTGATGAGCGTGAGTTCCTATTTAAGGTCCAGGTTGGAGCCAATCCGGATGCACTTGGATGGCTCCTCTAGATCCAGGGGAGCTGTTTTCACCTTGCCATAAATTCTTACGGCTACTTTAGGTCTTGAGTGTTTGACGTCCTTGTCGGCATGGTGCTAATTGACTAGATCTAGACTACGCTTATTGCAGTGTAAGCTTGTTTCTGGACAGCCGTGGATCATGACAACACCCGTAGGGCCTAGAATTCTCATGCACTGGTAAGCATAGTGCATGGCAGCCATGAATTTTGCGAGGGTTGGTCATCCTAAGATAGCATTGTATGTTGTCTCGAAATTGACCACACTGAACAGAACATTCTCTCTTCTCTTCGAAAGTTGTCGGGTTTGCCAAAAGTGATAGGAAGCATAATCTGTCTGATTGGAGTACTCCGGAATGCCATGGTAGGCCTGTGTCACAGGTTTGATGGCCGAGTGAGGAATCTTCATCGAGCTGAGTGCATTGGTGAAGAGGACATTCAAAGAACTTCCTCCGTCTAGAAGTACTCAGGAAACCTTGTAGTTATTTATGGTGGGTTTGACCACAATAAGGAATCGTCCTGGTCGGACAAAGTTCTTGGGGCAATCAGCTTGACCGTCTGGCAAGTTGGGGGTATTGTAGTGAGAACTTCTTGAGTTACTATCTTGAATTGTCTCTTGGACTTGTAAGACGCTAAGCCCCCGAACATGTGTTCTACACTTCGTTGCTCGTTCTGGTAAGGACACTTGGTCAAAGTCGTCACAAGAACTGGTCCCTCTGTCCCTCTGCTTTGGCTCGTGACCTGAGGTCCTTTTCCTTTAAACTTTTTGGCTTCTGTTTGGACATACTTCTTGAAGACCTGGCATTGGCGAAGATCATGCTTGTCGGTCTGGTGCAGTCACACCAAACCTTGCCGGTCTGCTCTATCTTGGCTTGAGGCTTGCCTCTATTTCTTGGTGGACCGGAACGCTTCTTGGGGATGTTTGCCATCACTTCCCCTATTCTTTGCCTCTTGTCACGATCTTCCTTAGAGGGTTTCTTCTTGTGCTTGTTCTTTGAGGAGTTATCTTGGCATCCTAGCTGAGGCTGCTCGATGCTCTGATCCTGTTTGTTCATGAATTGGAGAGCTTCTTCGGCACTGACTGACTTGTTGGCGAGCTCCATTAGCTCCTTCACTGTCTTCGGGACAGACATGGCAGCTTCTTCCGTGTATCTCTAGTTCTTGCAACCTCGAATAAAAGCTTGAATAATTTCATCGTTGGTTACCTTAGGTACGGTGTTGCGGACATTGCTGAACCATCTGGTGTACTTGCGCAAGGTTTCTCCTTTTTCTTGGAAGAGTCAGAAGAGGTCATCAGACTTCTCGGGAAGTACATACGTGACCTGGAAGTTTCCCTGGAAGCAGCTAATAAGTTGTTCCCATGAGTGGATCGTTCCAGGCGTTAGCCAGGTCCTAGCTAGTCCTTTGATGGCATTCGGGAGATAGTTGGTCATGACCTTTTTGTTCCCTCCTGGGGCCTCGATGACTATTGTGTAGATCTGTAGGAACTCAGCAGGATTGGTTGTACCGTCATACTTCTCGATCAATCCTGGTTTAAACTGAGAAGGCTAGCGAACCCTTCTTAGTTCCGTGGAATAATCTTGGCAACCATGGATGGCTCCTCGAGTTGTTCTATCACTCGGAGTTGGAGATTGTCCTCAGTCCCGGTCATGATACCAAGAAGTATGGTGACCAGGAGACCGATTTGGAGGAGTCTTTGAGTCTTTCCATCACCCAAGGAACCCGCGTAGGTCAACTATCGGGTGATCTAGGATGGGTGAATTCTTGCAGCGACGCGGCGGCTCGACATCGCGGGAAGATTGTCCCCGGTGATACCATCTTTCATGGTTGACCTCTTGACAATAAGCATCAGAGTGTGCGTTCCTTCTTGTGGAACTATTGGCAGCAACTGCATGATTTGAGGACTCAACTTGTTCTCGAGCTTGGAGGATACCGTTGTCCATGTTGATTAGCCACTACTTCCCCTCTGGGGTGGTGAAATCCACCGAAGGAGGTTGTTTGAGTCATTATCGAACCACTAAGATGTGTTGAGTGGCCCTTGATCTGAAGAGATCAGCATCTCACAGGATTGGAGTTTCTTCTTGATTACTAGGGTTGTCTGCTTGAGAAGCCCTAGAGTGAGGAGGAGGAATCCTTGTGTCTAGGGGTGGATCGTCTCCTTCATTCTCATGAAATGGTTGACGCTGAGATACGTTCTCGATTGTGAGTACTTCTCGGGGACATCGTCCGCTGTTAGTAGAGTCCAGATTCATCATAGATCTGTCTTCAGAGGTGACCTCCGGTAAGCTTCGTCGACTATCTAGGTGGTCAGAACACGTAGGTGATTACCCTGACATAGCACACACTGCTTGCACGATTACCCTGATGATCATGGGATTGGAAGTCAACCCTGTAAGCTCTAGCGTACTTGTCCATCAACTGAT